>JAHLJT010008446.1:284924056-284935128 GCA_031308135.1 Acheta domesticus | reverse complement strand
TGTAAAGGCGATAAAGACATTTGTTATGTGAGCGTAGAAAATAAGACGTCAAGAGAGAGGACGACTGACATGCGTGTGTTAAATAAGGAGACATCAAAAATAACATTGATTCGCCTAAATTTATTGTGCCTAATACGATATTTTTCTAGCTCACAGACCGCAGATCCGAAAGTGATGGATAGATGGATTGGACATTGAAAGTTACTTGTCCCTTGAATAGAAATGTTAAGAACGCACGCTCAAGGTGGCACAGGGGCTTGAGGTTTCCTCTAAGTAATCGGAGCTGAAAGCTGTGGGTTTGAGCCCCAAAACAGAATTGTTGTTTTCATTATTCTATTATCAGGTGGTCGGCTTTCCCTTTCTACCATATATCCCAACCGAAATTCATTCCATCACTAATCATTCACTTGTTATCATTATTCACCTCTCATGAACCCCCTGCCGTCCTTAAAACAGTATAAAGAAGTGGCAAAGCTCCACTGCTTAGGAAAGGGAAGGACATTTTTATGCACTTCCTCATGGCCTCCCTTCTCGCCGACCCCCAGCAACGGCCAAAATGGCGCTCATCATCATAGACAACAACTTTTATTTCTACTCGTATTTCCAAGCCAATAACACTTTACCAGTGGATCATTTTCATTCAAATATGAATAGAATCGGATAAATGTTTCATGGCAAAGACCACGTATTCCAATTGCGGAAGGAAAACGTGAAATTTGAACGATTGCTGGAAGTGTGCTGAAAGAGAGAGAGGGCCAACCGATGCATTTGCTTCCTTTGAGCGGACGATTCGGAGTTGAATGAACACGCGCGTACGCAGAGCGGCTGCCCCCGGCGCAGGCTCGCGCTCGCTAAGGGCACCTTCTCACGGAGCCACTCGATGGCACCACCGAGAAGCGGTAGAGCCCTTCACACGCAGTCACCGCCGACCGCCACCGACCGCGAGCGAGGAAGCTTTCGTCAGCCACATCGCCGTGGGCCCAGGCAGCAGGCAAAAACCGGTTCAGTGGCGCGTCTAATAGACCCCGAGCCACCATGAAAATCGTCGGATGATAAGCTCAAAGCTTGAATTTTTTGAGAAGTTAGCCAGTGGGATGAGGAACAAGGAAACGCAAGTATGGCGGCTTGTAGGTGTCTGCGTTGCGCTATGCAATTTTTTAAATGTGTCGAAAAAAAAAACTAGACCATTTGGGAATGTGTACACAGCTAATTCTACAGAGTGTTTTTTTATCGTTCGCCAAAGATTTCGGCCGCGTCGCCCGGGCAGTCGAGGAAAGAGAAAATCGCAGCAATTCCTCGAGACTTACTTGAAAGGGCAAATCAGAATGTGTTTCGGAGGTGCCAAAAATGCATTCGAGCCGAAGGACACCACTTTCAGCATCTTCTTTAAGGTACGTTAAGCGGCGCAGCGATAGTTTTCGGATAGCACGGGAGTTGAGTCAGCGGTTTGCCGGGCGAATGAGCCCTCGACTCCCCGGGCGACGAGGCCGGAATCTTCGGCGAACGATAAAAAAAACACCCGGTAGTTCGTTAGATAAACAAAGTGTGAGGGAGTTGTATGCCATACAAGAAGCTTCGTCTCGAACTGTCCGCCATACTGTATTGAACGTGTCATTTTTTTATGTCCGCTTGTATTACCAGCTCAAAGCTATTTATGTGGTGTAGTGGTAGAAAATTCTCTTTCATTGCCGATTATGACCACACCACGGTAACGCGCATGCGCGACTGCGCTTGTGGTGGCGAGAGTTCGTCACCGACGCCACAGCAGCGCGACTATGCCGCTCGTGTGAATACTTTCGCTTAAACTAACGCTTTGCCAGCAGACGCGCCACTCGGAAGCGCCGCTGAATGGCACTGCATGTTCGTCAAAGTGAAGCGTGGGTGACCGGCTTCCGAGCGGCTGCGCGCCCTGCTGCCCCGCCTTGCTCACCTCCATGGGCGTGCTCTGCGCGCACAGCGCCGTGAAGCCCACGATGTCGCTGAAGTAGATGGTCACCTGCTCGAACTGCTCGGGCTGCACCACCTCCCCCGCCATCAGCTGCTGAGCCACCTGCCTGCGCACGCGCACGCCTTCATCAAAGCACCCCGCGCTTCACGTCTCTGCGCGCTCTGTGTATTTATTTATTATTAATTTTTATTTAATTTTTATTCATTTTTTCAATTTTTATTCAATATTTATTCAAATTTTATTCAAGTTTTATTCAAGTTTTATTCAAGTTTTATTCAAGTTTTATTCAAGTTTTATTCAAGTTTTATTCAAGTTTTATTCAAGTTTTATTCAAGTTTTATTCAAGTTTTATTCAAGTTTTATTCAAGTTTTATTCAAGTTTTATTCAAGTTTTATTCAAGTTTTATTCAAGTTTTATTCAAATTTTATTCAAGTTTTATTGAGTTTTTATTATCTATTTATTTATTTAGCTTATGTGATAGTTTTCGGGTAGGTGGCCATTGACTGCAAGTTCCGCGTCAGTTTTCAACATAGGTTCACCCCTGACGAAGGTCGAGAGTATATCAAGAGTTCCTTGCAGCGCATGAATGTGATTCTCACTATCTCTGCCAGACGTTTGGCTCAACTACACACGATCTGTCAGATCGGGAGAATGTGAGACCTATTAAAGGCGGTCAATCGCCGAGGTCCTGTACGTCTAGAGCTCCTTAGGACGGAAACTCACCGAGGCAGCACCTGGTACAGCAGCTCCTCCGAACGCCGCTTCTCTCCAGGCTCAGCTGCTCCGTCTTCTCCTCCACCAGCGCCTCCAGGTTGTTGGCGTACTGCTCCATCCGGCGCAGCAGGTCGTCCATCAGGCTTTCCCCGTAGCCCCTGCGAACGTGCCCGCCCGGCCACGCACCCCAACTAGTGGGGCTCCAACATCACGCACCTTCTAGCATTGTTTCGAATTGACAATTTTCGAAAATTCAGATCGTACAACGAAAATGAGACATGTGCCATTATAAGCGTCCCTTGTTCTATCTGTGGAAAAAATTGAAGAAAAAATGGGAGCGGTTTTTAAGAAAATATTTTTTAAAATTTGTAGCAACATCAAGCACAAATTCAAGTTGAACTATAGACTGTCTCTTGTACCAATTGTTGATTTTATGAAAGTTTCAAATGTTTTTTAGACAGTCGTAATGATTATTCAAATAACAACATATATTCAAATTATATCTGTTATTTGAATAATCATTACAACTGTCTAAAAAACATTTGGAACTTTCATAAACACAACAATCAAGCACAAAATACATGCAAACTATACGTTTTTTTAAAATATTTTACTACACTTCCTTTTTTAAAAGCTGTGATATTTTAGAACAGATTTTAAGACAAAAAGCTGTTTAGGCGCTAACGGTGACTACAGATAGACAGACGGACGGAGAAACGGACAGACAGACCTTTTGCTGTCAATCGATTTTTTGGGTATGAAGCACCCACAAAACATGCATTCTGACTACACAACGTTTTAAAGGCAGTAATGTACTATATATAGGAACGAGAATTATCCACTTTTTCGTTACCAGAGCAATAAGAGTTTTTTGTGTCGGAAATTCGCCGCTTTCCGGCTCATGATTACTAGAGCCGAGATGTTTATGACCCAAAAACGTTAGAAATATTCAAGCATTTATGACCTAAAAAATATGAAAATATGACCATAAATATGACTTAAAAATGTTGGATTGCATTTTCGAAACCTTCAAAATCTTTTCACTGTTTAAGTAACCATCATATTGAAAATAAACTTTTAGAAACTAGCTCATTCACAATTTACCCCGTCTCCTTTGCCGTTCCGTGAAGACAGTTCTACCTGCTAATGTTATTTACAGAGGCGGGTTGTCCTTGGCAAGAAACCTTTTCAAACTAAACCAACATTTCAGTCGCTTCTGGTGCTTTCTAGGCTTCCTTTTTCTACTATACACCTTACTCTCCTGATTCAAGTAAGTGTATATACTTGAAGGAAAGACAGATAATTAAAATTACAATTAGATAAAATTAAACAATAATTAATAAACAATAATTACAATTAGATAAAATAATTGTAAACCATTAAAGAGAACAATTAGCAGATGTGAAAATATTTTTGAGACTAATGCAAGCAAATACGCGAAAATGGGTTCAAAATGATAAAAATATGATACAAAATACGAAAATTACCGGGAAAATATGACTATAAAATGAAAAATTAACGGAAAATGACAAAGGGTTAAAAAAAGGCCACAATATGACTGCCAAGTGAAAATTGCCTAATTTTAGTCATTGTAATGTAATCATGCGTAATTTATATTTTGCGTTGAAATAAATAAAGAAAAAATACATGTCATGAACATCCGGGCCCTAACGATTTCCATTACTTTCTCTTCGTACGTAATAAGCTCGAGAAAATAAAAGAAGTGCAATTAACAAACACCCACCAATCGCCCTCACTTGTTTTCGCTCTTCGACTCGTCCTTTTCCCATTCTTGTCGCACGCTCCAACGAGCCTATGCATGAATCGCTCCTCCGGTCGCATGGCTGTACTCCGCAGCCTCCACTGGCTTAACCAGACATTGTCCCAATCGTGTCAACTCACTCAACCGTATCCGTCCAAAACCGCTTAGAATTCCGGCTCCAGCACGATTGTCTCTCCCCCCTCGAAGCGCTTTACTCCGTCCTCAACCTTTTTTAGATGTCATCCTCTCTTCCACTAGACTTTTCTGAAGAGCTCTTCACCGACCTCTTCTGACTTCTCGTCCGAGGAGTCGGGCTAAAAGTCAGAAGCTAACAGCTACCCAAACGGGGGGCGGATCGAGGCGAGAAATCGACACTTTTCAATGACGAGCTTCCAACCAACATTACAGTGGATTCAGGTAAATTGTTGTCAGGGTTTCCTATCTGCACTTACACAGACATCTCACACCTACAGAAGTGATATGTACCATAGATATTTGTCCACAAATTGCAGCACAGGTATGGTCTAAGTGGAAGAAAATTTCAGGTAGAAACTGAGCATATTAATAAATCATTTTCTTTGATTTTTACTTTAAAGTTGATTAATGCAACGCGGAAACGGCGAATATTCGGCATAAAAACTCTTATTACAGGGCCATGTTCGAATGACCCTGTACAGGGCCAAAATCGAATGACGGCCAAACGTCTCTGTGTCTGTGGGTTTGTCTGACCGGCCGGCCTGCCGTCTGTGAACAACGCTAGCGGCTAAACCGTTCAGCCGATTTTCTCCAAAATTGTTATTCCCCAATCTATCTGGCTGATTGCGCGGGTCCTTGAATTTCAAACCGATATTTTAATTTTTGGGGTACTGAACATGAAGCCCCAGGAATATTCTCAAAATTTGCAAAAAAAATGGTTCCGTCGTTTTTTATTAAATTTTATTGTTGGATAGTTGAAGAACGTTTAAGAGAATGGGGTTGGTGTCATGTACGTTGAAAACCCTAATTTTTCGAAAATGCAACGTTCAAATCGGAGTCTTCCTACAACTAAAACATTAAAGATAGAATTTTCCCTTATGAAATCTGTTCCTTAAAAATAGATTTTAAAATAAGATCATGTACAATTTTTCGAAAATTTGAGTACTTTTTGCGTAAATTTGCGTGGAAAACATGAAACGAGAAAGTACGTGCTGTTTTTAGAACCTCTAGTTTCCGTTGGAACCGAGTCGTCCGAAAGGAAGAAATGTCAAAAAGAAAAGAAGGCGATGTTGGGCGGGAAGCTGAGCAGCGCGTGCGGCTGGGCGGACAGAAAACTTATTACAGGGCCCCTGCTAACGAAAAGTGGACACGTGGTGCAGCCAGAATCCATGTTGTGTGGGTTCTCGATACCGAAAAATCGAATGACAGTAAAACGTCTGTCCGTCCGTCTGTCTGTCCGTCTGTCCGTCTGTCTGTCTTGTCTGTCCGTCTGTCTGTCCGTCTGTCCGTCTGTCTGTCCGTCTGTCTGTCCGTCTGTCTGTCCGTCTGTCTGTCCGTCTGTCTGTCCGTCTGTCTGTCCGTCTGTCTGTCCGTCTGTCTGTCCGTCTGTCTGTTCCGTCTGTCTGTCCGTCTGTCCGTCTGTCCGTCTGTCTGTCCGTCTGTCCGTCTGTCTGTCCGTCTGTCCGTCTGTCCGTTCTGTCCGTCTGTCCCGTCTGTCCGTCTGTCCGTTGTCCGTCTGTCCGTCTGTCCGTCTGTCCGTCTGTCCGTCTGTCCGTCTGTCCGTCTGTCCGTCTGTCCGTCTGTCCGTCTGTCCGTCTGTCCGTCTGTCCTGTCTGTCCGTCTGTCCGTCTGTCCGTCTGTCCGTCTGTCCGTCTGTCCGTCTGTCCGTCTGTCCGTCTGTCCGTCTGTCCGTCTGTCCGTCTGTCCGTCTGTCCGTCTGTCCGTCTGTCCGTCTGTCCGTCTGTCCGTCTGTCGTCTGTCCGTCTGTCCGTCTGTCCGTCTTGTCCGTCTGTCCGTCTGTCCGTCTGTCCGCTGTCCGTCTGTCGTCTGTCCGTCTGTCCGTCTGTCCGTCTGTCCGTCTGTCCGTCTGTCCGTCTGTCCGTCTGTCCGTCTGTCTGTCTGTCTGTCCGTCTGTCCGTCCGTCTGTCTGTCCGTCCGTCTGTCTGTCCGTCCGTCTGTCTGTCCGTCCGTCTGTCTGTCCGTCCGTCTCTATGTCCGTCCGTCTGTCTGTCCGTCCGTCTGTCTGTCCGTCCGTCTGTCTGTCCGTCCGTCTGTCTCTGTCCGTCCGTCTGTCTGTCCGTCCGTCTGTCCGTCTGTCTGTCTGTCTGTCCGTCTGTCCGTCCGTCTGTCTGTCCGTCTGCCCGTGGCACTCACTTGCGGATGCTGCGGATGACGGCGCGCACGGCGTGGAAGGTGGGGCGGTCGTCGGGGCAGTCCGCCCAGCAGCTGAGCATGAGGTCGCGCAGCTGCGCGGGGCACTCGTGCGCGCCCACCGACGGCCGGAAGGGTGGCACCCTCGTGCGCTGCCACGCGCGCCACGATCTCTGCGCACACGCACGCACACCCTCGCACACATACACACACGCCGCGCTCCTTCTGCAGGCCACATGGACCGGCAGCTCCTGTACTCTCATTTATACTTCGGTTTTTCTTTCTTGGCGCACGTGTGTGTGTGTTAATAAAATGGAATATCTCACGGTATTTTGCGCCGTTTTCGGTTGTGCCGCTAGGAGTCGCATGATCGTGACTGTATCGAGCAGTGCGACTCCTGGCGACACTATGGAGAACGACGCAAAATATCGTGACATATTCCATTTTATTGACACTCCCCGGGACTGTCAACAAGGAAAACCGAAGTGTAAAGCTACGATCAGAGTGGATCCGTATTCGCCGAACACGGCTGTTACGGCCGACTATTTCAAACCCTCACTAAAGCGCAGGCACAGCCACATATGCATCCGACAAGTCCTGGCGAAGACGGCCGAAATTCGGAGTCGGCAGACCGATATCAAATGAATTTTGATTCAATCCGGTCGATCTGAGCTGTCGGAGATGGATGTTGAAAATCTGGTTTCACTCTACACGAATGAGATGCTCTGTGAAAGACATCGGATTTAATGTATCACAACAGGCACAAAAGCAGGAAATTATGGAATAAAATCGCGGGAGAAATAGGCGAAACTATTACAAACGTATTGTAAACATGGGACATAACCTCACATACCATATGGTTATGACCAGTCGCTTCCTCTGTAGTAATGCATTTTCAAAAATTCGACATTTTTTCAATGTGATTTATAATTGCTGTATGTAAGTATGTAAAAAAGTATTAGGCCACATTCTTGTATATTCGAAAACTTTCACTGTTTTTTTTTAGTAATTGGTAATACAAGATATAAAATAGAATAATAGATGTTTATTGCAGTCGGAGCAGTGCGACCACACAGGTCGTGAGTATAAGTCGGCCGTTCGCGCGCGAACTTTTCTTCGGCAGAAAACGGATCCACTCTGACCGTACACTAAACGTAGCTGCCACATTCAAGGTCCCGAGCTGGAAGGAGAGGGGAACACTGTCATCCAATCGGGAGCTTTGTTACGACTTAAATTTTTGTTTCAGAGCTGCCGATTGGATAACAATGTCCCTTTCTCCTTCCAGCTCGAGACCTTGAAGTGCAGCTAGGTTAAATCGGAGTAGACGCTTCGAGTGCCGTCGGTCGCGGATTTTCGACACTACAGCTCGACCACTTAGAAAGAAACCATCATGGCCTCCCTTACCTCGGGAGGTGTGGCAAACCATCCCCCAGTGCTCCCGAAGGGGAGGTCAGATGAACTCAAGGACCGCTGCAACGATAACTGATTCCATCTTGCAACATAATTCTCACGCTTCAACACTCTAGGGCAGTGGTGTCAAGGTCTTCTACTGGTGGCTGTGGCACGCGTCGTGGCGCCGTAGCATGCCACGAGCTTCTCTGCGCTACTAGCGGCGGGAAAGGGAACTATTACCAGTACTAATAACCCCGCTGTTTTACAATAGGGATGACGTCTCTGGTGGCGGGGTGATGAACTGTGTGGAGGGACAATTTCGTCGTGCCACTCGTTGCCACGGAATCGCTCGTGGCATCGACCTTGTCAACACTGCTCAAGGGTTCGGGCCGTTCGTCAAGGCCAGGCTATCTTCTCCCCGCCCGCCCAGTTCGAGGCGGCAGCAGCGACGGTGGCTCCTCAAGGCGGGGATGTTGAGCCTCTAATAGAGGAAACCTTTCCCTCCACCACTTTTCGCGCAATGCGCAGTCCAGATTTTTTCTCTAAGTGGTCGACATATAGCTGGACAGCTAGGTCGAATTCAGCCGTTGTCTGGAGGAGGATTCTAGCGACCGTCTGTTACGATCGGTATGTTCGTGTGTTTTCCGACCACTACCAGACGAATGCTGAAGCAGTATCCTAAGAAACATGCCAAGAACCGTGCACAATCTTTCCTTCCTCTTCCTTGTTCTCTCCTCTTTCCTTACACACATACACACACTTACATACACTGCCAATCATGTAAGTAGCTAAGCTTGCCCCGGTACCTCGCTATCGGAAGATTCCTGAAGAGGGAAATACCCAGCAAGCCTATATGTAGGTCAGTGCCGAATCTCTCTAATCAGTTGGAGAGTAACGCCTCCACCTCCCGGAATAAAAAATCACTACTCCAGCGGGAGTAATTAAATTATCAGTTGACGTGCCAAGAAACATCAATAAATAAATCAATCTAGCACGAGCTGTCAAAAAGCACATACGTACTGCTGCTACTTACTGTCTTCAGAATTCGTCGGCACGCTGGTGGGTTCTACATCTACACGCCGGGCCAGTGAGGAACGAGCTTCACGAGTTTGCGGGGATACGCGGTACGGGGTCCGTCAAGCTGGCCCGCTCACCATAGCAAAATCAACCAAACTAATACCAGAATTCTGGTACTAGTTTGATTTGATTCTGCTATGGTGGGCGGGCGAGCTTGATATCAAGCTAGATTCCTACCCGTTATTTTTTTGAAGACGAGTGGTAATAAATTAGTAAGAAAATAGTTAAAAGCCGGCGCCGTGACCGAGATCACTAAGTCAGTAGTGTGATAGCGATCTCAGACCGCAGGGTCGAGGGTTCTAGGTCCGCCTCGGGCATGGGTGTATTTGTATATGTCTATGTGTGTGTGTGCGTGCCGTCCTAGCAACCTTCACAATTATCATCATCCATTTTCACTCTAACAATCCTTGCGAGTAAAAATCGGATCCAGTTTAATGTTGATCCCCTCTAATGCTCAGCACGCCTGAGTGGTCCAAAGCGGCCTGTTCGAAAAAAATAGTTAAACATTTTGGTCCTAATGTGGTTTGATTCTGCTGCAGTGGGTCCGACAAGCTGGTCCGCCCACTATAACAAAATCAAACCAAACTAATACCAGAATTCTGTTACTGCTGCTATGGTGGGCGGGCCAGCTTGATATCAAGCTCGCTCCCTACCACCTTGATATCATGCTAGCGCGCCACCCGTTAGTGTGGCTGAAGATGAACGGTAAAAATGGTTTTGCGGTAATAAATTAGTATTAAAATAGTTAAAATCATGGTACTAGTCTTGTTTGATTCTTCTAAGGTGAGTGGGCCAGCTTGAGGGACCTCACGGCAGGCAGTAGTGGTGGAACGAAAGGAAACGCATAGTAAGTTCGAATTCTAAAATTATACTGCTATTGATTATTATTTTAATTATTACTATTATTTTGTATTATTAAAAAAATATTTGTAATTATTACGTATATACAACGCATGCATAATCCACATGGTTCCATTTATCAATATGCTTTAACTGTTGGTCAAAACAGCACTCGTGAGCGAGGTGGGAACTCCATGGTGAGTGGAGTGCTGAAAGCTGCTCGTTGTTGCACACAAGGGGAGGCGGGGGTAAAGAAATAATTTAATTACACGGGGGCGAATATTTTCTTACCTATCCTTATCAATAATGCGCGTTGCTTCCTGAATTCATTATCTTATTTCATGTGTACATGAGTAAGGGCAGAGATTCCTGAGTTCAAGATACTGTGCACAGATTGCACTCTTCCCAATCGTAAGGCACACAAAGCTTTTACCATAACTGTTTCTACTTAAAATAAGTAAGTAAATAAATAAATAAATAAATAAATAATAAAATTGAGCCATAAGATATCGTCAATAAGACTGGGGAGCAAGAACAAAGGAATTGGAATTTACTGCCTAGCATTTGCAGATGACTTTGCCATTCTTTCCGAAAATGTAAGACATGCAGAAATACAATTCAATCTCCTAGAAGAATTAGCGAACAATGTAGGTTTACGAATTTCTGTAGAGAAAACAAAATTTATGAAAAAATGCTTCTGAATTCCTAGTAACAGTTATTGGACAGGTAAAGAGAGTACATAAATTCAAATATTTGGGAGAAATAATTCAAGAAAATGGACTAGAAAAATTTGCTGTAGAAGAAAGGGTGCTTGAGAGAGCACATGGCATAACCAGAAACATTTACAACAAAAAGTCTCTATCTAAAAACCTGAAAATACATCACTACTAAACAGTAGTAAAACCAAAATTTCTTTATGCAAGTTAATGCTTAGTACTGAACTACAAATTACATAAATTGAAGTCCTAGAAAGAAGAATTATTCGCAAAATT
>JAHLJT010008446.1:284868681-284923056 GCA_031308135.1 Acheta domesticus | reverse complement strand
GATTGTCTATATTTTTGATACATCTATTTTCATATCCAATTTTTTATTTGAGACAATCAATATTCTTTTACATAAAGACTGGATAACAATTGGATACTGTAACACTCATAACTTTGTAATAATATTCAATTGCTGTCCAGTCTTTCTGTAAAAGAGAATTGATTGTCTAAAATAAAAAGTTGGATACGAAAATAGATATATACAATTACACTTGGGGGAAAAAAGGTTTTCATACCTACAGGATGAAAGTACGAGATTTCAAAGAAAACGATCATGCTCATTTCGAAAATCATTAAAAGTTTCTATCACGCAAAATTTAAAAAAGATGTGAACATATTTAGTATTTGGAAAAAATAAAATCCTATACTAATTTTCACATTGTTACTCCCGTTATATTACTACAAAATTTTATGAGCATGCTTCGTATGAGATAAGAACAAGTTAAAAATGGAATAGGCATATTCTTGCAATAAAATGCAGACATTGAAATGGTTTGTTGGTGTTCTCCGCAACATGAGCGAATGACAATGATTTGAGTTTTCCATACAACGACAACCTAAGGTACATTGTACAGGTGATACGACTCTGGAGTGCAGCCCATGGTTCGTCCTGATTACAAACACGACAGTCATAATATAGAGAATATGCAAGTTTTGTAATTTCATGTATTTTCTCCTTTGAAGTTTGGGTGTAAATCCACGTACATAACAGAAGTTATCGGGTTGATTCGCACACTTGCAATATGAAATGACGGTTTTTTTTCATTTTATCGCACCGATACAATTCTACACATCGTGTCGAATTTCACTTCATAAAAAAACACAGAATTGTAATGTATTAATGTATTTGAGACACACGCAAACCAGACACGAACTGCACGCGTATTGCGGGTAGTTCCGTATGACACCGACTGATTCAGAATCTTCCACCCCAATAGTTAGATACGTGTGTACTTGCGATAAGGTAAGAGGCTAAAACAATTCCTTTCGGTGACTGATGCGCAGTAGGAAATATGATGGGGCACGTGACTTGTTTTGAAAACATCCACTAAGACCACTAAGACTATTAAGACCTACTCATAATTGAGCGCGCCTACCAGACGCGAGAATAAAGGCGGCAATGTTCAAATAGAGAAGGTAACAAAAACCAAAAACACGGAAGCTAAATTTTGTTGATATTTCATGAAAAAGGCATAGATTAACTGAATAAATACTTTATTTTAAATAGATTTTATACGTACTAATTCTACATATCTTACAGATGCAATTTAAATATATTTGGATTAATAGCAAACTATGATACGATACGGAATAAGGATATGGTATATTTAAAAACTGTGAAGTGATATGACGATTTTTTTGTGATATTTGTAATCTATATATAAAATTGAATATGTTGCGCACTCTACCTTCCTGGAGGTAATAATAGTGTTCCCTAGTGTTATTAAACAGATACTTTAACACAACATAATACAATCGCCATCAATTCATGTGGGAATTTAATCACAATTTTGCTTTGCTCATGTCTGTCTTTATTACCGTTGGAATTAATGTGACATTTTATTTGCGGAGTATTTAGAATGTCAGCAAGAAGTTAACAAAGTGGTACTTGCACTAATTCTCTCACTGAAGGATGAACAGATGATTGCAACTACTTGTATTACTACCTCTTCTTGATGGTCCTATCTACTGTGCCATAAGCGTTTACGGTGGTTTTGTACAATGAAAAAAGTTTTAGTATATGTAATAGGTTTCGCTGTGTTTATATATTCAGGAGAATTATATTCCTTGCGCTATTGTGCTTTGGATCTAAGTCTGTCTTGTGACTAAAAGTCTGTACGCTTTTAAATTCAATTTTCTCTCTCATGAACCGAGTCTAAATGACCCAATAGAAAGTAATGTAAAGAAACTCTATTTGGAACCGTTCTCTGGTAATAAAAGTTTAGAAAACCTTGTTTGAACCTCTACCAAGTGGGAAAAATCGCAATTAAGACCAGCAAAATGTGGTGAATTTAGCCTTAAAACAATATTCTCTAATCCTTATTGTACTCCAAGACATTCTGATCTTCCTTACGGAATATTTTACGATTCATTTACTTATAATATCTCTGATTTAAAATTTAATATACTTTTTGTCTGTTTCATTTGTAAACGGTGACATCAATGATCTAAATTATGGACAGTTTTTTCTAAAACATGTAAAAAAGAGGGATTGAATAGGTTTGAAGCAAAAGTGACAATATAGGTGTTCTAGATATTTATAAAAATATCTTATTTTAATAATACAAAACATTACACACACTTACGACAAAATCTATTGTGTTTGGAAAAATTCATTCAGCCTTACTCTTCGCTCCTATGCTCTGTCAGCGATTTTACGAGACGTGAATCTGATTCTCTGCGCCAGAGCGGACGTGCTGTGTCCTACATATTTTACTCATACAAATGATAGTCGCTGCGCTGTACGAACAAACGATTCAAAAGTCCGGAAAAGTACGCAATCTAGCGCGAAACTAACATAATAAAAGGATGAATATCTCTTCCAAGAACTCTTGAGTTGTTACAAATAATGTAACAAAGGGCAATCCGCTGAATGAAATGTCAGGGTAAATGTACAATTTCTGCCAACTCCAGCGGTATGGGAACTAGCATCTGACTTATAAACCCCAGTTCGCGAACGCAAACCAGGCAGGGACCGGTTGTTTTCTAAAGGCGGGAAATGCTCTGTGTGCAGTATCATGCTTGTGTCATAAAAATATATCTCTGGCAGGTGTCCGTCTAAATTAAAACCATAGAATGTCCCCTCTAACGAGACCTCACGTTGAAGCGATCGGACAATTTAGACCTTACTACATCACGTCACACCGGCATCTGGCAACGAATGGGAGAGTCGATTTCAGACACTTTAAGAGTCGCGAGACCTGCTTGATCGCAACCTCCTCTACATCCACATCGGACCTTTGCTTCAAAGAAAGCGCCATTCAAAAAACTGATATGTAATATTACCAAATCACCGTTTCTCTACAAGTATTCCGAACGCAAAACTAACGAAAGAGAAAAACAAGATGCGACTTTGGATGTCGGGCGTCGGGGTGTTAGAAAAATTGAATCAGTTATTTTTAAAACCCTTTATTTATTTATTTATTTGTCAAAAAACAGTAAAAACTGTATATGACGTGTGTATATCTGCGCACATTTTCTTGAGGGCCAGAATTTAAAAAAAACAACGAAAAAATGAATTTAGAAAATAATTATTTTAGAAAAAAATAAAAGTATTTGAAAAATGTTTGTTCCCGAGTTATAGAAAATCAATTTCAACTGTAAATGAACTACAAGCAAAAGGAGTGCTCAACAAAACGTGCGCACTGTGAAGCTACATTTACGTCCAGAAGCAAAACAAGGGGCCATCTCAGCATTTGCTCTATCGATCAGGGAAACTGGACAAAAACCTGATCGAGATGGGGGTCATTGACCCGGAAGCTGAAGTACATTACTTGTTACAGACGTATTAAATATTTTTTTTAAATGTATACAATGCAAACGTAAATTAATTCATTATATATCTTTGTTTTGTTACATTAAACAATATTTTTCTTTTTCACGATCAGTATAGTCTCTAATTGTATAGAAACAGTTTTGCAGCAGAAAAGATTTTACTTTAAACTTAAATTTGTGTACCGACTTTAAATGTTTTATGTCATCTGGCAATGCGTTGTAAAGTAACGTACATGTATTGTATGTTGATTTCTTGTACTGAGCTGTTGATACTGACACTTGATGCACGTGATTTCTACGGCGTGTGTTGTAATTATAAATATCAATATTGCATGAAAATATGTTCCCTCCGTTAAGTAGGTCATTTTTGACAAATATTACAGATTCGTAAATAAATAGACAAGGCAATGGTAAGATTCCCAGCTCAATGAAAAGAGGCTTGCAGGAATCACGTGGAAGGCATTTTTTCATTATTCGAATAATTTTCTTTTGCAATCTGAAGGTCTGAATACTACAGGATGAGCTTCCCCAGAATATTATGCCATATCTCAGGCGGGAATGCACATTTGCAAAATAAACGCAACGAGCTGCATGAAGGCTGGCAGAATTTGAAAGAATTCTGAATGCGTAGCATACTGAACTTAATTTAGTGTTTAATTCTGTTATATGTACATTCCATTTGAGGTTTGATTGGATTGAAAGAACTAAAAATTTTGTTGCCTCAACATCAGCTAATTGCATTGTTCATTTTCAATGGAACATTAAATTTCCAATTTGAGATGCAAAAATGCATTGAAACAGTTTTTCTGTCGTTAACAATTAATTTGTTATTATTAAACCAATTTGAAACTTCTGAAATTGTAGTATTTACTGCTTCTTTTTTGCAAAGAACATTCGTGTCATCAGCAAACAGAACCGTTCTTCCATTTTTAATAGACGAGGGCATATCGTTTACATTTAACAGAAAGAGAATAGGACCTAAGATCGAACCTTGCGGGACCCCATGCTCAATTGGCAAAGAATTGGAAATATAAGTATGTAATGTCCTTTCCTGCCAGTATGGTACTTCTACACTTAGAGTCCGATGTTTAAGGTAAGAAGTTATCCAATCTAGGGCAATACCACGAATTCCATACGAAGGTAATTTTGAGAGCAAGATCTTATGGTCAATAACGTCAAAAGCTTTCGAGAGATCTAAGAATATTCCAATTGGAACTTCATTTTGGTCTATTGATGAAGCAACATCTTTGAGAAAAGAAAAAATGGCAGTTTCCGTAGATTTTGATTTTCTAAAACCGTGTTGTGAGTCTGAAAACGCTGTATTTTTCCTGAGAAAAGTTTCCATTCGTAAGTAGAAAAGCCTTTCTAATATTTTTGAGAAAACTGACAAAAGAGAAATTGGCCGGTAATTTTGAATATCATTTTTGTTCCCTTTTTTAAAAAGTGGCTTAATTTTTGCTGTTTTGAAAATATCTGGAAATATTCCTGTACATGAAGAAGCATTGAAAATGTGAGTTAACGGATGTATAAAGGCAGGTGCACAAGTTTTTAATAAACAATCCGGAAATTCATCTAAACCAGATGAATATTTATTTTTTAGTTTACTGACTATTCTGATGATTTCGTTGGGAGAAGTTTCGGAAATAAACATCGTATCTGAAATTTTTTTGGGAAGTGTAAAATGTTGAATTTTGTGATTTTAGTCCCTTCGTGAGATCAGACGCAATTATAGAAAAGTGTTTGTTGAAGAGGTTGGCAACTTTTTCCGGATTACTCGTTTCTCTTTCATTAACCTTTAAAATAACATTCTCTACAAGGTATCGAGATGATGTTGTTGTAATTTTTACGATATCCCACATTGCTTTAGTTTTGTTCTAGCGCTCAAAATGTCTTGACTATTTTTCATTATTCAAGTCACGAATTGTAAAGTTGTGGGAAAACACGAAAAACAAAGTAATTACGTACTTATAGATCTTTTCTTTGTTGTTTTATTTTTGATGCATATATCTTGATTTGGGAATGTCACAGAGACATGTAATTTACTTGTATCGATAGAACAATAGTCGCTGGACTTGTTTAAAAGTTTATGACTTACGGAGTTTCAAAAACTAATCAGTAATTTTTTTCACCTAAACATGTAAATAAATACTGATTGCGGGTTCGGTTTGTTATTTGACGCATTTATTACAATTTTATTTGAAAAGACAGTATGCATCTACGTCAACATGATTCATGTGACAGAAAGAGTTACTTGAAATATGTGTTTCTGGGATAGTACAAGTGATATTTCCGTATTGAACATTCGTTGTAACCAATCCCTCTGTCACTGATATCCCAGTTATACAAATTGTATACGCACGTACATACATACATGCATACAGTCATACACACCCCACAAAATATTGACTTAGGGAATTTCAAAACCAAATTTAAACATTGCAGTGTCCTTACTACCATTGAATTCATCTGATTTACCTGATTTACACATGGAACGATGCATCTATCATGCAGCTTTTATTTTCTCACAGACAGCAAAAATGCAAAATGAGAATGACTTAAGGGGTTTTAAAAATAACCGATTAAATTATTTCAAGCTGAAACGCAGTCGTGGGATTTTTAAGTCAGAAAATGTAAAGGAACCTGAGGTATAAAAATACTACTGAGCAAAATTTAAATGACACTCTTGAAGAAAACAGTAATACTTCACTCGTGACCGTATTGCATCGTGCTGAGAGTCCTTCAGGCACCTAGTACAAGTACAGTGAAACCTCTCTGAAAGATTACCCCTCTTAAACGGCCAACCCTCTAATTGGACGATTTTTCTTTATGAACAGATGCGGAAACCCATACATTACGTATTTGTAAATTATGCCTCTTTTAACAGATGACCCATCTCTCGTGCTACCGACGAGCCCTTTAATAGCAATTTTCTTAATTTACCCATTTTAAAGACAATATTCAGGAAAATTCTAATTATACGTAGACGGAAATTTCAGATGTTAAATGAAAATTGGCGACGATGTAAAAGCATTTGCACGACATGTCCTGTCCATAGCTTCATTCTTGAGAGTATCGGTGGGTGTGTACATTCCGGGAATGAAAAAAACAAAAAACCGTGGCCCTTGATATGGAATCACGGCTGCTCACTCTATTTCAATTTCATTTCTTCTAATGCGATGGCGGCAGTAAATGTGAAAATGACCTATTCAACTATTTGAATTAACAGAGCCTTCCTTACCTACCTTCCCAGAAGAACATCTAGATTATCAATGTCAGAAGCCTAGTCGGGGTTATTGAATTTCCCCGTAACACGCGAGCATTTGGTTTCAGTCTCAAATCTGGACATAGCACGCATTCAAAATCCATCACGTGATGTTTTTTATTGTGCAAAGAAATGCCAGTAAAACATGGTTTTGTGTTCCTAAGATGCAGAATATGCCATGCATATCCAAATGACTGAGTCTACACGTGAAATTGGTGTTTTGTCACCGGTAAACAATTATAACAATTAAACTAAAATTAAACAACAATTAAACAACAATTAAACTAAAACTGAATATCATTTACACGTTTATCTTTACTCAAGAAAAGGATATATAAATATATTAAATGCTTTTAAAAAGATAGTTATATTTCTAGAATGGTATTTAATATTGAAAACGGAAAATAGAACTTAGCCAAAATGATCGTTTTCATAACTCCTGCTCATTAACTAAAAAACCTTCCATAAACATCCAATACAATTGGCACTTTCCTATATATTTTCGCTCCTTACTTCGTAAGAAGAGAAAGTAATTTAATCGTGGACCAAAAAACTTCGAATATTCGACAGAAAAACTCTTATTGCCAATTTTTCTAGCAAAAAAGAGGATAAAAATAGTCTCATATACCTGAACTATTTTCTCTAACATGTTATATAGTCAGAATATTTTGAGGGCTCCTTGATAGTGAAAAATCGATTGACGGCAAAACTTTCTTGTCTGTCCCTCTAGTGGTCTGTCTGTACGTCCGTCAGTCTCTGGTCAACACTAGCGCCTAAATCGTTCAGACGTATTTCTCAAAAATTGATATTCCGCGAACATTCTAAACGAAGTCAAGGCCCTGCGAGCTTAAAACGGATATTCTGGTTTTGGACGGTACCTCAGTTACATCACCAGCGAAGCTTTAAGTCAGTTATTATTTGTTAGGTAGTTACATTTTATATGAATTTATTTTTATTTTACTTTATGATGATGATTTATTTATTTATTTTATTTATTTACGTAAAAAACAGTTAAAAACTGTGTGTGACGAGCTATGGAGAGAAGTGAATTCTGTGCACGTTTTCATAATTCTGTGATCTCTATCCTAAGCCATATTCTAGTCGAATTTTGAATCCAGAAAAAAGAGCGTTTTTTTTAAGTTTTGTTGACAAAATATTCTCTCCTAAATAATACAATATATTTTCAAAAGTAAATTAGCTATAAATGTGTGCCCTTAACCCTCATCATGTCCTTTATGAAATAATAATAGTTTTTGCCGCGACAATTATGTTATGTTGACAGCGATGATTATGTTGATGATGGTGGTGGTTCTAATGGGGATGAAAATGATGATGAGGGACTCACCGAGGAAGGACTTGTTCCACATGCGCTCCTGCGTGATGGCCGTGCCGTTGTAGATGTCGCCGCCCTCCGACAGGGTCTCGTCGAGCGCCATGCCCAGCAGGAAGACGCCGTCGTAGAAGGCGCCTACGAAGAAGTTGACCTGCGCAACGACAGGCGCTCAGGGGAGGATTTGGGGGCCTCTACGCCGCCATTTATTTATTTATTTATTTAACGACAAAAAATAGTAAAAAAGACGTCTGACGTGCTATGGGGAGAAGTGCAATGTGTGCACGATTTTTTGAACTCTGGGATGTCTATAAAGCATTGAAGGCTTTCACGGCCGGAGTCAATATTTTTGATGTCTTCCGGGCTGATGGGCCGTGGTCCAATTGGCTTGGAACTGCCAAAATGGCGGCTGAAGTCACTTTCCCGGACACTTCGCCCGAAACCTCGCCACTGAAAATGCTCACCGCAGTCGTGGGCGAAACGTTTGGCAGTTCCAAGCCAATCGGACCACGGCCCATCAGCCCGGAAGACATCAAGAATATCTGGGATGTCTGTTCCAACGCATACACATATTAAGGTCAAATTAATACAACGAGCGTTTTTGGCAAGAATTGATTTGAAAATATTGGCTCCTGTATAATAAAAACTATTTGCAAAGACAAATCAGCTACAGATTTAGGTTATTATCCCAAGAGTTTTCCGTGAAGGAATCAACTTATTGTTAGGATAAAATGCAATCGATTATTCAAAAATCTCCATTCCCGAAGGAGCTCAAGAAAACGTACACATGTTGTGAAAGTATAGTCATGTCCTAGGACGCGGTTTATTCCAGAAAGGCAAGTGGAATCTGTAACGGTTTCGGTTTCGATTTGATCGGTGAATCCCATTCTCTCCGCCGGTGGTGACGGCCGCTCACCTCCTCGCCGTCCTTGAAGTTGTAGCCGTAGTGGCGGCGGGCGCGGTCGCGCACCTCCACCGAGAAGTTGGTGAACTCCGGGTGGTGGGCTGCAGCAGCGACACGCGCAGCAGCGCCTCGTACGCCACCCGCGCCACGCCGTCCTGGCCGTCGTTCATCTGCCAGTGCTGGCCGCCGTCGCCCCAGTACGACCCCTGCGCACGCACCCTCTCTCAGGCCACGCACTCGAGCAAAGCAACGGGAATGGATGGAGAGGTTGCTGAGGTGGCTCAGGGCATTAGTTGATGACTCTGCAGTCTCTCTGACAAGGAGGTTCTAGGGTTCGAGGCCCGACGGTTGCAGGATTTTCGACACTAGCTACAGAGCTAGGTCCCGTTCAGTCGATGTCTGAAGAATTCTAGTGGCTGTCCTGCTCTGATCGGTAGTTTCCCGTCGTTTCTGGGATCAACACCAGGCGAATGCCGGAACAGTACTCTAACAAACGGGCTACGGACCAAGCGCGATATTTCATTCCTTCTCCATCTCCTCTCTTTAGCCCTTTTATACACACACATTAACATGCACTACACTACCGTACACGACGGGAGAAACCGGCTGGAGATTACAGCTTGTCTCGACTGTGGTAGTGCCTCGCTAGTGGGTGATTATTGGTTAGGGAAAATCCCACAAGTAGACTTGAAGGTTGACGCCCAATCTTACCATCCTGCAGGGAATATTCTCACATCCAGTGAAATAAACATACTCTACACTTACGGGAATAATGACCACAGCACTTCACACGTCCGGAAACACGAAGTAATCAATGACTCACGAAAAGGAAAGCAGTGTGTAGCGACGTCGTGTTCCTCGCCAAATAGCATTGAAGAAATCGATGAAAATGTGGCATTGCTTCTACCAGTAAAGACACAGGAAGCCTTATGGAAAATTACAAATGTGGTGTAACATATAAAATGCCAAGATTTGCAATAAAAAGTTTTGTTAGCTTATTTTGAGAACTTATCACAATAATAAAAACCCTTTTCACTATGTGTTTTGTACTCAATGTTACGCTTTGTTAATATTAAAACAAAATATCGATGTAAGTAAATATGCATATCTATTTGCATTTCTTGACAGAAAATCAGGAGATTTTCAACGTTTATACGAAACATTTTATAAAGTTGTGAATTTTATTCAGAATGCCACTTTATTATGAGCCAATATTTGACAATGAAGGAAGCATTGATCGTAGAGTTTGAAGGTGCTTGTAGGTTTGAAGGTGCTCGAATTATTTCGACATTTTAAAATTTTCAAGATACAGAACAAAACGCAGGATTTTGTCGGAGATTGTCAGCACAATTGTTTGCTAATACTGGAACAGCCAAGATTACTGTCAAAAGATACAGATTTTAATTCAGTATCACAAAAATATATTGAATAATCTTCAGACATAAATAGAAAGTAACTTAAAGAATTTATGGCGTAATATATAACTCTCAATCTTCCAAGGGGATGGAACTGAAATTATGATTAGCTGTTAACACACCTTCGTAGATGAAATAATTTATCACACAGTTTTTACCTACCTTCACTCTCAGCGTACCAACTTGCCCTACAACACATTGTTGATATAACAATGTTACAATTCTTAAGCGAAAAAATAATGAATAAAAATTGGCATGAACGAAAATGTTATTAACGTATGACGTGAACAAAATGAGTTACTTCAATGAGACAACAACAGACAATATGAGTAACTGCAATGAGTGAACAAATAAGTAACTAAATAGACTTGTCAGATTAAATAGCATGATTGAGTAATGGACACTAGGCATAATTTTAGGATTAAAGTATCTTTATGTTTACTTTGATAGGTGGCAGATTCCATTAATTTCTCGCCTGTTTAAATGGAATTAATTAAGACTGCATTTCTTTTATTTTCCAGCTCAGCACACTCCTCAAACCTGACATACATTTAATTTGCGTTGAAGATAAC
Organism: Acheta domesticus; assembly: GCA_031308135.1. Taxonomy (NCBI): domain Eukaryota; kingdom Metazoa; phylum Arthropoda; class Insecta; order Orthoptera; family Gryllidae; genus Acheta; species Acheta domesticus. Next base: position 284,912,079 of record JAHLJT010008446.1, on the reverse strand, counting down.
TTGTAGTAGGTTACATTTGAATGGCTAGGAGTAACGTCTAGAATCGCGATATTGAAGACTAAAGGCTTAAGTCTAATGTGAGACATAGGATTTTGCCATATTCCCCCATAATTATTCTTTCTCATCATCATGACACCTTCGTGGTAACCCCTAGAATTGCCCACAAAGTGGAAGCCAAACCATCAGTGTGATCACCTGCACCCTAAAAGAGAACATTAAAGCTTAAGCCTCCTTCCTAATATATGCTCGGAAGTCAATTACGGCATGTATCATCAACCGATAGGAAATGTACTCTTTATATCCTCATTCTTGAAGGTCCTTTAATAAGTTCTGGAAGTCAACATGCGTTGTTGGGAGCTACACTGTTACTGTGCTGTAGTAGGCAACCTGCAGTACTTAATTGGCTCACAGAATGCATGGGAGCTAAGAGTGCAGGGGCATACAATGAATTAGCGGCTCTCTTTTCTTTATTTTTTAACAGAAGCAAAGCTTGCTAGATTTTCCAGATTGAAGTTTTTAACCTTAAAGTCAGTCTATTTGTATATTGAATATATTACTGAGCAATTGAAGAACTTATTACATAGTGATTTATCATTATGAAACCACTTTTCTGCCAGAGAAAATATTAAAATTTTGCCTTATATCTATATTAAGAGAGAATTTCAGATACGTTAACGGTTTTCAGATACCGCTTAACACAAGAGAAACGTTAAAGTTTTTATACAATATGAGGCAGTCTAATGCAGAAAGGTCTTAGGAATGCACTGATAAATTAAACTACAATAAAAACGGAAATGTAATCAAGTCACTTTGCAGTTAAGATATCCAATTGTTGGACAATTTGTTAATGTTAGATACTTAAGAAAACTAATTGTTTAAATAAGATACATTATATTTTTAATTTATGAAAAATTATATTCATCATTTAATACAATTATGAATTTAATGCAGTTTGAAAATGAACAAAAATCTTACCATTGGAAGATGTGTCTATGCGTAACTGCTCATTGAGACAAGCCAATAACCACAAGATACTTAATATAGATGCACCTTCAAGGAATTAACAAGTTACGATTCTGAAGATGGCGCCTCATCCATCTTGCCAATGTGTCTCTTGTCAGTAATTGGGTCGAGCTACTCTCGATTAATATATTATGCTTATCGCACTTAGTGCTATATTAGAAGACAGCCTGATCGTATGACACATATTTCATCCGCGCTCCTAGAACTTACCGGGAAAAGAATAGATATTTAGGGAAGGATATTGGTTGAAGAGCTTTATCTGATGCGATGGGAAAGCACACCAAACCGCAATACACCATGTGCATGCCTTGTGGAGGGTTTCAGACCTACAGCTCAGATGTAACTTGTACATGAGCGTGAGTGCTTCAGGTCCTTGCGCCACCCAGGGGGACCAGAAATGGAAGGAAGAGGGTCGAAAAGTGATAGCCAGTTTTCGTTGAGAGAGGCCCTCCGTGGCACACCCCACCAGACATAACACACAAGCAGCACACGTCACAAGACATAACACACAAGCAGGACACGAATCAGGAAGATCACATATCCATACCCGAGGTGGAATTCGAACTCGCGGCCCTTCGAACCGAGATTGTAAGTCGTGTCCCCCTAAGCGATCTCCCCTGAGCAGGGAGTCGGCATATAATAAACATAGTGTCTCACACTCAATGTGACAAACTTCTATGGCCTGTAGATAGGTGACAATGATTACCTTTTAAGCATGAAGGTGGGAGATGAGGTGGAAGGTGGAACATGAAGAAATGAGCATGTGGTGGAAAAACTCATATAACTGTGTTACGCATCAGACTTTTGCACTATAATTTCTTTTTGACTCCATCAGAATCTACACCTACCAATCACGATTACATGTAGTTGACTACCAATGAAAGGCAAACGTAACGTATGTAACTTAGTTGTATATTTTCCACCACATGCTCATTGACAAAAGATACCATCTTCGACTCTCCATGTTATAGAAGTTAGAAACATTTATTCTGGTATTCTGGCAAATATTGTATTAGGCGAAAGGAAGGCGTACCTGGAAGATCTCGACGTCCAGAAAGGTCCACTCCCCGTCCGTCATGCCCATGTGGTAGGCCGTGATCATGAACTTCCTCACCAGCGGCGCGCGGACGCTCAGGATGAGCACTGTGCAGGCAGGCGGCGGCTCGTCGGACTCGGAGCGCTGGGGGCGGCAGCGGGCGGGGACGGGGACGGGGACGAGGGCGAGGAGCGGGGCGAGGACGGTGCGTGGGCGGGGGCGAGGTCGAGCGCGGCGGCGGGCGCAGAAGGAGACGAGGCGCGGGAAAGCGGCGTGGGCGCACGGGGATCTCGGGCCAGGGAAAGCTCAGGCAAGCCACAACGCGCTCGGGGTTCCAGGCAGAGGGGAACGCAAAGGCTGCGACTGCTCACGCGGAGAGGTTGGGAGCCCGCGCAAGAGGCGGGTTCCCCTCGCTTGGAGAACGAAGGCGTGGGACGCCAAAAAGAGGAAAACGGCTGTGCGGGATTGGAATACGAGGAAGGAGAAGGAATACGATGAACGATGGGATAAGGGGAAGGTAGATGGCGAGGAGGGAAAATGGTGACGAAGGAACGAAGGAGGCGACGATTTCAGTGAGAGAGGAATATGTGAGAAAAGGGTGAAGAAGACGGTTTTGTACGAGGGAGTGAAGGGAAAGAAAGCGAAAAGAAATAAAGGAAGTAAATAATTAGAGAAAGGCAAAGGGGATGAAAACAAGTTGAGAGTAGCGTTGAAAGTGAGAAAGGTGAATGGCAAGAGACGAAATTGCGGAAGCAAACAAGCTGCGGCAAATTTGAAAATAAGTGTATTTTCCGAAGGTGAGTGGCGAGTAGTCGGAGAACAGGTGTTGAAGAGAAAGATGCGGGGAAATGGTGCATGGCAAGGGGGAGAGAGAGGTGTTGCGGTTGAGAGACTGGAGTGACCAGAGGCAAAATCGTCAAGAAAGGATGCCTAGGAACTATGATGAGAAGGGGTTGCAAGGAAATGAAGTGACGTGAGGAATGAGAAGTAAAGAATATAAGGGGACCAAGGAGAAAACGCGAGGAATGAAAGAAGAGGACGTAAGTTGGAAGTGAGGATGACTAGTGACTGGAGAAAGTCATGACTGTAACCGAGAAAAGTCGTGAGGAAAAGGGTGCAAATGGATGAGACAAAAAGGTCCTGAGGATGAAAATACCGAGAAATGTCGTAAAGATAGGAAAGCACGGGAACTCGTGTCGTAGCCGGCTAGAGTGGTGAGTGATCTAAAATAAGGACATAATTGTGACGATGTTGAAAAAAAAGTCATGAGGGAAGGTTTACAAGGGAGCGATAAAAGTCCAGAAGATGCAGATGCCGAGTACAGACGTGAACGGAAGAAGGCGCAGAGAAGAAAGTACCGTTGGTACTGGGGTACCATTGGTAATGGGTGAAGAGTTCAAGGACGAAATCGTGAAAATAAAGTTGCCGAGAAAGGCCGTGAGCGAGGTCGACTAGGTGAGAGATAGCTGTTTTGGGTTGGAGTAGCGAGTGATCAAAGACAATATCAGGAAGGTGATGATACTGAGCCGTCGTGAAGGGAAGAATGAAAGGAGGCGAGGCACAAAAGTGAAGGTAAAGACACCGTTGAAGTTTGCGAGAGGAGAGGAAGAGAGCAAGATCGCCTGGCAGAGCGTCAGGTTGCGCACGATCAGAGACAAGGAGCCGAAGCCAAACATCCGTGGCGAACGGTGAGGGGTGCAGAGGGGGTGATGGGGCGGGGGGCTAGGGGGCGGGGAGCGCGGGATCCACGCACCTCGCGCGTACATGCTGGCGTCGCGCAGGTAGTGCTCGAGGGGGCCCGTGTCGCTGCCGTCCAGCTCGCGCACAAACGCCAGCACCTTGCGCAGGCCCTGCTCCAGGTTCTTGCCTGCGACAGTCAGCGCGCGCGCCTGCCACTCACCGCCACGCGCCGCCGCGCCATGCCACGTCACGCCACGCCACGTCATGCCGCGCCATGCGCCACGCCACGCCAGGTCACGTGACGCCGCGCCGCGCCATGCGCCACTTCCCATCCGCGGACGGCGTTCCGCAAGGTTTAAAAAACAGCCGCTTCTTCTGTTCGAACGGATACTCATCAGTTGAGTTTGGGCGGAGATACATGCCGTCCTACCAAAACTAGAACGGGTAGCAGAGGTGGAAGACGTCATGAATTGTGTCGTAGCAATCTGAGGAATGGTAGACAGCATTGCGAGCAGGGAGATATAGGAATAGTAAAACGGAAAGAAACCCCAGAATATCAGTCGCAAACCTAGTCTGTTCACCAATTTCACGTGGAAAACAGGAAGTTGAACCTCGGTACACAGGATTGGAATGTGAGAGGTCTGTCCACTCCACAACGGGTCGCCTCATCTCAGGTATGGCCGAAAAGGTTCAACGTCTGAGCATCAAATAGTACATTATGAAACAATGATGTATTAATACACATTACATTGAGTTTCATACGTTACTTTTTCTGCGACGTTTATAAGTTAAACTTTTATATTTAATCGTTTCGTGGCCGTTCATCGAAGGCCACCTAGCGGACGCTCCCTAACTCTACCCTCGCATGCTGCCGCAGGTGGCTCTGGCCACCAGTCCGACTGCGAGGTACTGCACTAGTCAAATAGAATCAAAGTAAAATTACGATCCAATTTATTTTAAATAATATTCCACGAAAAATGACTACTAATAATAGAAATTGAAACCGGCAATTATAATATAATATCAAATGTAATTTTAATGTACACAATCGAACGAAGCATTTAGTAGAACGATTGTCAGTGATTAATTGTCAATTCTTGGTTTGTAAACTTCTCTGTGATTGGTCAAGAACCTTTATCATAAAAAAAACTGTATCGATATGAGTATCATTATGCAACAGGTTGCAGCCATCAAATGACAGCATAATACAATGGGAGTATAAAAAAATTGGAGGTGTGTTGGGGCCCGCCCGCGAACGCTGGCCGCGCCGGGCCGCTCGCGCCTGCGCACGCACCCACTGTGAGCGAGAAGAGGTCGGAGCGGTCCAGGATGAGCGCCACGTGCCGCCAGCCGAACTGCTCGAAGATGCTGTTGAAGACGAGCTTGAGGCGACACGGGCAGTACGACATCCGCGTCAGCGTTGGGTAGTTGGACTTGTCTTTGAAGATGCCCTGCGCAGCGCACGACAGAATAGAATAGAATATTTATTTTGCTGCTTAGGAATACATGGAATACTTCCACTGGTAGCGTTTTCTGATCAATTACTACAAATACACAAAACAAACATCAAACAACATTAAAATATTTACGTGTACTAAGTACAATTTTACAAAATTTATATATTCACCCTATCATGCTAAAGCTGACCTTAATGTAAAATAACAAGAATAATACAAAAAATTAATTTTAATGTTAACATACTCTAAAAAAATTACAATTCATTCAATCTAATTCTAACATTTTTGACATCCTGAGGGAAAGTCTCCAGCACTGCTGCAGGTAATTCGTTCCAATTTTGGATGGTTCTGATTACAAATGAGAATTTACCTACATATGTTCTCTGATTTCTTTGCCGAATTTTGGAGTCATGATCCTTCCGCGCGACGTATGTTGTATTTTGATTTGTCTTACCCGAACTTCATCCCACGGACGATCACCTCTTATTGATTTGAATAACGCACAAAGACGTGATTTCTCTCTGCGTTTTTCGAAAAGGTTTTCCATAAGGTCTCTAATAAGTTTTTAATGCTACATACAAGGTAAGACAAGTATAGTTCGTACATTTCATTTGATTTATTTAGTCAAAGAACAGTAAAAACTACATGTGACGTATGGGGGAGAAGTAACATCTGCGCACGTTTCCTTGACATCCACAATCTCTCCCAAACTTTAACTGTGAATAGTTAAATGATGAAAAAAGTTTCAAAACAAGCGAGGTTAGCAACATTTGAAAGTTAGACATTTTTGTTTCCGAGTTATAGAAAACTGCATCGGCAAACAAACTACAGACTTGATTTCTTTTTTTGTATTGCTAAAAAAAATAGTAATCCTTACCCCAGGCTCTACTCCTGCCACTACTAGCAAAAGGAGAGCTTAACAAAACTTGCATATCGTGAAGCTACATTTATGTTCATTTTCATTTCAGTAGTCATAAATCGAAACCACTTCTTACGATTACTGCTTATTGATAGGAGATTTCCACCTTGCGTTATGGATATGGTGAAGTAGTACATCGCGAAACGCTTGCCGAAAACACTGTAGTCATAGCCATTAAACCTCCCATCAACCAGTTTTTCTGCGAGAGCTTCCATCCGGATCACCGTTCCTTCTGAATCACGTTACGCAGAAATGGAAATGCAGGGCGCTCACTGTTTTGCTGTTGTCGGCTTTCAAATATGAAGATCAGTCAAATGAGAAACGAGACAAGAGTCTGCAACGAGCATGGCACGGACCGTTATTAACGCTGATGGGTGTGTGTATAGATGTGTGTGTGTGTGTGTGCGCGCGCGTGTGCGTGTGCGTGTTCGTGTGCGTGTGCGTGTACGTGTACGTGTGCGTGTGCGTGTGTGTGTGTGTGTGTGTGTGTGCGTGTGTGTCTATGTGTGGGTCTGTGTGTATAACTCTATTGGGAATCGGGAAGGAACAGCGCAAGTTCACCGCTGTCTCATTTGCCTGTTTGGCGTGCTCGATTAGAGGTCAGCGAGTCTCTGCGCGTCTGACATCACTCTGGTGCCAAGGAAGAGGAACAGCGTTGAGTGGTGAAGTTTTTGACGGTTAAAGGAGAGTCAGGAGGGAAAATTCAGGCCGGAATATCTGTTGTGTGTTGTAAACACAATATGTCACGTGCGCGTGTGCCTGAGTGGAATAACGATTTTGAGAATGTCGGGTATAATTAGATGACAACAGTCGGCCAGAACATGCACATGGAGCCACTATTGCGGTGAACGCTGCCGCCAGAAGTGACCGACCGGCGACACCGGCCTGTGGAACACATTCGGCTCATGTTGAGCATTAGTCATGGTACCACTTACGCCATCTTGACAGAGGATCTGAAGTTCCGGAAAATCTGTGTGTAGTGGGTTCGCCATAGTCTGAAGGAGGAAAAGAAGTTGAATAGACGAACAATGCAACACCTGGGACGGTATCAATTTGAAGAATATCGTTTCCTTTACCATCTATTTGCTACGAACGAGGAGGTGCACACTTGGGTACAATCGTTGTTACGTAGGTAACTGCAAATATTTTTCTATAAGGTATTGACTGTCTTGTATCACAATGGAATAAATTTATAAATAGTTATGGTGATTAGTTTTTAAATAATAAACAGCTTACTTACTTTTCCCCCATTTGTCTCGTTTTCATTTGACTGACTCTCATATTTAATGAATGACGAATGAACACATATGATTGATGATTATCAATAATGAACAGTTGGTAGTATGTGGTTTGTCACACTGATAAAATACCCAAACGTATGTATCTAGTCCCAGCTGGGGATTGTGGATATTTCAAGGACGGAAAGGCACTAAGTTGCGATGTAAATGTAAAAGAACCATTTCTACTTTCACAACAAAATTAAAACCCGCGACAATTCCTAGCATAATCAGATCTTGTTTCCGGCCATCCACGGAAAAGATGCAAAGAACGGATAAATACCAGGACTGTGACCACTGTAGTGTCGATGTCCGGCAAAGAACATAGTAGTAAAAATTATTCGTACCATTAGGTGCCCGCGTGGTGCCAAATTCGAGAATATTCATATATATATCCCGTTTCTGGGGAAAGTCAATGCACAAATTTCTAGAGCTGGGTATCCGACAATGAAATAAACGTTAATGAGCAATATGTAGTGCAATGAGCAATATGAAATGAGCAATGGAATATGAGAAAGGGTTGCGGTAAGAAGTGAGGAATGCCTGAAAAGGGAATCGTGTGTCGTGTTGTCTAAATCCACCTTGAAATTTTCAGTGAATCTTAAAATCACACGCGATTCATACGCAATATTTTAGGTGCTGAAAAAACTTAAAGTTACTCTAAAAATAATGAATATTGGGAATATTTCAGATGTCGCCTACTGTGAGGAATGCAGTGCCTTCTTAACGGAAATTGTGAGCACCTTTTTATATGAACTTAGTGTGATGCAGCCATTACAAAATAAACAAATAGTGTTACAACACCATAATAAAATTAACAGTTAATATTTTCTCACAATAATTTTAACAGTTAAGTAATATTATAATATTTTGCAAATGTCTATTCCATCACCTCATGTGGCTTTTTGAAACGTTTTGAGGCGAATAACATCTTGAAAAAACACTTTTTCGGCACTAGACACCCTCAATGCGAGTATTTTGACTGTGCTGAGATAAAGAAATAAAAAATACGAGAAAGAAATAAAATATTTGAGCAAGAAAAGTCCATTTCGTCGGTACACACAAAATATGTATATGTGTCAAAATATTCACACCTTTCCGTGAAGCAATAAACAGGATGTCCAGGGAGAAAACGTCAAAACTTCGCAAATAAGCTTTTAAGACAATTTTAAGCATATTTTGCCTAATAAACTCCTTAGATATTTCGAATGGCAGAACCACAATAAGTACTCTACAGTTTTTTTGAAAAAAATACTTTCTATACAAAAATGGGCTTTGCAGAGGCAAATAAACACCCCAGAAATATGTAAATTGTTCGTTATTTACAAAAGAAATGAATATATTTATTTAGAAAGAAAAAATAACGTAGAAATAAAAAAGTACACAATTTAAACTATTGACTACTTAATTATTATAATTATAATTATTTACAATAAATAATAAACAATTTACATGTTTCTGAAGTGTTTATATGCACGTTTTTTGTACGGAAATTATTTTTTCGAATCAACTTTTGAGTGCTTATTAGCATTCAGCTATTCCGAGTATCCAAGAAGTTTATTAGACAAAATATGCTTAAAACTGTCTTAGAAGCTTATTTTCAAAGTTTCGACGTTTTCTCCCTGGACATCATGTTTATTGCTTCACGGAAAGATGTGTATATTTTGACACATACATATTTTCTGTGTACCGACGAAATGGACTTTTCCTTACTCAAATATTATTTTATATCTTTCTCGTATACCAGCACAGTCCAAATACTCGTATTGAGGGTGTCTAGTGCCGAAAAAGGGTTTTTTTTCAAGAGCTTATTTTCAAAGTTTCGCCGTTTCTTCCCTGGACAGCGTGCATAACTTTGTTCTGTGTTAGTGTGTAGAGACAGACCATTCCCCTCGTGCGTGCGTTGGGGCAGGGTACGGGGAGCGCTGAGCAGCTGCCGCCGCGCTCGCTCACCGTGGCGTTGGTGCCCTCCTGCAGGCGGCCCAGGAAGCCCGGCGTCACCGACAGCACCTCCTCGGACGGCGGCTGCGGGCAGAACAACTGCCTGTCACGGCCACGCCCCTTCTCTCGTCTCCAGGCCACTCCATCTCGATATTCTATTGCCAAACGATCGTTTTCACCAGCTCGCTTTCAGTGCTTCTTCATCCGCAATTCATCCTGTCTCCTACGTTTTCGCTCTCTCGACCCCATCTGCCCCCCCCTGTAGGCCTCACGTTCTCCAACCTCCTTCCAGCATCCCACCCAACATTTCCATCCTATATTCCTTTTCCAAATATTCATCAGCTCACCATCTCCCTTCCACTTTCTCGTCTCTAAAGTGTCCTCTTTTCTCCTCTCTGGTCCATCCTCTACTCGCTCCATTACTTCCAATCTCCCAGTGATGATTTGACATTGTTATCCATCAGGTCGCATTCTCGTCGTTAACACGCTCTTTCTTACCCATTTCTCAGCGCTATCTGCCCCATCCTCTCTATGTTCTCCAACCTCTGTAGACTTTCCAACAGCCCACCCAACATCCTATCTACCTTTTCGACATATTCATAAGTTTCACCGTCAACCCCTTCCACTTTTTCACCTCTAAATTGTCCTCTCTTCCCCTTTCTCCTCTTTCATCCATCTCCACTCCCTCATCGCATACATTCTCTCCGTCCTACCCGACATTGTCGTCCATCAGCTCGCGGTCTCGTCTCTAATATGCACTTTCCTTCCCACTTCTGCTTACCAACTTCGACGCCACGACAGGCATCTCCTACTACGGCGGCAGCGGCCAGAACAACTGCCTATCACGGTCACACCCTATCGTAGCCACGTCCACCCTCGCCCCTTCTCTCATCTCCAGTCTATTCCATCTCGACATTCTATTGCCAAACTATCATTTTCACCAGCGCGCCCTAATCGCTCCTTCATCCGCAATTCATCGTGCGTCCAACGTTTTTGCTCTCTCGGCTCCATCTGCCCCCTGTACTCTCCATGTTCTCCAATCTCAGTAGACACTCCAAAAGTCCTACTCAGTATTTCCATCCTATCTTCCTTTTCCAAATATCCATCAGCTCACCATCTCCTTTCCAATTTCTCGCCTCTAAATTACCCTCTCTTCCCTTTTATCCTCTTCCATCCATATCTTCCCTCTCCATCGTCTCCATTCTCTCCGTTCTACCCGATATATGTCGTCTCTCAGCTCGCTATCTCGTCTTTAATACGCACTTTCACACCCATTTTGCTGAGCAAACGTCGTCGGTTTTACCGACAACACCTCCGCTGACGGTGGGAGCAGGCAGAACAACTGCCATTCACGGTCACGCCCTTCCGCAGTACGCCTCCCGTTGCCCGCAGACTGGCGCCCACTCACCTGTTCTCTCATCTCCAGTCTATTCCATCTCCATTCCCTATTATCACTTCTCCGTTTCCACCAGCTCGCCTCTAGGCCTAATCCGACCCCCTCCGCCCTTTCTTTTCTCTCGTCCCTATTCGCCCTCCTTGTCCTTTTCCCCAATCACCAACCTCTTTAGATTTTCCAACTTCTCATAAAGCATATCCAACCTATCAGTCTTTTTGACACATCCATCAGCTCCTCTTATCGACCCTTCAGCCCTAATCCGTCCTGTATCCACTCTTTCTGTTCTCTCGGCTGTATCCGTCCTCCCTGTCCTCTCTTCACTTTCCATACTCTGTACTCCTCCAACATATCATCCAACATCTCCAATCTATCTGCCCATTTGACATCTCCACCGGTTCACTCTTATCTCCTCTCTCACTTTATCACCTCTAAACTGCCACTCGTCACAATTTTTTCTGCCCAAGCTATCTCCGCTCTACCCGATATGTTCGCCCATCAGTTCGCTATCTCGTCTTTAACACGCACTTTCTTATCCTTTCTATTGGCCAAACTTTCTTCCCCCTTTAACCCTCCCCTAGCTCAATTTTACCCACCCTCCTTTAGTTGGTCCATCTTGTTCGGCCTTACCGCCCTCTCGATCCTGAACAGTTATCTGACCCTCCTGTCTACTCTAGCTGTTATCGCTTCGAGGGTAGGGACATTGAATTTCCACGAGTGAGTCAACAGGAATGCAACAACACTAGACAGTATTGACTAGGGTGGAGGACGACGTGAAAGTGCGGTTACGAACCTGGCCACCCATGCCGGTGAAAAGAATCGATGGATAGGCAACGGTACTAGAAATATTGGGTAGGATAAACGATGAGTTACAGGTGTTATGACGCACTTGGTCGTTCATACCTATGGTACGAATCGACGGAGAAACAATGGTACTAGAAGTATGGATTAGGGTGGAGTATGAGGTAAGGGTGCTGAGACGCACCTGGTCACCCATGCCGGTGATGATAGGCGTGTTCCAGTAGGCGGCGAGGCGCGCCACGGGCTCCAGGGCGAAGGCGCACGCGGGGCCGATGAAGGCCACGACGTTGTCTTTGAAGTGCATGTCAGCCGCTAGCCCCGGCGCCGTCACACCCGAGCACGTCGGATAGCTGCGCAAAACGGCACAGCCCTATTACAAACCACAACCGTGTTTAGGTTACCGCACACTAATTGCCCTTCAGCTTCACCTTGCGAGAGAAAATGTTCGCGCACTTCTGCTATTCTACCTTGTGAAGAAGTGTCCGCTGCTCTACCTTGACACGTGCTCACTACGTGCGCGATTCCTTGAATTGCAATTTTGCTCAATACCCTCCATTGTTTGCGTAAGATGGCATCATGAAGGGACTACATCGGAGAGACTGCTGTTATCGCTTGTCGCGGCTTTACCACGTTGCCCTTAAGGACTTGATTATTAGTGCGCGGTATTCATAGCAAAATACATACTATATACATGGCATAGCAAAGTAGCGCGGTATACATAGCAAAGCAAAAATCAGTGTGTATTTTTGTTTGTAAATAAAATTAATAATGTCAGAATAAATAAAAATGTTATTATAACAAATATTGGATTCAAATGTAGCTCTAAATCGTTCGGCGTGAAGAAAGATAGAGATGTTTTCCTAAATGAAACCTGTTGTAAGACAGAGCTCGAAATAAGGTCATGCAACTTTGTTTTTGAAGCTGTGAGTAGTTTACGCGTAATTTTGCGAGAAATACACGCAATTTTTAAACATTTCTTTCCAAAAAGGGCTCAAAATATTTCCTTCCAAAATTTCCCACCCTATCTCTTACAAGACGGTAAAAATGGTGCTAGTCTCATTTCCGGCGAACTCTATTTTGAAAAATTCCAAATTTCCTTCCGAAATTTTTCGAAAACTCCAAAAAGGTAACATTTCAAAAATTTTAAAATGAAAGACAATTACCCTTTTAAGTATATTCAATCTGAAAAATTGATCCATATTAACTATCAAATGAAATCATCAGCAATATATTCTTATTGCCAAAAAAATTAAACTGTAATAATGAATTGTGTAAAATGTAACGAATTATACTTTTTTACCATAGAATTTCAAAAATAATCCCCAGATAATAAGGAACATTTTAATAAAATGAGAAAGTTTTATGTTAACATCAAAATCTTATTTATATCTAAAAATTCAATTTCTTTCAAATAATGGGGGACTTTTAAATATTGGTGGGAAGTGTTTCCTGCATTTTCCACTAGATAACATGCATAGGATGACAGGACTAATAATGTATGCCACAATCGTAAGCAGGCCTTCATTTCTTCAGTACAGAAGGAATTTTTATTTTTATAGTTCAGAACTTTTGTCTACCATTCATCTGCTCAACATTTTTTAGCAATTCAATACCGACTACAATAAGAATATGTACCCCAAATTAATTGTTAGTATTTCTGCTCTATAACAGTGTTTTGTTTTTAATAATACGTCGCGACTTATGTGTTTTCGGGGGGGTGTTCGGGTAAAGAAAATATGTGCTGTGGGGTTAACTGGACCGCCGAGTGGTTAGGTTAAGTGGACAGACCATATTACCCCTTTATTTTTTTTCGGAAGTTATTATTTGTAGATTTGCAATTATTATTTCTGGAATGTTGCATAATTTATTCGCCTTTCACTATTTTATTAATTTAATTCATTAACAGAGTTATTTCCAAGTTTTAATTTAATGCCACGTTTTGGGAAATGGCGGGTGGTCCATGGCCGATTTTCTCATTTCTGTGTGGAGAAGATTATAACTTTTGCCATAAATCGCAATGTGTAGAAGAATGATTTTTTCATTAAAACGGTCTATTAAACGTAATTTGTTATTTTTACAGCTTATTTCAACTCTCGGTCCACTTAACATCATTGGTTAGGTTAATTGGTCGTATTACAAATGTATAAAACATTTCATATTTGGCAATAACTGTATGCACAGTGATGTTGTTTGTTCTCACAATATAACGAGGAAGCCTCTCTCAAATTTTATGCGAAATTTCACGTGTATAAGTCAAGTAAATAACATTTTAGAACTAGTTAAAAAAAGTGGACCAGTTAGCCTAACTCTCACCTACTATTCATTATATTAACGAAACAGCATTAATGACAGAAACAGAAGTGTGCATTAACGTTGTTCTGAAATACGTATACTTCCTCGAGCAGCACATTGGTTGCTCTTTTTTTCAATGTTATGGTACATGCAATTTTCCACTGTTAATTAGTTCACTAGTTCATATGTTCACTTGTTTCAGTCGTTATTTAGATGATTTCCATCACATAGCCATCCATTACGTGATTCCACTGTATGAAAGATATTGCGGAAACGCACCAACTCCGCCCACGCTGCAATTAATTATTGTCATTTACAGCGCATGCAGAAAGCCAGAACATCATTATTAACGGCAGTGTAATGTTGTTAACGAGCCTTGCATTTACGTAAAAAATAATTTCAAAATAACGTTTTCGAAACATAAAGATGAAAACCGTTTAGTTTCTGTTGAAGTGTTCTTTTCCTTTCGTAAAACCGAATTGTTGTTGTTGTTGTTGTTGTTGTTATTATTATTATCATCAATATTGTTATTATAAGGTTATCTACTACAAGGTTGTTATCTACAACACTTTGCCAGAAGACATTTAAAGGTTAAATTCCATAGAAAAGTTTAAGTCCCAAGTAAAATCTTTTCTGCTGCATAACTGTTTCTATACAATTCGAGACTATACCGAGCATCAAAAAGGAAAGCCTTAATTTTAACAATGATGGTTAATGTAATTATTTATCATTTGGACTGTACAATTCTTAAGAACCTGTAACAAGTATTGTACCACAGTTTCTGGGTTGATGGCCCCCATCTCGATCAGGTTTTTCGTCCAGTTTCCCTGATCCTAGAGCAAATGCTGAGATGGTCCCTTGTTTTGCTTCTGGACATAAAAGTAACTTCATTATTTGTGCACGTCTTCTGAATTTCAGTGGGAAATATAGTTATCCAAATTATCGTTTTCCATATTATCGCGGCAAAAAGTATTATTCTTTCATGACGAACATGAGGGTTCAGGGCAGGAATTTATTGCTAATTTACCTTTGAAAATATATTTTATTATATAGGAGTGAATATTTTGTCAACAAAACTCGAAAAAAACTCTCTTTTCTGTATTCAAAATTCGACTAGAATATGGTTTAGGATAGAGATCACAGAATTATGAAAACGTGCACAAAATTCACTTCTCTCCATAGCTCGTCACACGCAGTTTTTAACTGTTTTTGACGTAAATAAATAAATAAATAAAGGCGTTGGAACCTCAAATTTCAGCATGGTATTATATGAAGCTATCTGTCTCTTCCTCGTACGATCGTTATCCCATATGACCTTGTTTTACTTCCTCCGCAACAGGGAAGACGTTTCTTTGTACGGAAAAAATACTAAACAATCCGAACTTTAGATAGTGATCTATTCGCATTATAGGATAATAAGAAAGTTACACTATAACCTATTTGACAAATTTTATAAATAATTGCAATTAAAAAAGTTTCAATTTTTCTCAAACGTTTGCTTTTCACTCGTCAATTGGCATCACGTAGGATCATTTGAACAACATATCATATGGTAACAAAATGTTATTTGTTTTTGGGCTTAAAAACACAGTCTGCAAACTTTTAAACGTATTTGACAATATACAAATTTAATGTACATTAAGTACACGGAATTTCATCGTTGAAAGTTGAAAAAGTGAACATGCCAGAAACTTTTCCCTTTAATTTAACCTGTAGGGTGAAAGCGAGAAAAGTTTTAAAAGCTTGAAAATACTTTTGAATTTTATTGGAAGTCAATACATTACTCGTTTTCATTCCCAGATTCGTATTTGTGAAGGTCATAATGCACGCGGCCCGCTGAAAAAATATTGCATGTCTGGGGAGGGCGGGCAGCCATTATGAACGGCGAAAGAGTGAAATAGTTTTTGCTATGAAATTGCTGTGGCGTAATTTGTTGCTTTTAAAAAGATTTTCTAACGTTCACGCTAAATTCCCATGTTCACTTTTAGTTGTAGTCCCATTATTTAGAATCCTGCAATAATTCTGGTCGAAAAATGCCAAACATTGTATATTGACGTGTATATACGATTAACCTTAGATGATTTTTCTGTCTTGTAAAGTTTACGGAAATAATCAGTAACGGGAAATTGTTTTAAAGACTTTCTAATATTTCTTTATAAATCATGAACATTATCAGAAATTCTCAAATTTCTGGAAGCTCTGGGGGAAGTATTCAGATTATCATATTACTCGAAAAGAAAATTGAAGGGGTACTGTTGTCGATGCGATTTATGATATACTGTATATCATCCACACACAATTTCGGGGAGACTAATGGGTGACATTAGTAGTCTCATCTACGTGTTTGATTGTCGTTCACTTTCAATTGTTTTTACCGGCATTTGACTGAGTTCAAACATTATACATACATATATATATATATATATATATATATATATATATATATATATATATATGAATAATTTCTGCCCGTCGTATAGTAGCGTTTACGTACGTAAAGTTTTAGAGTACTTTTTTTACTCTTATCTTGAACAAAAATGTCGTTAACAATTGAAATTATGTTATCATGATCAGCTGGGATATATTTATAATCGCAAAAGAAACTTTTCCTCGTGAGCGTCTTCGCCTAAATCCAGCACATTTGGTCTTCCATCCCAAATTTGTGAGTGAAGGTGTCACCATTGTTTAGAGACAACTGTTGTGTGAACGTTAAATTACTAATAAACAATATCATCATCAAAATTATTACTATTAATATTATTATTTTACTTTCTTATTTCGTAAGAAGAGAAAAAATTATGCAAACGTGCGCCGGAAAACAGCGAATTTTCGGCAGAAACCTGTTATTGCCGGGACCTGGAAACAAAAAAGTGGAAAAATCTTGTTGCTGTATATATGTGTGTGTGTATGTATATATAGTAAATTACTTCCTCTGACACGTGGTGTAGCCAGAATCCATGTTTTGTGGGCCCTTGATACCGAAAAATCGATCGAAGGAAAAACGTCTCCCCGTCTGCCTATCCGTCAGTCCGTTTGTGGTCATCGCTGAATCTTTGAATTAATTTTCCCCACAATGGATATTGCTAGATCAATCTGAACGAACTCGACGCTTTGGGAGTTTCAACCGTATATTTTGTTTCTTGAGGGTATTTTCCATAAAGACTGAAAAACATTTTAAAAATTTTCTGCAAAATGGTCCAAATCTTTTGATTAAACTTTGTCCTTGGATAGCGTAAAGAATGCATTAAAGACGCGCATCATTCGGTGCAGTTCCCATGTAAAATTGTTTGAAAATATGAGTAAATATTAAGTAATTTTGCACGAAATATACAATTTTAATTTTTTAAACAATTTTTTCTCCAAAACGACAAAAAATGTTTCTTTAATTTTTCTCCTCCTATGTATCAAGGAACGGCAAAGAAATATGGACTAGTCGCAATTTCCACGAAATCTGTATTTTCAGAAATTGCAAACAGTTCACATTTATAAGCTACAAAATGGAAGTTAGAGACTTTTGCATAGACAAAGTGTGTTCCAAAAATTCAGCTCTTTAAGAAAGATCAAGCATAGATTTAAAACGAGTGGTACTTCCAACGCACATACTTTCTCGCACTGCCTCTATATGGAATTAAATGCTATTTAACTACTTCATAAGCCAGAAAAAGTGTTTTCTCGATGCGCAATTTACGCAAAAACTATTCGTTTTTTCAAAAAACGGTACATAACCTAATTTAGAGTGCTAATGTACAACCGACTTTGAGGCAAAAATCTCTAACTTCCAAAATCTTCAATTTTGCAGTTTTTGAATTTTTTTGCTATTTGCGAAAAATCGGGGATATCAATGAAAATTATACCTACATCATTCCCTTAAACGTCTTTTGCACTATTCAACAACAAAATTTAATCAAAAAATTTGGAGCAATTTTCTTTTAACTGTGAAAATCTCCGACGGGCTTCATGTAAGGTACCCCCAAAAATTAAAATATCGGTTTCAAATTCCAGGAGCCTTGACATCAGTAAAAATGATTGGGGATTTTCAATTTTGAAGAAAATCGGCGGTTTAGGCGCTAGCGTTGACCACAGACAGACAGACGGACGTTTTGCCGTCAGTCGATTTTACAGTATCAAGAAGGAACAAAACATGGATTGTGAGTACACCACGAGGTACAGGATTTTTTTCATAAATTTAGCAACAGTCCACTTTTTCCACTTTTTATCCACTTTTTCCTCACAAGACTCCAACTATGAGAGTTCTTCTGGCGAAAATTAGCCGTTTTCCGGCGCACGATTACATAACTTTCTCTTCTTACGAAGTATTCGTAAGGGGAGAAAGTAAAAAAAACAGTAGGTGTGCGTAATTTGGGCTTGAAGTTAATGCAATTTATTTAAAAAATCAGTTTCCCGAAAACCGCTCAAAATTTTTATTTACATTATGCCACGAATAGAAAGGACGCTTAAAAGAATGAGTCAGATCTCATTTTCGTTGAACTCTCTAAATGTTCGAAAATTACAAATTTAAAAATAATGCGAGGAAGTATGTACTGTTGTAGCCCCTCTAGTTCACTTATACTTCATTAAGACATTTTTGATATATTTCATTACATTTTGAAAATCACGTTTTTTTCTGAACAAAAAATTATTATAAATGCAAAATGTTATATTTATAATATTCCTAAATATGATAGATTATAATTAAATGTTATTCAGTGCATTCGAAAACTCTGCTCGCTTTGCAGCGCGGGGTAGCAGAAAATAGGCATTTATGCCATCAAGTCGTTTACGCTGAACTGCAATCTATGATTGAGATGCTCATAATACTTTGTCACAAAATTATAAATAATTATTTAAATAAATATGTTCGATATACAAGTGAAATGTTCGGGCATATTAGGGAAATGTTATTTACTTAATGTCAGTCTAGGAAAAACCATACTGTGAAAAATCATAACTTAATTTGAACACTCACCCCTTCCGCAAAGCAGTTGCAGTAGTTCGTGACTGGGCTATTTAGATAGTCTTCTACTTTTAATTATGAACATGAATAGCTTATTTCTTTACATTTTTATAATGTAAAAGGAAACCACAACTACAAGCTAGTCCCATTTCCCCATACTATGCAGTAAATAAAGATGTAATTTATTTTAAGTAATTTATTGCTCTAGTTAAAAAATATCCTTGTATTAGTTCAAAGAAATACATTTCTTTTGATGTAAAGCTTTTATGGGCGAGAGCAAATATGTCCTTTAACAGTTCCCACAACCAGCCTCGATTGCAGCTGGGGTTAAAGATAGCGTCTCACGCTCGAAGGTGCGCATGACTTGGAGGAAGCAGGTTCCATCCCATTTATGCTTTAGAAATTGCCTTGATATTAACGAGATTGCCTGAATACAAGCGAGTTTTTTTACATCTTCCGTGAGGGAGTTTAGAGGCCAACTACCGACCGAATGACTAGTGGAAATCATAGATTTCCAGTAAGGAGGTTGACGTATTTTCAACATTATGTACGCTATTGATTGTGAAAAGTGCTACACACCGAAACAATGGCTGAGTGAAACCAAACTTGAAGGACGTGTACAACAGACTGACCGCAGTACTTCACTCTGCGGAGATATGATATGGCACATTCGAAGCCTTTATAGCGCCCTGTACAGTGAAACCGACGTTTGTTACGTTTTGCCCCTTCAGACAGTAAGGCGCCATCGAACAACGTGGAACCGAGATATCTCGTGGCAGCGTGACTCGTCGGTGTCAAAGGGCGTGATATCAGCATACAAGTGAGTTCGAATGGGCCAGAATGATTGGTCTCCATTAAACGGGTTAGTCATATCGGAACATTGCGACTCTTTAAGGGTATACTGCCTCGCTCTGATGGAGAATCAGTGGATTCGAGAGGATCGTACGTAGCGGCTAGAGGATACTGGAGTAAGCCATGTGATCACAGGACGGAACCACCGTTCGCCTGATGGACCATACATCTTCATGCCTGCGCTGATAGCCGAACATCTTAGCCAAGCTCTGTGCAATCGAAATTAAGGACTTCGAGACACCGCGGGTAACTCCGGATACTAACGGCGCTGAGCCCCTGGCCGATAGGGATAAAAAAAAAGACTTTCGGCATGGTGTATGTTTTGTGTTCAAAGAGGATTACTCCGCGTTCAGCGCCCAAAAATTCTTGGAGCGGTGTTACGCAAGTAACAAAAATTAAAGCGAGGCTGAGATCCCTCTACACAGGAGCACTGTAACAGGTGAAGATCTCTCTGCATGAACAGATCGACACAGTCGGTTGGAGCCGGTCTAATAGCATGCGTACCATTGGGCCGGCATCCATTGTTCAGAAACTACCAACTCCCCGATTGCAATAGATACGTGAATGTCGTTGCCAGTATACTGTGTAGCGAAATATGTAGTTTGAGAATGTTTCCTGCTTAACTTGTCTTACAGTGATGGCCGTATACATACTTGACGCTCTCGTGGTGAACGCAATCGGATATTCTGCATTGTTGATACATATCGCGGCATACGATACATGTTGCGGCATTACGGACGAATACCAAGTGAGATGATATTATGCAATAAATTTCGCTTCCCACTTATTGCGGGCTATCTGAACAATCACCTCTACATTAGAGAGGTTCAGAGTCCCAGGTACTACCCACACTTTAGGCAACACCAAACACCATAGCTAGTGGTGCTAAAATAGCACGTACTTTCTCACCCGTATTTTCGTGCAAAATTAGGCGAAAAGTACTCACATTTTCGAAAACTTTTACATGAACGTATCTCAAAATCTAGCATTAAAGAACAGATTTTATTAAGGGAAAAATATCTGTCTTCATAATTGTAGTTGTAGGAAGACGCCGAAAATTTTTGAATATTTGCAATTTTCGAAAAAGCAGACTTTTCAACGAAAATAAGACATGCGCCATTCTCTTAGACGTTATTTACCCTATTCAACAACAAAATTTAATTAAAAGCAATGTGGACTTTTTTTGAAAATTTTGAAAATATTCCAGAACGTTTATGTAAAGTGCCCCCTAAAATTAAAATATCGTTTTCAAATTTAAAGGGTCCGCCATATCAGCTAGATTGATTAGGGAATATACATGTTGAAGATAATCGGCTGAACGGTTTAGCCGCTAGCGTCGTTCACAGAGGGTCAGACAGACTTTTTGCCATCATTCGATTTTCGGTATCTGTGAGCCATAAAACATTTTTTCTGGCTACAGCACGTGCTCTAGGATTTTTTCTAAATTTATCGACTGAATTTATCCTCTTTTTCGTTACCAGGGTCCTGTAATAAGAGTTTTCTTTCGAAATTTACAGTTTTTTCTCGCAGCATTTCATACCTTTCTCTCTACTACGTAAGCGGTATCGAGAAAGTAAAAATGACAATGCTCCACTACATATGGCGAAGAATGCTGAAACTTTTTTTGAAAAACGAGGGCTACCACTGTTTCCCTGGCCAGTAGGTTCGCCTGAGATTCGCGCATCAATCGTATTTCTGATATGGTTAGTTGGCAAATTATTGGTCGAAGTCCTCCAGCAAGTACTGTTGCAGCTTTGCGGCCTCGCATACTAACCGCGTGGATTGAGATTTCCTCGGAGCACATCCATGCCCTCATTCATTTCATACCTCGTGACGTAGAGGATCTGATTGCTGCTCGTAAGTCTGATACTTAATTTTTAGAGTCAAAAGTCAATTAAAATACCGTATTTCTAATCATGTGTGCATTGCAATGTACTTGATCTATGGTATGAAAGTCATTTCAATGTCTTCTTCTTGGAGCTCATTTTCCAAAAACAGACGGGGAGAGATTGCTTAGTGCATCAACTGATGTCACTGCAGTCCCTCTGACCAGGAGGTCCTACATTCGAGTCGCGACCTTAGCCCGATTTTTGACACTAGCTTGTCAGCCAGGTCGAATTCATTCGCTGTCTGGAGGAGAATTCTGGCGGCCGGCTGCTCTGATCGGTAGTTTTCCTTGGTTTCTCCGATCAACACCAGGCGAATGCCGGAGCAGTACCCTAACAAACGGGCCACGGACCGCGCGCGATCTTTCCTTCCTCTTTCCAGTTCTTTCCTCTCTCCTTACACACACTAACATGCCATACCACACATGCCTTACCACACATGCCGGGAGACCGGTCGGAAGCTAACAGCTTGTCCTGGCTGGGGCGGTGCCCCGCTGGTGGGAGATATCTGGTTGAGGGGAAAACCCCGCTAATCCACGGTAGGTCGGCGCCAGATCTCGCCATCCAGCGGGGAAGAGATCACCACCACCTCCCGAGTAAAACTCACGCATTACACTTATGGGACTAGTGACCTAAGTAGTTGACGCGCCCGGAAACACGAATCAATCAATCAATGCACAAACAGTATGACTTATTTCAACCTCTGTTTGGAGTAGATTGCTAGCGGCTGGCTGATCTATTTGGTAGTTTTCCATTGTTTGTCTCATGTACACGTGGCGGATACCAGGGCAGATCTCTAACAAAAAGGCCAGAAACCGTGCGCGGCCTTTCTTTCTCCACAATTGTCCCCTTCTCTCTCTTGCACGGACGCGTGCTCACACACACACTTACCGACACTACACATTCACAAACGTGGGGAGACCCATGGAGCTTAGAGCATCTCGCAGTTGGGACGGAGCCCAGTTGGTATCTTCTTTTGTAGGGGAAAACCCGCATGTGGACGTGTTGGTCGGTGCCGTATCTCATGCTCTAGCACGATACATGTTTCAGCGGGGTAGAACACGACCATCGCGGATGTAAAATGCACTGTACGGACGGGACCAATGTCCACAGCAGTTAACTTGCCAGGAATTAATACACACTCATAGGTCAAGTTCTCTGATCTGTAGTTTCCATAATTCCTCTGATCACTTCTCTGTGACGCATACCGGAGCAGCGCCATATACCAAAAGGCCACAGAGTGTGATCTTTGTTTGCTATCCATTTTCCCCAATCTGGATTCGAACCACATGGGGAAGTACGTTCCGAACCTTGCTTCTTCTGTGGTATACGTCAGTGGGGAACATACCAACATCCCATCGATAATTGAATAGGGTTTACAACAAAAACGCAAGTTTCTGGATGGTAAAAGGGGTTGAGTAGTGAAAAGGTCTGCGCAACCTGTGTCTCGCGCCTTCTGCTCAAGCGACTGGCCATTACATCCGAGGGGAAGTGCACTATAAACCTGGGAACGACTTCGGGGCAGTCATTACACAAAGGAGATTGCGGGAGACGTGGACGATATATCCCACTCATAAATCAACACAAGAGCTCCAACGGAACGCGCTCTAAAAAGAGGGTCGTTGTATAGATATAGGATATAAAAGTGCATTATATTATTTGGAGTTGCACTGGCGTTGACTTGGATTTCGACGCCTGTTCGAGCAAAATAGATAAATAGAAATTGAATCATACACGTGCAGAAGTGAGGTAACGTTTATTGCTCTAGATCAGTGAAGGTTCTTGACACGGTTCTGTGAACTTACTGTACACATTGTTGCTTAATACTCTACGGAAATACAAAATGTGATATGGAAGCACATAAACATGTCTGAAAAACATTATTATTCAGGAATACCACATAATGAATTATTGGGGTATCACATTTTGGTAACTGCGCATTGCCAGGGCATTACTACATCCCTGATGTATGCATTTATCGTGTCTGAAATTTTTCAAAGTAAGAAAAATCTTTAGATCGAATTCATATGAATTTAAAAATTAATTAAATAAATTGTAGAAATCATGGTAAAAAAGCCTGTGATACGAATGACGATGGGGTGACTATTCTCGATATTCGGAAATGCTGTAGTATGGTTCTAGTGCAAATATTTCTGTTCCCAATGTTAGGAAGTAAGTATAGATAATTGATTCTTAGGTTCTGGACTATTATGAAATGATGAATGACAATTTGAATTACAATAATTTGAGTTTAAATTGCATTTCATATATTTTATTATTATTACATTAGATTAAGTAGTAGATTTGTATTGTTTGATGCAGTAGATTGAGATCTACTGCAAAAAAGGACCTTAAAACGAAGCCTAGAAAACCCTTCCCACGACTGCCCATCCTTCCTTACTCACGACACGGTCTTAACTACATTACAAGATCAGTACATTTGGGTGATATTTTTATTTTGTAAATGTAATAGTGCGGAAATGTGTTATGATGGAGATAGAAATTGTGCAAACAATAATTCATCTGATTCAATGTCTTCAGTTATTCCAAACAACCACAATTTTCGTACCAACGTTGCTTTCTGCTATGTTTATAGCACATTTTGCAGTTCGCAATGCTAAGCGATACAGAACAGCAAAATGAAGAGTTGACATAACAAAAATATTGACTATACTTCAAATATTACAGGTATGAGAACATTTTTCTAGATGCCAGCCTTGGTTGATTTAACCCTTCGTATCAACAATAATTCAACTGTACTAGAAAAAGTTTTTGGACGTGTATACTCTGACACACAGAACAGAACTGTTGAATCTCTTTCAATCCACCATTCGAAGTAACAGAGGTATCATTCAAACGCATCTCACGCAACTACTGAGAAACAGACCATTTCCCCCCAATCCTTTCAGAATGTTCTATGATCATCATCAGTGGGGCTCCTGCAGCTGTCGCAGGTTCCCACACCCCCGAATCCTCCATGCTTCTTCCTTGTCCTCCTTGTTCTTCTCCCCTTCCTCCTCTTCTTCCTCTTGCACCTTTTCCACCTCCCCTTCGATACCTCTTGCTAGCATATTTTCTTGTACTACTCCTGACCACGATGTTCTAGATCTTCCTCTCCTATTTATTCCTGTAGACTGTTGTAGCATGTCCCCTTTTCACCATCTGTTTTCACCAATTAGAAAAACATGGCCGACCCACAAACTATGATTTCCTTGAATTCTGTCAACTATATAGTGCTAAGACTGTGCCATTTCCCTTGTTGTTTCATGGCCTACATTGTCCCGGCAGGAGATTCTAGAAGATCTTCTGAGATGATCCGTTTCTACTACCTTCGATTTTTCTTTGTTTCCCGTTAGTTAACAACTGTTACTTCCGTATGTTGTTACGGGCTCCCTAATACTTGTAGATGTGTAGAGCATCAGTTTAATTTTCGTCTCATTTTAGTGGATCAAAATAGCGAGTTTAATTTTGAATTTTACTTTGAAATTGACCTTTAATCATTCGATGTTGAATTTCTCTGTCGCATTTTTCATCTTATGTTAAGGTGCGGCTCAAAGGCAGGAACTCTTCCCAGTTCTCTATATGATGAACCCCAATTAAATATTACTAATATTTCAAGCATCTTCTCCACAATATAGTAATTCTGATTTCAAAATTTAATAAATATTAAATTATTTATTAAATGAATTACATAAAATTATTTACTCGTAAAATTTTGAACTAATCCAAGATAATTCGACCCACGTTTTTTAGGGTTATGGCATCTGCAGAGGAGATCATTCGATTCGTCTCGCCAAGGCGAATCGATTGAAAATTTATAGACGGATAACTCTGGAGAATTCAGGAAGAATTCTAGAAGACGTTTCTTCGTGGAGTTTCAAGACAACTACAGTAATGAAACGCTCTGAATTATTACACTGCCTTTCCGGCAAAACATGGATAGTTACGACTTCACTCAGCCGTTCGAATAAAGCATGTAATGAAACTAAGATTTTAAAAAAATATTGATATTTTTTCATGCGGCATTCCATGTCCCAGAACAGACAAGTAAGACAAGTAAGACACTTGTATAATTTTTAAAATTTGTCTTTCGCATAAACTTCCTGAAAATAAAGTATTCCAAAAATGATTGCCAGAGGTGTCACGCTACAGCACTTCGGAAAAACTATTATTTCTTGTTATCTTTCAACTATTTTTGACAAAAATATTTGACGTATCAAGTAATAAAATGCGGATTATTTATATACCGTTTATATAGTATGTTTCAAAATGAAAAGTCACTGGGAAAGCTCTTAACATGGAGTAAGATATTGCAAACTTTTACTAAACATTTAGTGACACAAGACAACATGAAACAAATACTAGAATTAAATTTTTTAAATTTATTATTTTTCCACTCCATCATTCTGCACCATGGTGAGCTCGCGTACAGAGGCTCGCCAACCTCCACTGCATAGGAGAAAAGAGAAGATGAATGAAACCGTGCGAGAAATGTGTCGTCGATCAATCAATCCATTTGTTTTATTTAACATGGCGAGTCTCAGGCCATGAGGCCTGCTCTTCCCCGTGAAAATGCAAATTTTGCTACGCTCTTTCCTCTTTGCAGAGGAAGAAAATATCAATGGGGCAACGAAAATAGGCGATTTGAATTTTTCTCAGAGGCTGCTTTTAGGCGTGAGGAACTTATGCATGCAGTAAATCTACAACATGGGATGGCCGGCTTTACTTCCCCTCCGAAGGAAGGCGTACAAAGATTTTGTCGCCCTTACAAATGCACGACTTCGATCGGGTTTGAACCCGCAAACGTGGGTGCGTGTTCAGGCAAGATATTAATACAGTACACAAATGTCTGGCATCATGATCGAGTGTTTATGCAGGATTAAATTTGCTTGTAGATTGTCACTTTAATATGTACACAATTGTTACTTACACATATTCTGTTAAGATTCACAGACTCATAATATTCAAACGCCTGGTTATTACGTCATTCTCCCAGGGTGCTGGAAGCTCCTACGACTTCAGGATGAGCCACCACTCTCAGACCAACAGCAGCACACAAGCAGAGAAGGCAACAGCCAATCAAGATTCTAAAATTATAATATCGTTTACAAAATTTGTATTCAGCCCCATTTCAAAGTTGTAAAATCACGAATGCGTCACGAGTAAAATCACGAGTCACGAATGCAGTTGTAAAATATCAGTTTTTGGAATCACGAATTTGGTGGCAAACAGTAATTTGAACACTATCCGTCAGCTCTTTCACTCTGTGCGTGGACTCCAGAGAAAGTCGTTGGTCATGCAGTTTTACCATTTCTTTATAATCGCAAATCCTTGAGAGTCAGTGGCAATGTAAGAAACTGTGAGTCACGAGGTGTAAAGGTTCTCGTAAATTTATGAAAATGTGAGCGGTTGCAGCTGCGCATTTTTTAGAGCGATGTAATTCGACTGCATTATAATTTGGGTTCTGACGGGAAGGTGCCGAATGTTTAATGAAGCCGCTACAGCTATGTAAATAAGTATGTAATTGTCTCTAACATTGAGGGCTCACGTTTTTCACTAATTGCAAATGGCAACTTCAATCGTTTATGTAGTTCAATTTTGTAAATATTATTTCAATTTTGCACACGTAACTTGACAGCTGTTATACTTTACAACTGTTTAATTGATGCTTCCTTCTTTTCTTATTATGTGTTTATTATGTAACCTTGTCATGCTATTGTACAACGTAGTAAGTGATTAATTATGTTATAAAAATCATTAATTGGAAGCCTTTCAATTATTATTTCTAATTAATTAGTTCAAGTTTAACATTCAACAGTTGTCAAAGTAAACCTAGGCGGTTGCTTCTCTTCAAATTGAGGAATGATATCAAGTCTAAATAGTGTTTGCATTTATTATTACAGTGAAGGAATTTCACAATCCTTCACGTTGCACTAATTAATGAATGATCGATTGCTCGGAAAATGAGTGTCCTTGCGATATTCAGTCCATTAGTAATTTAATTTAAATTCAAAAGCTCGCCCACAATCCAATACGCTAACCTTTACACAACCGATGCCACTTCGATCAATCGGGCGCCGAAGTTTTGCTTTTTCGCTGTGATTAATTATATGTTAGATCTATTCCTGCTTCACCGTCTCGATCATCCATCTTTAGACGTACTGGAGCGCTATTCTGTACATGAAACCGACAGTCGTCGGACTCGGAATGCTACCGACAGTTGTCGCTTGCACCGACGGACTCTACCGTTGAGGGCAATTCTGTAGTTCCGTCTTAGCGACATCTATTGGTGGAAGCGACGACGATCGCTGGCGTAAATGAAACGGGTTTGAGGAAGGACCCTGCGCGAGGCTAGTGGGGTTTCAACCAATCAGCATGGAGAATTTTGGTGGCAACCTGTGAATCGTGGAAAGCGCGCAGTTCTTTTGAATTATGAGTTACAATGTGTCAAAGATACTTTTTTAAATTTTCAAATACAGATGATTGACAATTATCAGTTAGGAGTACGTAAGTACTAAAAAATGAAATAAAACTATTGAAAAAAATAAAAAATTACCAAACAATAACCTTAAAACTAAAAAATGCCTTTTCAACCACAAAAAAATGCCCTGTCAAATATGTCAAACGTCTCAAAATACTGTGAAATATATTAGTAGCAAAGAAAGAGTGTTTCTCAAGAACGAGAACTAAGATCCAAAATCATCAAAATCCTAGGTCTATACTTACTTCGGTTTTTCTTTCTTGGCACACTGGGGTGTGTCAATAAAATGTAATATCTCCCGGTATTTTGCGTCGTTCTCGATTGTTCCGCTAGGAGTCGCATGATCGCGACTGCGTCGAGCAGTACTGGCGATCATGCGAATCCTGGCGGCACAACGGAGAACGACGCGAAATATCGTGAGATATTCGATTTGGATGACACCCCCCGTGCGCCAAGAAAGAAAAACCGAAGTATAAACATTACTGTTTCAAACTATTCCATATGTCCTTATTTTACAAAGATTAGTAACACCTTATTGAAAAAAGTTATTTATTATTTCATATTTATGTGTATTTATTAAAGAGTTACAACATTTATTCTTAATAACATTACTTTTACATTCAAAAATAATATTTATCAACAAATAGATGGAACCCCTATTGATGTGCACACGGCAGTTATTTTGGAAATAGTAATCAGACAGCATGAAAAAAGATAATGAGAAAAACTGACCTATTACTCTATTGAAAATATATGGTTGACACATTACTCAAAACACGTGGATAACACATTACAAATATTTTAAAATTATTCAATGATTATAATCCTAATATTATATTTACCTCAGAAATAGATAAATAATAAAACCCAAGCAATGTATTTTTTTATATTCAAAACATTCAAAAAAGCAGGGGAACCATAATAAACATAGAAATCAATATTCCGTAAAAATAACCTCCCAATATTACAATCAACACAGCAAATAAATCAATTTTTTACTTCCTTCAAAACCTTTTTCACATCTGCCGCTACAACAGTAAAAGCTTATTCTGCTACGTTCTACTAGTACTCTACAATGTTATTCTATACCGTATAAGGAGAGAAACAGCGGGATCACGTACAATCAACAATTCGTCGTCTCACAGAAACGCGTCGTTAAGAGCCTATCGACGGGGACCCAAGCCGTCGGTCGCGATAGCGATTCTCATCGTTTCCACCGACGGCTAGAAACGTCAAGCTGTCGTTACGGGAACGTACAGAATAGCTCCTACCGACAGTCGACGGTAACCAGCGGTAACCAGCGCTAACGATACCGATCGGGGTCGGTTCGACTGTACAGAATAGGGCTCCTGGTCTGCCTAAACTATGTCATTCCTGAAATCCATTGAAGAGGAAATTCTCAATAGATGACCTAATATTGAGCCGTTGAGTGCAAAAGTGCTGTAAGTCAAATTTTAGAAGATTCGAATTAAATGCACTAGTAGATGGTTTGAAAGTTAATCCATCACGAGCTAAAATTGTGTGGGTCAAACTTCAATATTTCTTAGCTAGAGGTCAGCACAATGCAGAAGTAGCCAACAAGTTGCTCATAGCGCTGCATGCAATTGTGGTGTACGTCACAGGTGGGACGAAACAACAGCTTTCAGGGGCTCCCAAGAAATAGCTTCTTGTTTATCTGCACCCATCACAGAAGAAGCACCATGCAAAAAAAAATATTTAATAGCTTTTAGTGATACGTGCACAGGTGAAAACCGCAACTTCAAAGTTGCTCTCACTTAGTTGACAATCGTGACAAATTCCAATTTTTCCATTTTATTATTATGTTAGATGAAAATTGTGCATGTCAATTATTTGAATGTAAGTCGTAGTTTTCAGAAACGGTGTGTGCAAAAGTCGTGAAAGTCTATAAAATAATTAATTAATAAGAAATGTTTCAGTCCAAAATAGCTGTAGTAAGTTAAAAGAATATATTCTTAACACGTTCATTACGCTTTAGGTAATTTATTTTAGTTTAGTAATTATAGTAAAGTAATTTATTTTAGTCGCTATAGTTTTACAGCTGTTTGTGTTTACACGTCATTTTCGGGAAAGAATGTTTTTTGACTTACACTACTTTTGCTGTCAATGGCTCAATTTGAAGAGAAGAGAATCTGGTAGTGAGTTAATGTTGTGTATTGTTTGTTCAATTATTCAATATTTTGCCACTCTTATTAAATATTTAATATTTGCTTAAAGTCAACTTCTGAAACTACTTTCCACTTCTCATCGTTGTACTCGCCTCAAAAGATCATCTCGAATGCTTCAGTGCAACGTCTTGAGTTTGAATGTTGATTCTTTTCCTACTTGAAGGCGAAGACTAAAGAGTCAGGGTCCTAAACTATTTTAACATCGTAAAAAACAAAAACAATTATTTTGAAGAAATTTTAAGCAGAGGTTTGATTCTCCCCTTGTTGTTGAATTCTGCTTGTCCTTTGCTCAGTCGGATAGAGCTTTCTGCATTTTGTCATCGTACATCATGCATTTTATTCCGAAATCTACTGTCGTAAACCACATGTCCGAATTATATGATGTACCAAGTAACTCTCATCGAAATGTTCTGTTGTACTTGTCAACGTGTGAATGGATTATCGTTAACCAGGCCCTTGCTAAAAAAAAGTCAGTAATTCTCACAAAATTCTTACAAGAGTTTCATTTCCCTGGTGTGAATGCACCTGTTGTCGCCAGGACGCGCGGCCCTCGGCTGTACAACGACCGCCATCTTCGCAGTCTTTTTCACGAATGGCCGAAACGCAACGCGTTCCAGCGCTAAACCGCCCTCCGTCGCCAGTCACGTGTGCCACCATATGCTCGTCGTACCACCCACGATGAAGGGGTACAGGGGAAGAAAGACTGCCCTTCCGCTTTTGAGAAAGTCAAGAGCCTTTGTAAAGGTTGGCCTTTGTAACCAAAAAGAAGGACGTTCCTCTCCCCCTCGGTTATTACTTGTATAATGGACATGACCCGTCATGGTGATCGGTTTCCTTTCGGAGACCGTCTCTCTTTGAAATATTATTGTCTTCTACGTAACACTAGTTCAATGGTGTCAAGGTCTTCTATTGGTGGCAGTGGGATGCGTCTTGGCACCGTAACATGCCACGAGCTACTCTGCGCAACTAGCGTCGGGAGAGGAAATTATAAGTAACCCCGCCGTTTTACAATAGGGATGGCGTTGTCTCTGGTGGCGGGGTAATAAACTGCGTGGAGAAGCTACTTCGTCGTGGCACTCGTTCCACGGACTCCAGCTCGTGGCATAGACCTTGACAACACTGCATTAGTTTGTGGAACATTCTGTACAATTGGTCGGGTAGGCTTCCCGCCGAGCACCGGTGCTGAAGAGCGCTGCGCCAATGAACGGTACATGGCCGGAACGGAAAGATACATGGTCGTAATTTTTTAAATCCAATTTACCAAATTTAAAACTTGGCGTTTTCTCGTTGTATCTACCAAGAAAATGAATGTTTCCTTCTCGTGAAATATTATTGTATGAAATGCCGTCTTTACCAGCTTTTATCATAAATGGAGAGTGTGCGATGTCGCAAACTCTCCATTAATGATAAAAGCTGGTAAAGACTAAATGCCTAAGAGTTATTTTTAACAATACAATATCCAGAAGACATTGATATGTTTACGCAGGTGAAGATAATTATCCTCCATCTTCAGTAAACCAAATACTTTTTTCTTGGCACTTCATTTACAAGTCGTTCATTTACAAGTAGTCTTTTTTCTCAAACGTGTCTATGGGAATTGTCAGTTTAGAATCAGCTTCACTTTTCTTGGAAATCACGAGGTTTTTGTGATTTCAAACAGTAGTGAAAGTCAGGAAATAATACTATAATCGTGACTTCGAATAATATGAATTTTACCCCTAATAAAATTATATTTTCAAACATTTCTTTTTAATTTCTAATGTGAAGACGCACCAATTTTTTTTATTATTCCATAACTGAAATTCATCAAGTTTGTTGTAATAGGGCAGTAAAATTAATGAATTTGTAGCAATAGAACTCATCTTCGGTCGTTTTTAATAATAATAATAATAATAATAATAATAATATTGGCCTGTTAAAACAATGAAACTGTTTTTTTTCTTGGACCGTTCCATGAATTTTAAGATTGCACTTGTGCCCGGTGCGTCGCATTTCTCCTTCCCTCCAATCCGACTCTCCTTCCCTCGCCCTGCAAAAGAAGGGCAACTAGCTGTCTCGTCGATGTTGCAAGGATTCCCACATTGGATTATTCGAATTTGTTTTCTCTTTGTAGCCGATCACCCGGGGCACTCGGGCCTCTCGTCGCAGAGAGCCGCAAAGTCACCGAGCGACGAGGGGTGCGAGTGCGGCGTTGCGGGCTGGGGCAGGCGGAGCGGCGGGGCCGGCGGGGCGGGGAGGGGGCGGGGGGTCACGGCGCTACGGTCGCGCGTGCCTTATCTGTGACGCTGCGAGGTCACTGGGGCGGAGGCAGAGAGTTGCTTCAAGGGCGTGGTGGAGGGGAGGGCGGACGCCGGCGGCCGGCGGACAGTCGGGGGTGGGGGCGAGGGAGGGGCAGTAATCCGCGCCGCGCGGCCTGCTGCTCGCTCCGCCCCGCCTCCGCCCCCGCCGCCCCCTGCGTCGCCGCCCGCGCCGCCGCCCGCGCCGCCGCGCCACCAAGCCTAATTGCGTTTTATTGCGGTGTCCAGGCGGACGCCGGTGTCCGTCGGCCGGGCGCCGGTGGTCGGAGCGGCGCGGGGCGGGGCGGGGCGGGGTGGAGATGGGGCGGGGCGGGGCGGGCGGGCGCGGGCGCTCTCTGGCTGATGGCCGCGTGGGCGAGGGAGGGCCGGCGAGCCGCCGAGAGGACGTCGGAGTCGCCCGGGCGGGTCGCGTCGCCACTCAGATGAAGCTGCTCGGAATCGCGCTTCTCCGAAGAGGCCTCCGCGGGCCGAGCGGCTCAAAGAGGGGCGGAGCGGAGTGGAGTGGGGTGGGGTGGGGTGGGGTGGGGCGGGCGCGGAGGAGACGAGCAGGGGCGGGCAATGAGGTGGACACCGACGGAGAGGGCGGTCCGTTGCGGGCCGGTGCGGAGCGGCTCGGGCGAGGCGGGGCGGGCGGGAGTGTGATGGAGCGGGACCCAGGGCAGGGGGCGGGGGATGGATCGGGGAGGGGAGGGCAGTACATGAGTGGATCAGTGCTCAACGGATCACGAAAATGCGGCAAGGAGCGGAAGCAGTGGATTTGGACAGGGCCTCATGAGGCGAAACGAGACCGAATGGCACGCTGTTAAGCGAACTGGTGGCGAGCGACGTGGGTACGGTGAAGTGGGGCACAACGCCACCGGATGGGGCACTGAGGCGAAGACAACGGAAGTCAGCATGCAGAAGTACGAAGAACGGTAGGGCGAGGCGTGGCGGAGAGGAGAATGGAGAATCACGGGCCGGAGAACAGCTTCGAGAATGGGTAGGAAGAATCAATACCTGGCGAATACTGGTACAGTACTCTAAGAAACGAGCCGCAGAATGTGTGCGATCTTTCCTTCCTTTTCCATGTCCTATCTTGGCTATTCGAGGCGGGGAATGGAGCGACGGGATGGTACGACGACTGGCGGGGTCAAGGGGAGAATGAGGAGCGACAAACCCTCGGAGACAATTTTTTAAACTTTCTACCGTCTGGCGACCCGCGGTGCCACTTATTGTAGCCCCCGTAAAGTTATTAGTCAAATATGAAATTCCCCCACCCGAATTGGGTAATCGACAAAAGTTCAGTTCGCTTTGCTTGCAACCTTCATCGTCAGTGTTGACAAGCCTTTGTCCAGAACGTTTTATTCCCTGGTCAATTAAGGGAACGTGAAGGCTGCGCGAATGCAGCTTGGAAGCGGCGATGAGAAGTGGCGTGGGTCCAGCACGAAGGCGGCGTGGAGGCGGTGTCCAGGCGGCGAAGAGGCGGCGTGGGAGCAGCGTGGAGGCGGCATGAAAGTAGCGTGGAAGCGGCGTGGAGGCGGTGTGGAGGCAGCGTGGAGGCGGCTTGGAAGCAGCGTGGAGGCGGCGTGGAAGCGGCATGGGGGCGGTGTGCAGGCGGCGAAGAGGCGGCGTGGAAGCAGCGTGGAGGTGGTGTGAAAGTAGCGTGGAAGCGGCGTGGAGGCGGCGTGGAGGCGGCGTGGAAGTGGCGTGGAGGCGGCGTAGAGGCGGCGCTGGAGGCGGCGTGGAGGCGGCGTGGAGGCAGCTTGGAAGCAGAGTAGAGGGGGCGTGGAGGCAGCATGGAAGCGGCGTTAATGCTGCATGAAGGCAACGTGGAGGCGACAACGCCACTGTGGAGCATGGCGGAGCTGGGTCGGGGGTCGAGGCGAGGAGCACAGCGGGACAAGACAAATGCGGGACAGCGCAACGAGTGCAGGCGCGAGGCCGAGCAGGGCAAGCCGGGGCACGGCGAGGGACGCAGAGAGGCGCGGGGCGGCGGAGCGGAGCGGGGTGGAGCGGGGCGGAGTGGACCGGCGCGGACCGGTGTCGTCAATTTCCGTGAGAGGGCGCTGCTGGAGGTAGCCAGAGCCCCGGCTCGGGGAAGGCAAGACGCGCCGAGATGCGCAATCATCCCAATGTCGCTTCGGCCTTCGCTTCTAGGAACGGGCCCCGCTCTCTGCGCGGGCTGCGCTTCTCCTCTTGCAGC
Organism: Acheta domesticus; assembly: GCA_031308135.1. Lineage (NCBI taxonomy): Eukaryota > Metazoa > Arthropoda > Insecta > Orthoptera > Gryllidae > Acheta > Acheta domesticus. Next base: position 284,877,422 of record JAHLJT010008446.1, on the reverse strand, counting down.
ACGACGCTCTTTTTTTCTGTTCCGGCGTGCCGAGTGTTACGGCGCGCCCACAACTGGAAAGCAGAACTGTAACCCAGCCGAACACCCGTTGAGTTAAGAGACATTATTCAGACATTAAGAGACATTATTGGCTCAGAGACATTATAGACAGGTTTGTCGCGGGCTTTGAAGGGACTCTGACACGAAGATTCTAGGTTTCGAGACGCGACGGCGGAGCGGGGCGGGGTGGAGCGGGGCGGAGCGGGGCGGAGCGGGGCGGAGCGGGGCGGAGCGGGGCGGAGCAATACGCGAAAATCGACACGGAATTTCGACACTATTGACATATCTAGTTCGGATTCAAGTGCTGTCAGAGGAGAATTCTAGCGGCTGAGTGCTCTGGCACGTCGGATCAATACCGGGCAAATGCTGGTGAAGAACCCTAAGAAATGAACCGCAGATCGCGTGCGATCTTTCCTTCCTTTGCCAAGTCTTATCGTCTTACTTAGACCTACTCTTACATGCACTACACTTACATTCACATATCAACATATGTCACCGCAGTGCCTCTGACCGTGTTGTCAGTGTTGACAAGCCTTTGGCCAGAACGTTTTATTTCGCTTGTCATTGAACGGAATGTAAATCTACACTAATAGTTTTGCGATGGAAAGTCTGCAGACGTTTCTATGTATTGTAACGGTGAACCTCGCCTCTGGAACTACCTGGCGAGGTAACTGGAGCCTCGCCAAGTGGTTTCAAAGGCGGCGTGCAAAACGCCGTCTCCAGATGCGCCGCAAAGTGTTTTCTGACGAGCTGCCCCCACGCAGCCCTTTCCGTGGCCCTCCGCCCTCAAACGAGTCGCTCTTGCCATCACTCCGGCAGGTGGCTCCGGCCACAGAAACGGGGTCTGTGCCCCCGAAGCCGCATTGTGATTGGACCTTGCGATGGAGAGCCAATATCGACAAAGTGCCTTTGACCGGGAGATCCGAGGTTCGAGTCCCGACAGAGAAGGCGAGCTTGTGAGCTAGGTCGAATTCAGTTGCTGTCTGGAGAAGAATACTAGCGGTCGGCTGCTCTGATCGGTAGTTTTCGGTGGTTTCTCCGATTAACAGCCATACGAATGCCAGAGCAATACCCTAACGGACTTTCCTCCCTCTTCCTGGTCCTATCCTCCCCACTTGCCACACACATATACGAACATGTACTACACTACCACACATGCTGGGAGACCGGCCGAGGACTTAAGAGCAATTGTCGGCTGGGCGGTGCCCGCTGGTGGGAGATAACTGTTTGGGGGAAACCCCGCTAAAAGACGATAGTTCGGCGCCGAATCTCGCCAGCCGGCGGGGGATGTTCACCGCCACCTCCCGAAGAAAAAGATGCACTACATGTACTGCTTGGACTAATGACCTCAGTAGTTGACCTGAGTGGAATCACTAACAATCAATCGGCGAAGTGCGTGGGATGATGCAAACGCGCTGCTGGGCGCGTGAGATACAGCGCCTGGGCGCACATAGCGTGGCCTGTAACCACGCAGAAAGGGTTGGAGTGGGGGCGGGTCACGGAGCGTAAAACTCCCGCGATGAAGGGCGGGTTCGCGAGCGGCACGATATAGCTAGGGTCCTAGATACAGAGAGTAGCGCATTCCATTGTTCCACCGATCCCATTTTATGTCCAGTTGTCAGTAAATATTGGAATTACTGTAGTATTCCGTATGTTGAGAACCACGAATCTATCCCAAACCAATATTAATATTCTTCAAAATCTTCGTAATGTCACCAAATGTTATAATTTCCCTTCAGTTCCTGATCGGTGCCTGAAGGATTATCGGGTGAAGTGGATATTAAAATGGCGGCGATTGGGCGCTACGCTCTGTATCTAGGACTCTAGATATAGCAGCATGGGAGCGCGGTGGCAGTATAAAAGCCGTGTCGCCGATCGTTAGACCGGTATGGGGCGGGGTGGGGGTGCGAACCGACCGAAGTGAGGACGCGATGAATGGAGGCGTGCAAACGGTGTGAAGTGGCGTGAAGTGCTTCATGGGACGACGTGAATTGAATTGATGCCTTATTTTTACGCGGCGAGACTCAGGCATGAGGCCTGCTTTTCCGTCTAACCACGCACCACAATTTCGCCACCTACCGAAGAAAGAAGTATTATCTCGGGCGACAAAACAGGCGATTTGAATTTCGCTCAGCGGCTTCATTTGGGCTTGAGGATCAAGTAAATCTACTAACATGGGACAGCCGGCTTTCCTTCCCCTCCGAAGGCAGGAGTACCAAGGATCTTTTCGCCCTTAAAAATCCACGGGCTTCGATCGGGTTTGAACCCGCGAACTTGGGTACAGCCGTCCGTTACGCTAAACGCTACACCATCGCAAACCATAATGAAAGGATGACAATGAGGTGGGGAAACTGGCATGTGGGAAATTTGCATCAGGGAGTCGACGTTGTGTCGTGTAGGGATGTCGACGTTGTTGTGCGGGTTGTCGGCATTCTGTCGTGTTGAGGGTGTCGACGTTGTGTCGAGTGGGGGAATCGCCGTTCTGTCGTGTGAGGGTGTCGGCATTGTATCGTGCCGCCCCACACGACGACACAACATATCAGCGTTATGTTGTGTGCAGATGTCCGTTGTTATGTGTCGTGTGCGGGTGTCGTCATTTCGTTCGTGTGGGGATGTCGGCATTGTGTCATGTGGGAGTTTCAGAGTTGTGTCGTCGGCGTTGGGTCGAGTTGGCGTTTGGGTGGGTGGTCTGTTGATGCGGTGTCGGCTCACAATCTGAGGCTGGAAGCGACACGTCGTATCTCTGAATTGAACTAGATTGCGTGCCCCTTCTTCACCTGATTGTTGATCTGGCCCCTGGCGCGTTGAGGCGCCGCATGAATGATGAAGAGAGATTTGCTAAAATTCGCATGAGGGGCTGTGCACAGCACGTGTAATAAGTATGCCCTGCCACTCTGTCATGGGCGGCAGAGAGAAGAGCAGGGGCGCTGATGAGGGCGGAGGCGGCAACAAGTGTTTGCGAGTGTAGAGGCCAAGTTAACAGCCGTCTGAGAGCTGGTAGCCAACGCAGGTCTGTTTACCTCCCGCGTATGTGTTACCTTTCTTCTCCTCTCTCTCACTCTCTCTCTCTCACACACTCGCACTCTATCTCTCTCTTCTCGCAATATGTGTCCCTCTCTCTCTTTTCGTTACACACTTTGTCGTTCTCTCACTTCTGCCTCCCTCTCTCTCTCTCTCTCTCTCATTCTCTCACTCTATCTCACTCTGTCTCACTCTCTCTCACACACTCAGACTCTCTCTATCTCTGTCTTCTCTCAGTATGTGTCCCTCTCTCTCTCTTTTAGTTACACACTTTGTCGTTCTTTCACGTCCTCTCTCTCTCTCTCTCTCTCTCTCTCTCTCGCCGATAACACTACAAGTTTTGCCCAACTGGCGGCCCGCGGTACCATTTTTTGTAGCCCGCGAGAGGTTATTCGTCCAAAGAGAAATCCGTTTTCGTCCATGTCGGACGAGAACATTATGCGCCTAGCGCACGTGAACAAGGAATTGTAAATACTGCTGGGGTGAAGACCCCGTTTAATGTAAAAATAGGTTAAGTTTAGTCAAAGGACTATTTCTAGTAAATTCAGAAATTCAAAGTCATTTAAAGTGTTACACTGCGTTATGCAAGGTTCGACCTGGTAACAGACACACACACACACAATTAATGAAAACATGCCTCGCATCCATATGAAAGGTTTTAGTTGTAGCCCTTGAGGCCTTGGAAGTAGGACACACAACTATGGTCGGGCCATCGCCAGACATCCACGTGCCCCCAAACACGGCGAAAATCATGGAGGACGGGTCATGTATTGGATCAGCCCTTCACTCGAGTCTAAGTATTATATGGGGACACGATTGGAAAGAAAAGGTGGCCCTTAACCGCTGGTCCGACGTTTGATGTAATGTTACCGCATTTGTCTGATATTGGCACGGAAACCGGTTAGAATAACCGGCTCCTAGGTTTCTCATACGCGCTACGGCAGCGTTCAACATATTCATTCACCGCCAGGACGCTGACCTAGGAATGAATGGGTTTTGTCTCTAATTTAGTGAAACTCTTTCTCCCATATGTTTTCCCTTGTTACTTTCTTATTGTGTTAGTTATCTCACTTTCTTGTTTATCTCCTCGCTCTTTTATTGGCTCGTTTTTACCTTTCGTGTGTTCCTTCTTTTCAACCATGCAGACTTTTTATCATGTGTCCCACTCCATCTCTTTCTCTCTTCTAGCGAATATATCCCGTAGTTTTTTATTCTTGTTTATGTTTCGTGTTTCTCGTTGCTTTGCCAGATCAAACCAGCCACTTGGTCGCCTTGCTTCTCCTTGGGTTCATAATTTCTTGTTTTAATACATTCCTTTTTTTTTGTTCTATTACAATTCGTAACAATGTTCTGTTACTTAGCCACCTCCTGGCGTCGAACGTTTGTAGGGTCCTTTAATATAGTCAGTCAATTGTAGCCAGGCATTAGCTTTTATCCCTTCCGTTCGGGACCCCGCGCCGTTAGATCCCGGGGTTTCCAGACGGATACCCAATCAGGAACACGCGGACTCGAATTGCTTAACCTCCGTGACTTCACTGGCGTGAAGTCGGCTGGCGAGGCCAGCCTGCTTTCTCGTTTACACCTTTCCCACTTCACAATTGTCTCACTTCATTCTTTGTTAATTTTTACTTCCTGAATTTTCATAGTGTAGGAAAGTGTTACAATGCGAAAAATATTAGAGAGAAGATATTAGTCACGATTTTATCGGAAATACAAGTCTTAGGTCACGGATACCGAAAAAATGTTTTAACGACTAACTCTCCGTCTGTGCGTTTGCACATTCATCCGTCCGTCCGGATAATACTCGCGTCTAAACAGGTCACAGAATTTTCTCCACAATGAATATTCCTCGATTGATCTTTCACACTCAAAGCCCAGCGAATTTGAAACAAACCTTTTCATTTTTTGAGCTTTTACATAGAAAAAATGTTACAAGATAATAGAATATTTTCCATTTCTTCCTTTAAAATTGCCTTAATATTTTGATTAAAATTGGATTGCTGATACAGAAAAAAAAATTTTAACGGCTGTGTATCTTTCCTGTCCGTCCGTTCATACCTCCATCAGTCCGACATGCAATAAAATCTCCGAAGTTTTGAAAAGGTAAAAGTTCCAATATTTTGGGATCGTAAATAAACATAATTGAAGACAGATTTTTTAGTAAAATATTCCTGAAAATGAAATTTATCATTGATGTTATTTTTTAATAAATTAGTTTTTTGCGTAATTTTGAGTGAAACTGTTCATTTAAAAACGTAATGCAGATTTTCTCAAAGACAATATGTCAAAAATACGAAAAGTTTTTCTTCAAAGACCATTTCAATTTTAAAAAAAACTTTGTGTAGTGAAAGACCGTAAGAGACTGAATTATGTGCACTAGAGCTGGACACAAAAACTCAGTTCCGATCGTTCTCGGCTTTGGGTCCAGTGTGCGGAGACTGCTATGTCCGAGGATGGTAGTTCTGGTATGTCCATTACCAAGAACGAACGATTCCAGGTCTGTTATTTGGTTGCACCCTTCGCATCGACGAAGGAAATGGAAACTATTCATAATAAATGTTGGAGGCACCACAGGTAACGAGGCACATTTATTAATCTAGCGGCCTCTCGAATGACGAAATAATTTTTGAATATTTTTACCAATCTGAGTCGAAGAATGCATAAGCGATCTCGCTGCACCTGCGTAAGTTGTAGATAATCTCAAATATCTTCCGGGAAAATGTATACCATAGTAATAAAATGTTGCAATAATGCAGTTCTTTAAAAATTATTGTTTTCTCTTCGTTTAATCTCCGAAACATTAGTAAGCCACAATTTGCAATATTATAATTGCAATAATATGTAATTATTCGTAACATATACACTATATTAAACCTCCGAAACTCTGAATTAAATAACTATCTAATCTGTGCCCGAATGGCTTGATATTTTAATTCATGGAACAGTAGAAACCCCATGCGAAGATTGATCTTCTCCGTACATTTCGAATTATAACATAATCCGTCGTTTTTGTTAAAGAAATTCATTGTAGAAATAATTATTTCTGTCTCTCGAGAATCCCTCACCTCAGCACAATTTGTTTTAAAATCTCATGGGAAGATCAGCACTTGAGTACTCCATCGCTTCTCCGCTGCTTTCAATGTCTCCAGATATATTGAGAGTTATTTTCCCAAATGTTATATTGATATTCTAAAAGGGAATTTAGAAAATAAATTCTCAGATGTCAACGGGAAATTTTGCTTATAATAAATACTTCGAAAAATTTCTTCCGTGATCCTCTGATTTCCTCTTCTTCGTTTTTTCCACAAACGTATTATTCCCCCATTTTGTGGACCGGGTAAGGTGGCTTAGGGTATCAACTGATGTCACCTGCAGTGCCAGACAGGAGGATGCAGTTCGAGTCCCAATGGTAACATTTTTTACACTATCTAAATAGCTAATTCGAATGCAGTCGCGCGCTCTCTGGAGGAGACGTCTAGGCGCTTACCAGGCGAATACCGGAGCAGTATCCTGACAAACGGACCACAGACCGTGCACGTTATTGCCTTCCTCTTCCTCGTCCTATCCTCACCCCATACCCACATACGTGTACACTTACTGCACTACCACACATGTGGAAAGACCAGTCAGTCACAGAGCTTGTCCCGGCTAGAACGGTGTTCCGCTGGTGACCGAGATGAGGAAAACCTCTCAAGTTGACGTGTAGGTCGGCACCGGCGCCGGAAGTGTACCTCCATATCCCGTAGAAAATATGCACTACACTTACATGTCTAATGACTTTAGCAGTTAACGCGCCCGGAAACGCGATGAAATCAATGAATACCATTTGGGAGACTGGGAGAGATCGCACAGTCCCTCTGACCCGGAGGTCCTAGGTTCGAATCCCGACGGCGACAGGATTTTCGACACTAGCTTTTCAGCTAGGGCGAAATCAGTCGCTGTCCGGAGGAGAATTCTAGTGGCCGGCTGCTCGGTAGTTTTCCGTGGTTTCTCCGATCAACACCAGGCGAATGCCGGAGCGAAACCGACCACGCGAGATCTTTCCTTTCTCTTCCTTGTTCTACCCTCGCCCATTAGACACACACACACACACATACTAACATGCATTACACTACCACAGAAGCCGGGAGACCAGTCGGGAACTTAGAGCTTGTCCCCGCTAGCCGAGGGTAGGTCAGCGCCGGATTTCGCATCCAGCGGGGAAAAGATCACCGCCACCTCCCGAAGGAAAAAACGCACTACACGTACGAGACTAATGACCGCTGTAGTAGCCGCTCCGGAATTCACGAGCAATCAATCACTCATGGGGGGGATGGCAAAACGAAAACTGTAGAGCGCCGAGAGCAGTGGCGCTTTGGCAGTCGGCGAGCGGGCGCGCTGTGCGTTCACGGGCTCGTTGCGTGCTCCCCAACCTCATGGCTCAGCCGCACCGGAGCGCCACGTCCGAGCAATCCGTTACACCGCGCCACCTCGCGACAACGATTTCCGGCTGGCGCGGAGTGCGGAGAGGGCCTCCACCTTAAGCCCCGTTTACACGAGGACAGCTGGCTGGCAGACGCTGTCTTTTTCACTGTCTTCAAAGAACTAGGCTCGGAGTAAGGCTGCCACGCTTTGTCGAGACGTTTTATTCAACACTCAGCGCTCTTGCTTGTTTGCATGACCTTTTCTTTAAGAAGATTGTCACTCGAAAAGTATGGATCGATACACTACCGATAACATAAATACGTCTCGCGACCGGAGATTGCGAAAGTTCGTGCATAATTAGTAAAACGTACATTTAATGGTAATTTGAAATGAAAATTATTATCCTACACATATTTGCTTGTTTACTGCTGAGAGGAAGCACGTGTTTACGCTTGAGAATGCATGTTCACGAATCCTCACCTTGTTGACCTTAATTTTTTCACTTTTAATGAAATTACACTTCACATAAGGGATATTTAAAACGTTTACTGTTTAAATTATTACACTTTTCCTACATTTTTGTAGTGTAGAAGGACTAAACTCCCCAAAAACATTCCTATCGTCATAACAATATAGAAACGAAAAGTATATATTACTACTACTACTAGTACTATGTGATTGCTACAAAGTGTTCTGATAAACAATTAGTATAGGTGCACAACATGTGCGCGTAACAATTTTTTTAATTAAACCTATCCTTTTCCGGTAATACTTGGAAACGACACACAATAAAATTAAACTTAATACCGCTCATTAAAAGCACACGATTGTCTTCTGCATTGCGCTGCGCGTCTTCACGACGACAGTCAACTGTCCTCTGCAACTACGAGACGGGACAGTTCGCTTCCTACGAACAGTTTTCCGCCCCATTCGCAGGTGTTTTAGACGGCACTGCTGTCCTACCCACTGTCCGCCATCTAGTTGCCCTCGTGCACCGGGTGATTTACGAGTTCGCTGCGAGGGCACCTGCTCGCAGAGAGCGCGCCAGCCGCGTGGGGATTCTACGAAGTGCGATGGAAACTGGAAACGACACGAGCATATTGTATCGGGAATTGTAATGTCAATTTTGAGCGCCGTTTTGATAAGTGACTGTTACTTCTATTGATTTACATTGTAGACGTCGACTAGACAACTAAGAAGTCGTGATGACTGACCCCATTTAGACCCGTTTGATCATGTGAATGTATTAATTATGCAGAAATTATATAAGGGATAAA
>JAHLJT010008446.1:284753445-284868581 GCA_031308135.1 Acheta domesticus | reverse complement strand
TTTATAGTTCCCTAGAGTTATTTTGTAATCTGAATTTGCGAATATCATGTAAAATTCTATTAGACTGCCTTTGTACCACATTGTAAGTTTCACAGATTCTACTATTGCATTCGCGCTCAATCCTCTATTTACAACATCGCACAAAAATAGGTTCCATTTATTGTATTATTGTACTGATTGTCCTGGGAGGAAACGTAGAAACTTCGAAAATAAGCTCTTAAGACAATTTTAAGCATATTTTGTCTAATAAGCGACGTGGATATTCCGAATGGTTGAGCAGCAATAAGCACTCAAAAGTTGGTTTGAAAAATTGATTTCTAGGCAAACATTTGCATTATAGAAGCATAGAAACACTCCAGAAACATGTAGATTGTTTACTATTTACAAAAGAAATGAATATATTTGTTCAGAAATAAAAATTAAGCATGAAATAAAAAAGCACCCAATTTACACAATTCGACTCCTTTTTATTTCTCGCTTAATTTTTCTGGGCTGGGTTGAAGCGTTATGTGTGTTGCGGGTTGCATACGCGGGTTCTTTTTCACTGTATCATTATCTGAGAAATTCAGTACATAATTTTTCCTAAATAGTTTTTTACAGTATGACTTGGGCCAGGACTAGAACTAAGACTGAAACTGGGACTATGACTAGAACTAGAACTAGAGCTAGGACTATGATTAGGATTGTGACTGGGACTCGCCAGCTGTAGCGCACTTACGAGATTTTGGATCGATGATTTCTTATAAATTGTATCAGTGTCAATCTTTCCTAAGTGTATTACGAGCGAATCCAGAAAGCAAGTTTCCCTAGGTCGTCTACAGAAAAAAACATTATTGATAGAAACTTTGTAGTAGAATACGCACCACCTGTTGCTCAATTTCCCCACGCAATCACCATCAGAATTGAGACATTCCCGTACTGTGGGATTTACATTTCTACGCCTGTGTCGTAGTAGCGTTTTTTAAAACACTTGTTGCATCTTTGTGCAATGCGTCTTTATGCTCTTGGGCGTTGAGCGCAAGACGGAGTAATCATCCATTACCATCAGCGCTCTCTGTCTTCCACATGGCGCTATATTATATTTGTGTCACGTCTCGTCTGTCAGTTGTCAAGAGGACTGCCAGGTAGCATCTCCGCGTACGCGCCTCACACGGCGCGCCCCTGCGTCACTATCCAGCGGCCAGAATTGGGAAGGAATAAGGATATGGGAGAGGTTTAGGACACTTCACAATGATTGGACTAGCCCTTGTGAAGCAGCCAAACTCGTTTTGTCGGAACAAGCAGCCGAACTCTGATACGCACCAGTGTTTGCTAGCCACCTGAAACCTGCGTCACTATGATAGGCGTAATCTTGATCGGACAGGAGTTTCTCGAAATGTGAGAAAAGATGGGAAAACGCTGTTAGGAGAGATCCAGACTATACGGTGGATGGTCCAAACCCTCACCGTGGAAATGTGGCAGACCTGTTGTGAACCAAGCACAACAGGTATGGTCGTGGGGAAATGATGTAGGAAAAATCCACTGGTCCGTTGTTTGTTTGCTACGGCATCTTTTTTGCACTGACCGGGGAAAATTATAGAAAAGTCGGATTGGAGCAGTTATCCTCCAAGCAGCATCCTCATTGACATGGCGACCGGTTTCGATCTGTCATCTAGCTTTTATAAAACCCGAAAAAAACTAATTTAAAATAATGAATAATTCTAATAATAAAACGTATCCAATTTTTATTAATGACAATCCTTTATTGTTATATATATATATATCTTGAACACAACGTTTCGTAACTTGTTTTAGTTAATTTAGGCGGCTCCTAAATTACGGGATACAGAAATAAATTTTATTCGCTAATTCAATTAATTTTACATAGTCACGTAATTAAATTTAAAACACTGAGTTAAAATGCAAAACACAAACAAAAACAAAATAAAATAAACATTATATCTCAATGAGAAATAAAGGGAACTATTGTCCCATTCTTAACTGAAAATCAATCGAGGACACATTGTGAACTCACACAACCTCACGGGTAGACTCATAATTTAAACTGACCCTAAGGGTGACTAACCTAACGTAGGTTCGGCGCATGAATATGAACAATCAGTGTGGCAACTTAACAATTAACATTTAATCATTACTCTTGGTGTCTCTTAATTTATAAAACACATTTAATTTAATTTGAAGGGTTTCAGAAATAAGTCTAGGGAATCTCCTGACCTCGGTGTCCAAAATAATTGGTTTCTCAAAATCAAATTCGTGTGACAAGTTCATTCTGTGTCTCGATAAAGAATTGAGTCGAGGAGAAGATTCTTTAATATTTCTCGAATGTTGTTTCATTCGTTGTCTAATGGGGCGCTTGGTTTGTCCTACGTATGTTAGATTGCAATCAAGGCAAGGTAAAATGTATACCACATTCTCACGTTCAAGAAACGGTACCTGGTCTTTGACATTTTTTATTAGATTTTGCTTATTGATTAATTTATTGTAAATCCGAAGTTTAATATTTGATCTAAGACATTCTTTTTAAACTTATTTTGTATTTTGGGTACGTATGGCATTACTATAGTCTGTTCTTTGTCTGCGTGTTGTGTATCGGCCATAACTATATCTGTTTGTGAAGGAGCACTCAATACTCTCAATCTTTTGTTGATATAGCGTGTCGCAAATAATTTAGGGTAATTGTTTTCTTCTAAAATTTTCTTAACCTTGTTCAAATTATTATTATTATGAAATTCTTTATTGGATAACTTTATGGCCCGATCTACTAATCCATAAACTACCGATTTTTTGCGCTGAATTGAATGGGCTGATAATAAATTTAACGTTCTATCTGAAGAACAATTAGTAGTTATTTTACCCCCTTTTAAATTCAAGGTCATGTCAAGGAAATTTAAAGAATTATTAATCGATTTTTCCAACGTGAACTGAATTTCTGGATTATATGAGTTGTAATCATTCAAAAGGCTCTCTATGTTATCCTTGTGCATTACAATCAATCTGTCATCCACGTATCTCTTATAAAATAAAGGGTTGTGACGCGATAGAACTGTCTCTTCCATTTTTCTCATGACCAATTCCGAAAATATGGAACACATTGACCCTCCGATAGGTGTTCCAGTTAATTGTTTATATATAACATTGTCAAAAATAAATTCAATATTACTTAGTAGACACTTAACAATGATTATAATTTCTTCCAATGGAAACGTGAAATCTGGGAGCCTTAAAGTAAACTCTCTTATAGCTTCAATTACACTAGTCAACACTGATTTTGGTACAGACGAAATGCATGGTAAGTTTCTTAATTCACCAGTAGGAAACGTGAAATGTGAAATCAAAATGAATCTATCACGTCAGGATTACAAGTTATGGACAAAAAACCATTTTAAGAGCGTAAATGAATACCCATTTAAGGTTTATTGCACTATGTGTTTGAAGTCAATGAACGTAGTAAAATACAAAACTATTATTGAGGAATGTGTAAATTACTTCTATATTGGACTTACTAAATGTTCCTTTTATGTTATTTCTCCATTTATTGTTATTTTTTTGTTTACAGTACAGTGACAAGTGTTGGAGTTCGTTTCACCTTGGCAACCATGAAGAAATCAACACGTGGGTGTATTAATCATCCCGATACATTTTGTTATATCTGTGGTGAATTTACGACAAGAAAACAACGACGACCGATTTCTAAACGTCTCAAGATATCGTATGGGATGTATTTCAAATGTCAACTGGGAGATCAGGATAAGAAGTGGGCACCGCACATAACTTGCACAAGGTGCAATTCTAAACTGACCCAATGGTTGAATGGTAAGAACGAGCACTTACCTTTTGCAATACCCATGGTCTGGCGTGAGCCAAAGAACCATGTAGACGATTGCTACTTCTGTTTGACGAACGTTAACGGATTTTCGTCAAAGAATAAGAAACATATAGAGTACCCCAATGTACCGTCAGCAATACGGCCCATACCCCATGCACAAGACTTACCAGTTCCCACACCTCCATCTACATGGGAAGAAATACCTGATGATGGCTCAATGTCGACAAACTCTGAAAGTGCACAATTTCAGTCCAGTGGGGAAGAACACAATCTAGAAGAAGGCCCACATTTAATAAAACAGGCAGAATTAAATAACTTAGTACGCGATTTATTCTTATCCAAGGAGCAATCAGAACTTTTAGCGTCACGTCTAAAGGAATGGAATGTTCTTAATGAAGAAACGAAGGTTACCTATTTCCGAGGGCGCAATAAAGATTTGATGACTTATTACAGTTCAGTGGAGAGCATTTGTGCTTGTGTAGACGTATCAGGTTTAATGAAGGCACTAGACATACAATATCTTGACGAGGAATGGCGTTTGTTTGTCGATGCCTCAAAAAGAAGCCTTAAAGCTGTGCTGTTACATAATGGTAACAAGTTGCCATCTGTACCTGTGGGTTATTCTGTGTCAATGAAAGAATCTTATGAAAATTTGTCAAAGATATTTATTTATTTATTTATTTGTCAAAAAAACAGTAAAAACTGTATATGACGTGTGGGGAAAGAAATTTATCTGCGCACATTTTCTTGAGGGCCAGAAAAAAAAAAAAAAAAAAAAAAGCAAAAATGAATTTAGAAAATAATTATTTTAGAAAATAAAGATATTTGAAAAATGTTTGTTCCCGAGTTATAGAAAATCAATTTTTAACTGTAAATGAACTACAAGCAAAAGGAGTGCTCAACAAAACGTGCGCACAGTGAAGCTACATTTACGTCCAGAAGCAAAACAAGGGGCCATCTCAGCATTTGCTCAATGGATCAGGGAAACTGGACAAAAACCTGATCGAGATGGGGGTCATTGACCCGGAAGCTGAAGTACATTACTTGTTACAGGCGTATTAAATATTTTTTTTAAATGTATACAATGCAAACATAAACTAATTCATTATATATCTTTGTTTTGTTACATTAAACATTATTTTTCTTTTTCACGATCAGTATAGTCTCTAATTGTATAGAAACAGTTTTGCAGCAGAAAAGATTTTACTTTTAACTTAAATTTGTGTACCGACTTTAATTGTTTTATGTCATCTGGCAATGCGTTGTAAAGTAACGTACATGTACTGTATGTTGATTTCTTGTACTGAGCTGTTGATACTGACACTTGATGCACGTGATTTCTACGGCGTGTGTTGTAATTATAAATATCAATATTGCATGAAAATATGTTCCCTCCGTTAAGTAGGTCAGTTTTGACAAATAGTACAGATTCGTAAATAAATAGACAAGGCAATGGTAGGATTCCCAGCTCAATGAAAAGAGGCTTGCAGGAATCACGTGGAAGGCATTTTTTCATTATTCGAATAATTTTCTTTTGCAATCTGAAGGTCTGAATACTACAGGATGAGCTTCCCCAGAATATTATGCCATATCTCAGGCGGGAATGCACATTTGCAAAATAAACGCAACGAGCTGCATGAAGGCTGACAGAATTTGAAAGAATTCTGAATGCATAGCATAATGAACTTAATTTAGTGTTTAATTCTGTTATATGTACATTCCATTTGAGGTTTGATTGAATTGAAAGACCTAAAAATTTTGTTGCCTCAACATCAGCTAATTGCATATTGTTCATTTTCAATGGAACATGCGATTTCCGATTTGAGATGCAAAAATGCATTGAAACAGTTTTTCTTTCGTTAACAATTAATTTGTTATTATTAAACCAATTTGAAACTTCTGAAATTGTACTATTTACTGCTTCTTTTTTGCAAAGAACATTCGTGTCATCAGCAAACAGAACCGTTCTTCCATTTTTAATAGACGAGGGCATATCGTTTACATATAACAGAAAGAGAATAGGACCTAAGATCGAACCTTGCGGGACCCCATGCACAATTGGCAAAGAATTGGAAATATAAGTATGTAATGTCCTTTCCTGCCAGTATGGTATTTCTACTCTTTGAGTCCGATGTTTAAGGTAAGAAGTTATCCAATCTAGGGCAATACCACGAATTCCATACGAAGGTAATTTCGAGAGCAAGATCTTATGGTCAATAACGTCAAAAGCTTTCGAGAGATCTAAGAATATTCCAATGGGTACTTCATTTTGGTCTATTGATGAAGCAACATCTTTGAGAAAAGAAAAAATGGCAGTTTCCGTAGATTTTGATTTTCTAAAACCGTGTTGTGAGTCTGAAAACGCTCTGTTTTTCCTGAGAAATGTTTCCATTCGTAAGTAGAAAAGCCTTTCTAATATTTTTGAGAAAACTGACAAAAGAGAAATTGGCCGGTAATTTTGAATATCATTTTTGTTCCCATTTTTAAAAAGTGGCTTAATTTTTGCTGTTTTGAAAATATCTGGAAATATTCCTGTACATAAAGAAGCATTGAAAATGTGAGTTAACGGATGTATAAAGGCAGGTGCACAAGTTTTTAATAAACAATCCGGAAATTCATCTAAACCAGATGAATATTTATTTTTTAGTTTACTGACTATTCTGAGGATTTCGTTGGGAGAAGTTTCGGGAATAAACATCGTATCTGAAATTTTTTGGGAAGTGTAAAATGTTGAATTTTGTGATTTTAGTCCCTTCGTGAGATCAGACGCAATTCTGGAAAAGTGTTTGTTGAAGAGATTGGCAACTTTTTCCGGATTACTCGTTTCTCTTTCATTATCCTTTAAAATAACATTCTCTACAAGGTATCTAGATGATGTGGTTGTATTTTTTACGATATCCCACATTGCTTTAGTTTTGTTACTAGCGCTCAAAATGTCCTGACTATTTTTCATTATTTTTGCCTGAACTATTACTTTTCTTAAAATTCTTTTATATTCTCGGAAGTATATATGGAAACCGGGTGATACGTTATGATGTTTAGAAATAAAGTAAAGCGTACGTTTGTTTTTACACGATGTTCTAATTCCTTGTGTGATCCAAGTATTACTTTTGCTTGAAATGTTTAATTTTCTCTTTTTAAGAGGAAAGCACGCGTTAAAATGAATTGAAAGCTTGGAGAAAAATAAATTATATTTTTCATTTGTGTCAACAGCGTTATAAACTTCGTCCCATGATTCCTTCATCAAGTAGTCCGTAAATAATTTTATATTAACTTTAGTGAATGCTCTGCAAATGCGTGTATTATTTATCGTGTCAGTGTTTATGTTCCTAGTAATTGTAAGAATTTGTGCATCATGGTCACTGTATCCTAGATTATTCGTTATTATTTCATATGTAGTTGTGGTTTTGTTAATTATAATTTGATCTAATGCTTTTGTGATTTAAGCGTATTCCGTGTAGGTACATTCACTGTAATGTCTAAATTAAAAGAATGAAGTAAATTGAGAAACTTCTCTTTTTCGTGGGATTCGCTCAGAAAATCAATATTGAAATCTCCACATACAACAATGGATTTAAAAGAGAGTTTACTAATTTTGTTCAGAATTATCTCTAGATTTTCCAAGAAAGTGAAATAATCTGAAGCTCGCTTTGTTGGAGGTCTGTAAATGCAAAGTAAGATAATTTTGAGCGTAGTAAGATGTACTACTGTTGTTTCAAAAACTTTTCAACTGCATATAAATTGAATTCTGACAAGAAGGTAGAATCAATATAATTTCTTATGTAAATACACGAACCTCCGTAAGCAGGGCCCTTATTTGATTCCTTCGCTCTGCAATACGATCCTGCAAGGTAAAAGCTAGGAATTTGGAGTGTGTTTATATCATTTTGAGACAACCAATGTTCTGTAAAGCAAAAAACATCTATTTGTCTTAGATCACATTGTAATGCTGCCTCGATAAATTCAATTTTATTTGAAAGAGATTGCACATTATGATGCATTATTCGAATCTTTTGCATGTACCTACACGGATGTTTTTCTGCTGCATCTGACTGTAGTTGCTATTTATTTATTTCATTTTTACCTCGAGTGCGTGGTCGAAGGAAGTATCGTGTCCCAGCAGTGACAAGAGGTGAGGAAGGAGGGGTGACAGATGTAGAGGAATGAATAGTGGGAAAGGTAACACACGGATTAGGTTCAGGGGATAAGGTAATTGGGTCCAAAGGGGTCCCAGGGGATGGAAGAGAACTAGGAGATGTGGGTGGGGATGGGTCTTGGGCAGGACACTGCCAAGTTTGTGAAATGATGTGTTTTGCAAGCTCACTACCGAGTGCATGTTTTCCGACAAGGTTCAGGTGAAGACCATGTCGGGTGAAGTGTTTTTCTGAGAGAAAGTTTAGCTCAAACAATTTAACATGTGTGTCTCTCAGATGCAGTTTCAATTGGTTGTTTGCGTGACTAATTTCTTTGCATAGTGTGGGCTTGTTGTACCAGAAGGGCAGAGTCGAGACTACAATGTTCGTGTTTTGGGCGGCACGTTGTAATTTGTCAACATGTTCTTCAGGCGTAAAGTGACCACCCAAATTAATGTCATTCTGCCCTCCTATGATGATTACAGTAT
Source organism: Acheta domesticus (assembly GCA_031308135.1). NCBI lineage: Eukaryota > Metazoa > Arthropoda > Insecta > Orthoptera > Gryllidae > Acheta > Acheta domesticus. The sequence goes on along the minus strand of JAHLJT010008446.1, from coordinate 284,860,134 downwards.
CCCGATTACAGTATATATTGCAAGCAATAAAGTATAAGAAACACAATTGGAAAATATGTGGTGATTTGAAAGTCATTGGTTTATTGCTTGGTCTTCAGAGTGGCTTCACAAAATATTGTTGTTTCCTTTGTCTCTGGGACAGTCGAGCAACAGACAGACATTATACTGTTGAGCACTGGCCACAACGAGAGGAATTTACTCCTGGGCGAGACAACGTGAAACATATTCCACTGGTGGATCCTCAAAATGTTTTTCTTCCTCCGCTACATATTAAGTTAGGTCTCATGAAGAACTTGGTTAAGGGAATGGACAAAAGTGGTGATGGATTCAAGTATTTACATTCAGTGTTTCCACAAATTAGTGATGCGAAATTAAAAGAAGGCATTTTTATAGGGCCACAGATCAAAAGGTTAATGGATGACAGAGATTTTGAAGCAAAGTTAAATCCGCTAGAGCTTCCAGCCTGGCGTTCGTTCAAGGATGTTGTCCACGGTTTCCTAGGGAATACTAGAGCAGAAAACAGTGACGTACTGATAGGAACACTTTTGAAGAACTATAAAAACCTTGGATGTAGAATGTCCTTAAAAATGCACTTTCTCCACAGCCATTTGGATTTTTTCCCTCCCAACCTTGGGGAAGTAAGCGATGAACACGGGGAAAGGTTCCACCAGGATATACTGCAGATAGAAAATCGCTATAAAGGCAGATGGAATCCCTCAATGTTGAGTGACTATTGTTGGTTTTTAAAGCGGGAAACATGTGCATCCCACAGCAGGAAGTGCTCATTAAAGAAATTTAAACCTGTTCCATTATCCACTCAATAAACATTATTGTCTCATTGTATAAATGCAAAATGGAAGGAAATATGTGCTAATATATTTAACATAAGGTATAAATGTGTTAAACAACTGTTTTTTTCGGTTTTCAGTACCATCCTTAATTATTCGTCTGTATTTTTATTTTCATTCAATATTCTTAATGCAAATAACTTTAAAATGTTGTAACTCTGAAATGGAGGGTGATGAGGCAAATCTATTTGCATGTTTGGATTCAGCATGTACGAAATAATAAAGATCACCAAGTTTTCTTTCTGTACCTTACAAAAAAAATTTTTTTGTTGATTGGTGTTATCAAAGAATGTGGCATGCTCGGAAACATTGCGACATCTATCGAAAACATTTCGTACTCTGGGGTACAACCAGATCTTGCAAGAGTTCAGTTAAATCAAAACTATTATTGACAATATGTGTTTCATTAATTTTCAACAATGGCTTTAATAATGAATTTAAAAATTTGCAAAGATTGTACTGTGGTGTACCTACTGATGATACCACAAGTCTAACCGGGAAATATTCCTTATGAACTTTTATCAACCCATATGCCCTCGAAATTCTCCCTGTTGTCGGATAAACAGTGTTATACGTTTTTTGTGTAATTAATTTCTTAGAATTCCATCTCTTAATAATTTCTTGTAGTGATTTCATAAACGTGGGAAGTTTACTTTTCTTAAGTGGCAAATACTTATTAACATCGGTTATTACCGATTTAACTTTTACAAAATAATCAAAATAGTCGATCGCAACAATTCCTCCTCCTTTATCTGATCTAATAAACAATACTTGTGGGTTATTTTTTATAAATTGTTTAGTTTCATGTAAATGTGACAACAATAGTTTTCTTTATTATTAAACTTAATGGGACAATCTATAAATGAATTGAGTGCTTCTACTAAAGCTCTTCTCATATCACATTTTTCCGATTCTATTATGCCATATGATGATGACTCTACTTCTTTAATGGTATTTAACACTGCATTGGTTTTATCAATTTGTTTAAGTGGGAAATTAAAGTTATTACCTAATATTAACGTGTTTACTACTACATCACGGATTTCAAACGAGGACAAATTCCAGAAAACCTTCTTACTACATGACGAATGATCAAATATTAATTCATCTTTGCCACATTGCTTTGATTTCAATCTCATAAACTTATTATACTTTATATCAATATTATTTCAAAATATCGTATTCAGACGGACACTTTGAGTTTGATAGAATGTTTCTAATATATATTTGTTAACAAAAAATTGCAAGTTGAGTTCACAGTGCCTCAATTGTTTAGCAAGACTATTTAAATACCAGTATTTCTCCTTAATACACAAATTCAAGGTTTGAAAATCTAACTTCCTTCTTCTCCTTTGATAGGATTTCAAAAGTTTAATATTGGCAAATTGAACATTTTCAATTGGTATACAAGCTTTAATGAATAATCCTCTTTCTCTGATAAGATGGAAATCGTTTAACATTTATATATGATTAAAATTACTTTAACAATGCGATATAAATTTTATTCCCGACAATGAAGTGGTCACAATTACAGATTATTGCAGGTATCCGATACACTGATTTGAGATTTTGGAACAAATCTGATCGCCTGCTACTGCCCTTCCTCGGGAACGCTTCATCTTGTTACTTACATCATGGGTGCATCGATACAAATAGTTACATAAAGATTGAAAGCGAGGCAGAAGATGGAAGAGCCAAAACACCCACAAATGCAGCTGTGGAATCACGAGTGGGGAGCGACAGATCTTCACAGGGAACACTGTTTTTGCGTTTGCAGTAAGTAGGTGCGCTGAGGACGGAATAGTGACATAGAGATAGAAAGCCTTTTTCTGAGAGTCTGTTAACATATTTTATACTATACAGGAAAAATGAACACAACTGGTTGCATCTGAACGATTTTATCCCGTATTCTTTCATGATGAGTTTGCATAGGCAAAACACATTCATGCGTTGCAAACGTCTGGGACATATTGTGCATTTACTATCTTTTTGGACGCGCGTAAAAAACTAATTGTTATTAAGATCTTTAGATAAACTGGTAACTGATTTGAGAAATATTATTTTTGCGTTTCTGAGAAAGGTGATCTTTGATGTGTAATAGAAGGCAATCCGGGTGACAGGGATCCAAATAACTGTGTGGCGGTCGAGTATTCAGGGATTTAATCTACATGTAGGTAAACTGCACGTTAAAAGAAATATAAGCGATATTATTCAAGGAGTTTTATTCTAAGGGTTGTACTCGTAAATACATAGATTTATGTACATTCCGCACTGTCACAAGTCCGAACTTCCCATAGTTGTGTGATCTAAATCTAATGCTTCAAGCAGTACCAGTTGGAGATTTCATATTCCACGGACATTGAAGCAAAAACGGGTGTTTGTATCCTCGGAGCCCACAAAAGCGACACTCATCAAATATTGTGAATTTTAAGATAAGATACATGCTTGGAAAATTGTATATTTTAGTAGTAAAAATTTCATAAATATTGTGCAAAAGACAGTCTGGGTATAAGTGTCTCAGAATAAATGTTACACATTTCTAGGGTATGTAGTTAAGCACAAGATGATAAAGTTTTGCCAATGATAAGGTGGTGGGATATCTCATGTAACGAAGTTACACATTTGGCGTTTGTCCGTGATTGGTAGGCAACCCTTCGATGCCCTGTGTTTGACAAATCTACTTTGTTGTAGTAAAATATATTTATTGATTCAGTCAAAAACAGTAAAAAGTATATGTGATATCTGGGGGAGAAGATCGTCCTGCGCACGACTTCTTGCGTTCCAGAATCCCTTCCCAACATTTTAAATATAAATAGTTGAAAGCTGGATAAAATATTTTAAAAAAACAATACAAAAAATAATGAAATTTTAAAAAGTGCGAGATTAGCATTATTTGTAAAAATAGATATTATCGAACCCGAGTTATAGAAATCTTATTTGCGTCGGTAAACGAACTACAGATTTGATTTTTCTGCATTGCTAACAAAATACTAACTCATCCCCAGCTCTACTCCTACCACTACGAGCAAAATGGGTAGTCAACAAAACGTGCGCACAGTGAAGCTACATTTACGTCCAGAAGCAAAACAAGGGGCCATCTCTGTATTTGCTCAATGAATCAGACAAAATGGACAAAAACCTGATCGAAATGGGAGTCATTGACCCGGAAGCTGAAATACAATATTTGTTACAGGCATATTATGTATTTTTTAATTATACAATACAAATGTAAACTAATTCACTGTGTATCATTGTTTTGTTAAAATAAACATTATTATTGTTTTTGATGATCAGTATAGTACTTAATTGTTCAGAAAGAGTTATGCAACAGAAAATAATTTACTTTTAACTTAAATTTGTGTACCGGCTTTAATTGTTTAATGTCATCTGACAATGCGTTGTAAATTAACGTACATATATTGCATGTGGTTTTCTTGTACTGAGCTGTTGATACTGACACTTGATGAACGTGATTTCGATGATTACGGTGTATGTTCTAATTATGAATATCAGTATTGCGTGAAAATATATTACCACCATTAAGTAAGATTCATTAGTTTTGACGAATAATACAGATTCGTAAATAAATTTGCAAGGCAATGGAGTCCAAGCTCAATGAAATGAGACTTGTAGGGATCACGTAGATGGCATTTTTCCATTATTCTGATAATTTTCTTTTGCAATCTAAATATCTCGGTATCAAGGATGAGCTTTCCCAGAATATTATGCTATATTTCACACGGAAAATACATGCAATGAACTGCATGAAGACTGCCAGGATTTGAAATAATTCTGAATGCTAAACATAATGAAATTAATTTGGTGTTTAATTCTGTTAAATGTACTACATTCCATTTGAGGTTTGACTGAATTGAGAGAGCTGAACATGTTATTATCTTAACATTATCTATTATCTTAACATTATCTAACTGCATACTGTTCATTTTTAATAGACCATGCGATTTTCAATTTGAAATGCAAAAATGCATTGAAACCGTTTTTTCCTTCGTTAACTAATCATTTGTTATTATGAAACCAATTTGAAGCTTCTGAAATCGTACAATTTATTGTTTCCTTTTTGCAAAGAACATTCGTGTCATCGGTAAATAGAACTGTTCTTACATTTTTATTAGATGAGGGCATATTTGATGTATGTGCCAAATACCTATACAAGAAGCCTGCCAATAAGAAGTGAATGTCAAACATGTAACTCAATTATGAGTTTCTTCATCTCATGTTCATTGCCTAATAGTTATCGTCTTTGACCCTCTCCATGTCCTAGAAATTTGTTACATTTATTTTAATCAACCTGTAGGAAGTAAAAACAGTTGTTTGGCCTTGAAATGAACGTCTCTGAATATATCAAAACCGTCTCTGAATATATCAAAATTACAATGTCATGCTTACGGCATGTCGTGTGACCACAATATATTATACACTGCTTCAGTTTCCTCGTCACATGAAACATCATTACATAAATAATGTTGAAATTTACATCAAGATTTAGCAGGGAAATGTGTATCAAAGAGAAGTACAAAATGTTACTGATATTTTTTCATTTAGGGCGTCATTAAAAACAGGATCACTCCAAGGAAAAAATATTGTAATTTTTAACCAAATGCTGAACACAACTATTAGTATGTAGTTGATACTATGCATATTGTAAGTACATTTGTCATTACATTACACAAAATCATATGCACGTATACTTTCTAATATTGCTTCTACATGTAAAATACCTCTTGTTATTCTATTGCCCCAACTTTTTCTCCTGCAGTATACCGAGCTTTACGTGCTTTGAAGAGATCCGAGCGGATTACCGAGTCATTTAGTCAAGTCCGGATTATCGAGAAAACTTTAGATAATCTGTGTGCAAACAAATGCTGGAATGAAGTGTCTTGTAACGGAATTCTCCAACAAGCATCCCGCCCAGTGCTAACAAAGAGGCAAAAGTTGTATGTACTGAGATTATATGTACATCAAAAACGTAAATCAGCTTCTGCGATGGTTCACAGAAACCAAACCTTTTTAATAACTGCAAGTTTATTGGCATAATTTATTCAAAAATAAATTCAAAGTAAATGGCTGTAAGTTCAAATAATATTTTGTAATATGTCAACGTCTAATTTTTCACTGAATTAATTATTGTACGGAATGATCTATTCAATACAGACTTTATTTTTTGTGACATACTTACATGTAGTAATTTGCTGAAAACTTTTTGATACTTATATGTTAATTTCCACATCCAAATGTTCATTTTTAAATATCCATTTTGTATAAATTTGTTGCGAAAAACATTAAATCCTGTATTAAATAGGTAATTCCTAAGAATAATTATCGCTACATTTTATTAAAAATTTATTCCCTTCCAAGAGCATTCAAGAACAGACAGCAAATCGGAATTATTTTTCTCATTCACTCGTCCATCATGGCTTGTCCGTTTCGATTAACTGATTGATTGATTTTCCAGGCTTGTGCACTCTGACGATTAGTCTTGTTAGTGTTGTGTCTCTTGTTTTACGGGAGCTAGTGGTTTTCCTGCTCTGCTTGATAGATTCAGCGCCGACCTGCACGTCAACATGCAATGGATTTCCCCGGTACCTCCCCAGCGGGGCACCCTCCCCCAGCTTGAAGTTCTCAGCTTCCGACTGGACTCCTTCCTCTGTGTGTGTGCGGAAGGGGTTCGAGCGTGTGCGTATTTATGTGTGTGTGTGAAAGAAAGAGGTTAGGAAGATGAATGGTACGCGGTTCATTGCCCATTTATTATGATACTGCTCCGGCAATCACTTGTTATTAATTGGAGAAACCACGGAGCAGATATACCGGTCGCCAGAGAGTGGCTGAATTAGTCTGCTCCTCGCTCTGAACTTTACTCAGCGTGTTGCTCGTTTTGGGGTAAACAGTTCTACCATAATGTATTTTTCTACAAAACGCGAAATGTCAGATACCATTATTTTTGACAGCATCTTAACATCTGGCTCAGCCAAACCCCAGCCCCAGGCGCGACCCCAGCCCCAACCCTAGCCAAAGCCCGAGCCCTCGGCGCTACCCCAGCTCCAACTACAGCAAAATCCCCAGCCCCAGCTTAAGCCCCATTCCCAGACGCGGCACAGGCCCCAGCCTCAGCCAAAGTCCCAGCTAAAGCCCCAGCCTCAGCCAAAGTTCCAGCCCCAACCAAAGCTTCCAGCCCCATCCAAAGCCCTAGGCCCAGCCAACGCCTCAGCCAAAGCCCCAGCCTCTTTACCAGCTCCAGCCCCAGACCTAGTCAAAACCCCAACCAAAGCCCCAGAAAAAGCCCCAGCCTCAGCCAAAGTCCCAGCCCCAGCCCCTGCCAAAGCCTCAGCCCAAGCCCCAGCCCCAGTCGCGGCCCCCAGCGCCGGCTGCGCAGCGTCCGCGCGTCCTCCGCTCCATCTGGGCGCCTCGCACGCAGTTCACGTGCCGGGCGCCCGCCGCCCGCCCTCTCCGCCCCCAGCAGCGGCGCCTCGTCCCCGCCGGTCGCCCTTCCGCTCCCCTCCGCGGCCCCCGCCCCCGCCGCCGCCCCCGCCGCCGCTCGGAGGCGGAGAGCGCCCCGCGCGCCCGGACGCCCCACACACTTCGTTTTTACGGGCGCCCAGATCTGCGTCGGTTATTTCTCGCTGCATTATTCATAGGGGAGCGGCGGCGGGGCGGGGCGGGGCAGGGTCTGGAGCGGGGCGGGGCAGGGGCGAGCGCGCGGGCGAGGACAGGCCCGCTGCTACGCCGCTCCTGGCCGGTTCTCCCGGTGTTGCGGACCTGGACACGGTGGCGCCTTCGTTAAGAGCTGCGTCGCCTCTCCATCCCCCCCCTCTGCCCCCCGCTTCCAGCCTCCCCCACGACATTGTCATCACCTCGCTGCCCACGGGAGTCGTAATGGGGATAGTGTCAGTGTGTGCGTCTGTGTTCCCTGCGTACACGGACGGGACACTGTACCTCGTGCCGCACCACGACTTTGAAGAAATGTCATTTTCTTTTTTATAGTATTGTTACATCTGCTTATATAGGGTCATTGGGGCAATGCAAACTCTAATGCTTTTCTTATTCGCTGACATTTTCTTCGTCAGATTCATGACTAATATAACATTTCTCACAAGAACCGACTACATTCTTTTGATTCCACTTTCTCTTTTCATTTTAAATTGCAATCAAGTTGCAAATGTTTAAGTTGCAAATGAAAAATAGTCATAAGTATTTATGTTTCTTATGATATGATACGTGGATTACAATACTATTTCATATTGGTGGTGAAATATCTCGTCGGAGCTCAGAGACCATTATTACGAAAATAGTGGTGGAAGATGGAGAAAAGATATTCTCAAAAATTATCTTTAAGCCCTGATACGTTTGGCACAAAATATCGAAATTGAATTGTCAGGAATAGGGTAGAGATTCTGGTTCTCAAGCAATGTACGCAGATTATACTTCTCCCTATACGTCACAAAGTTGTTATTGTTTTTAAGAACAAATAAACAAAGTGAAACCAAATCAATCTAGATTATACGCAAATGAATAAATTAGATAATCGCATTACACACAAAACGTGTACATACAACAATTACACTTGTTTAGTAGTGCCATCCACACTCTTATGTACCTTTTCCATAATTCAACTACTTATAGTAAAAGTGAGGTTAGCGATTCCGAAGTACAAAAAATCGTGCGCAGGCAGTCTTTCCCACATGGCCCGTACACTTTTTACTTGTCGTTTGACGATCAACAATATATTACCATTATTTGGGTTAGTACAATTATTCCATTCGGTGAATGACAAACATGCATTGCTGATTGGGCAGCCCCTCCAATCCCCACCTTCTCAAAGCCGGGCGGCGTCGCATCACCTTTGCGTCCTGTTCCGTCCGGGCGGCGCCGTGACACGTCTTCTCCCTTCCCCTCCCCCCTAATCCCTCCCCCTCCCCCGCCCCCTCCCGCCCGCAGGCGGCGCAGTCTGGATCCTCTGCCCCTCGGCGACTCGCGGGCGGGAAGGCGTCTTCGCTCGCACGGAGGCGGCCAGCGAGACGCCGGCTCCAGCGGACGATGTTAAAAACGTCCGGACGTTGGGAGAGGCGGGTGGGGGTTTCTTTGAGGTTGAACGTTGTTCGGGAAGTATAAACACTCGAGTGGTTATTTTAATGCAGACCAATTATCCGTGGACTTAGACAAAGTTATTGAATCAATTTACTCATTATACAAACTGATGTTTCAATACTTATTGGAATCTTATTAATATCACAAGAATATTAAGACTGGGTAAAGTTAAAACTGTAAAGAACTTAAATAATTGAAATGAAAAGTTTACGGAAAATACAAAACTATCATTGTCAAATAGGGAAGTCATGATTCAGTCTTGAATGGTGTTTACCACTCAAGACCGAATGATTTAATAAAAAATACACGTTGATTGAAAAAATACCCATTTAAAAAGAATGTGCTAATAACTTGGGAAACTTTCAAAAATATCTCTTAAAATTTTTAGTAGTAGTATCTGTTTTTATTTTCTAGTGTACTAGGCATATATACTGTCGTAGCAAAGAGAAAGTTTTGTAATTCTGCAACGGAAAGTAACGTTTTCCCATACAAAACGTGTATTTTGAGTCTCTGATATCGAAAAAGTGGATGAAACATTCTCCCATACGTAGTAATTTATTTACTCTAACGGTTCCGTAATCATAATCCACGTTTTGTTGGTCCTTGACACCGAAAAATTGGATTTAAGTCAAAACATCTCTGGTCTGCCTACCTGTCTGCCTGTCTGTCTAACTTAACGTCTGCTGGTTTGCCTGTCCGCCCATCCGTCCCTCCGTTCATCGTTTTATAAACTATCGATTATTGAAAGTAGGGCACATGATAATATTGCTGAATATTGATTGGTGAAGGTTTCGAATATCTGCTTAGTACATGCTATCACGTGGTTCATTCCAGAAGTCACTGAACACTTCTGACACTTCGTCGCTGAGTCGAGAGTTTAATCGACTTCTGGAACTACGGCGCCTTTGAAGTTGTACCTTCGGGATAGGCAACCCACATTGCACATCATGTCTTGGAATCTTTTGTAACATGTGTTTACGAACGGTTCGTTACCCTTTAGTGGAATACGTCAAGGTCGAAACTAATTTCAAGTGTTTAGTATGTCTCTAAAGAAACGAAGCAGGTGTGTGGGAGAACACTGATTTTCTCTAACTGCAATAATGTGTTTAGTGTGAACTGTTTGATGACGTAATACATTTACCTTTTCAAATTGAATCAGTCAGAACCGCTTTACAAGAACCCTATTAGTGCTGAGGTTAGGATGTTCTTGAAATCCCGCACGGCAAGCACTTCCTACTATTCGATAGGGAAAGGGACTTCCCCTTCTCCCTTATTTCTTCAACAGGTGTTAGCCGGAGTGCTGATTTATGTGAGGTGTAAAGATCACTAAGAAATATAAATAACAAGTTTAAATCCCAGTTCCCATGGTAGTAATCGAGAAACCACTCTTCAAATCGATACAATCTCAATAGCATTTTAAACAAAGGTAGTCTACAAATCTTGCGCCTCGAAATTTGAAAACACTACCCGCTTCATTTAAACTTTTGAGAGCGTGTATCAAATTTCCCGTGATAATTCTAATTAAATAAAAATCCAAGTAATATTTTTTGGTCCACCCACCACGTGACGTGTTTCAGACGTCTCGAAACTTGTTAGGAGCATCCCGGGTCAATGACGCTAGACCTTTGAAAATAGATTTTATTATATAGGAGCAAATATTTTGTCAATAAAACTTCAAATAAAACGCTTTTTTTTCTGTATTCTACTAGAATATGGTTTAGGATAAAGATCACAGAATTATGAAAACGTGCACAAATTTAATTTCTTCATAACTCGTCAAACACGGTTTTAACTGTTTTTGATGTAAATAAATAAATAGTCGATTTTTCTCGATCAACAGAGGATGAGTCACAAGAGAATATGTGATCAACTTTTCTCTCGGCTCTCTGGACGTGAGTGGAGAGGACGGAGGAAGGGAGTTGGCGTCTTATCTCAATATCCCATACTTTCTCCTTCGTCTGTGTCTTGTATCTCCTCATGTTTTCCCCTTGTCTTATCATTTTTATTAAATGTAGATAGTCTGTCACAGTGTGCCCCCAGTTTCACAAGTAGTACCAGTTCCCATGGTAGTAATCGAGAAACCACTCTTCAAATCGATACAATCTCAATAGCATTTTAAAAAAAGGTAGTCTACAAATCTTGCGCCTCGAAATTTGAAAACACTATCCGCTTCATTTAAACTTTTGAGAGCGTGTATCAAATTTCCCGTGATAATTCTAATTAAATAAAAATCCAAGTAATATTTTTTGGTCCACCCACCACGTGACGTGTTTCAGACGTCTCGAAACTTGTTAGGAGCACCCGGGTCAATGACGCTAGACCTTTGAAAATAGATTTTATTATATAGGAGCAAATATTTGTCAATAAAACTTCAAATAAAACGCTTTTTTTCTGTATTCTACTAGAATATGGTTTAGGATAAAGATCACAGAATTATGAAAACGTGCACAAATTTAATTTCTTCATAACTCGTCACACACGGTTTTAACTGTTTTTGATGTAAATAAATAAATAGTCGATTTTTCTCGATCAACAGAGGATGAGTCACAAGAGAATATGTGATCAACTTTTCTCTCGGCTCTCTGGACGTGAGTGGAGAGGACGGAGGAAGGGAGTTCGCGTCTTATCTCAATATCCCATACTTTCTCCTTCGTCTGTGTCTTGTATCTCCTCATATTTTCCCCTTGTCTTATCATTTTTATTAAATGTAGATAGTCTGTCACAGTGTGCCCCCACCAATTCGAAATTCTCTTCGTAGAACGTTTAATAAAATTTCTGTTTTTAATTCGACTTCTTTCGCACTCCAGTCTGGATTGCGGGAGGGGAATGGCAAGGGAAGGGAAGATTGTCGCGGACAGTTGTCCCTCGTATAAAGATGCTGATTCGGCATTCGTCTGAGAAGAATCGGGAAAACAACAAAACCACCGATCAAAGGAGTCTCCTACGAAAACGATCTCGTGAAGGGCCACTATTACATGCAGGAAAATATCCACCAGACGCCTGGGAACGTTTTTACACACTAGTTGTATGTGTAAATTATTTCTGAATTACGTTTTGTTTTGTATCTCTTGACCAGGTGTTGTCGAATGAGTAAGTGTGTGAATATTGATTTCGAGCGTGTCAAATACATTAGTACCGTAATTGTGTTGCATGCTATGTTCCGTAATTGTGGTGCATCGACGGGGCCGTGGAACTGCTCGAACGTCACATCCGACGCCGATAAAATGTCGTTTTGGTTTTACTGGTTTTTGTTTTCGTTCCCCTCCAGGGAGGATCCGCCCCAGTCGGAACAAGCTCTAAACCCCCGGCTGATTTTCCGACATCGTGGTAGGATAGTGCATGTAAGTGTGTGAGGGCAAAAAAGGAGGCATATGTGGAACGAATGTGTATGCGAATGTGTATACGAATGATCACGCGCGGTCCGTGGCTCGTTTGTTAGGATTCCGCATTCGCCTGGTACTTCCATTCGCATTTAGGCATTCGCCTGGTACTGATCAGTAAAACACGGAAAAGTGTCGATCAGAGAAGCCGATCACCACAATTCTCATCCAGACAGTGGGTGAATTCGACTCAGCTATTTATCTAGTATCGAAAATCCTCCTCCATTGTATCTCGAGGTGCTGAGTTCGCAAGTTTTCCCGAGGTCTTTTTTGAAGATATCACCTACCATATGAGCCGCTGAGAGCAAAAGAGGTGTAAGTCAATGTCACGATTTTCAACCAAGTGAGAGCAATTTTGACCTTATCACTGTATCACTATATCTGTGTACTTATCACTAAAAGCGATTAAACGTATTTTTAGTTGCTTTTTCTCTGATGGGTGCAGATAAACAAGAAGCTATTTCTTGGGAGACCTTGCGGCTTACACCACAATTGCATGCAGCGGTATGAGCAACTTGTTGACTATTACTGCATTGTGCTGGTCTCTAGTTAAGAAATATTGAAGTTTGACTTACACCATTTTAGCCTGTGGTGGAACAATGTTCAAACCAACCTTCAGTACATCTAACTCAAATCTTCCAAAATCCGACTTACACCATTTTTGTTCTCAACTACTCTCATAGTTGCTCTGTATCCTCGTCCTCAAAATGCCGATGGCGCTGCATCGCGGTGCCGTACGGTTCCCCTGCTGCTTTCGCCCGAGCGGCGCCGTACCGACTAATCCTTCCCTTCCCCTTTTCCCCGCCCCTCCCACCCCTTCCCCCTCGCCCTCCCCGCCAGCTCCTGGACGCGAGGGGCGCGTTCGGCCCAGATTGTCACAGATTCGCAACTGTTCCCTCGCAATCCTAACTCTAAAATCCCAGTCTACAGATGAAGAACATGAAGAAGAAGAAGAAGAAGAAGAAAAGAGAAGAAGTACAGTAAGTCTCCCGTCATGAATGAAGCATCAACCGATTTCAACCATAATCGATGGCCGTGAGAGTTACGGCAGCATAACGTTGGAGCCATCCTAGTGAATCCATGGTTGCGGATTTAATGCCAAGCTGATGCCAGAGATTTGGACATCAGTGAATTCCTTCACCCATGTGTGAATTTCCTGCCGGGACTCAATTTTTGGGGCTACTACTCAGATAGGTTATATCTTTCCCTGATCACTGCCATGAAATAAGGTGCGAAAGCCTCAACAGCATTATTTATTTAACGGGTAGCAAACTCCACGCAATCTTTATTTCCAATTTCTTTCTCTTGTCACTAATCTCCTCCAGTCCAAATTTGGTTTCCGTATACATGGAGAAGACGCCCTGTATCTTCCTTCCAAAAACCGACACCTAATACAAGATCTTTCCTAGCTAGACATCTATATGAGTGGTATTCTTCATTAAAATATACTACATCAAGTAACAAAAGGCATGTAGGTTGCGAAACCAAAACCTGGCCAAGCTATCCTTAATTACAAATTTAATTACTTTTTACATTCTCGCTCCGCTCACGCAGTGGAGAGAAAGTTATGTAATGCTGCGCAAAACAAACAGTGAATTTTTGGCAGAAAAACTCTTATTATAGGGCCCTGGTAACAAAAAAGTAGATAAATATTGTTGCTAAATTAAGAAAAAATCCTCTAACACGTGATGTAGTCAGAATCCATGTTTTGTGGGTCATTGTTACCCAAAAATTAATTGATGAGAAAGCATCTGACCGGCCATCTGTCTGTCCATCCGTCTATCCATCCGACCGTCCGTCTGTCCTTCCGTGTGTCCGTCCGTCTGCCCGTCCTTCTGTCCGTCCATCGATCCGCCCGCCCGCCCACCCGTCCGTCCGTCCGTCCGTCCGTCTGTCCCTCCGTCTATCCGTCGGTCCGTCTGTCTGTGAACAACGCTACCGTCTGTGAACAACTGTTAAGCCGATTTCCTCCAAAATTGATATTCAAAATCGGTCTGGCTGATGTCGCGGTCTCTTGAATTTGAAATCGATATATTAGTTTTGGGGAGTAATTTACATAGCCCCTGGGACATTACAAAAGTTTCCAAAAATGGCTCCATCGTTTTTAATTAAATTTTGTTGTTTTATAGTGTGAAGAACGTTTTAAAAAATGCAGGTGTCATTTTCGTTGAAAACTCGAATTTTTTGAAAATTCAATTTTTTCGGCGTCGTTTTACGACTACAATTATGAAGATAGAGATTTTCCCCTTAATGAAATCTGTTCCTTAAAGATACATTTTGAAATAAGGTCATGTACACGTTTTCGATCATTTGAGTACTATTTACGTACTTTCTCATGAAAATACGGGCGAGAATGTATTTGCTCTTTTAGCACTACTAGTTTAACATACCACACAAAAGGAAACAGGAAATCAAAAATAAAGAAAATGTCTCCTTTATGTAATACATAGAAGACGTTTACTAGTGCAACTTACTGGCATCCTCAGTTCATTATGCCACGACTCACCACTAAATTTATGAGAACCGAAAGAAACAATACGAGCATCTTTGCGTTATGGCATCATTGGTTTTCATAATAATTTCCTTCCTCGTAGTCATACATTCCATATTCTGCGTTGGAATGTACCGCTAAGTTTCAATATATTTCTACACCAATCAATCAATCCATGCAGTTTCACCGCAACATCAAACTCCCATAAGGATGGATATCGTGACCATGGTCGACCAACCGAAAATAGCTCATATAATTCACGAACTATAATTTTTTCCACGGCAAATCGTGTACACAGAGTCAGTCAATGAAGAGTATTAGCTTTCATGTGATCTTCCGGTGGTACCAAATCACTCACATCTTTTCAGTCGTAAGCAGCTGAACAGTGCATATCAGTCATCATTATTGTTATTCTGATTAAATATATTTACCCCGCAACCGAGCTGTGTACATCCATCATCATGTCTACATCAATGCCACGCTGATTAAAGTAATGTCCTTATAATTCGCCAGGGAGACGCAAAGCGGAAACGAAGCCTGGGCGAGGAGGAAATGGACCACGCCAGGTGGGCGGTGGCGTCGGCGCCGCCCGGCCGCGGGGAGGGGGCACAGAGCGAGTTGGGAGGGGGCAGGAAGAATGCCCCACGTCCAGCAACGGAAATTGAAATTTCGCGTTCCGTCGATCGCCGGACGCAGCGCCGAGCGGCATGGCACGACCATGCCCCCTTCCACCGGCCCCGCCCCCGTGTCACCCTCCGCCCTCTCCACACCACACCGTCCCCCGCCACCGGCCTCTCGCCATTCGCCTCCATCCCACGCCGCCCTACGCAGTCCCTGCTCTGTCAATCCCCACCCCCATCGCCACCGCGAACACAACCCGCCGTTCCTACCGCCCCTGCGAAGCTCCTGCCGCTTTCCGTCACCTCCGTCGCCCTCGCCCTCGCCCTCGCCCTCGCTCTCGCCCTCGCCTTCGCCCTCGCCCTCCCCTCCGCCCTCGCCCTCGCCCTCGCCCTCGCCCCGGCCCTCGTCATCCCCTCCGCCCTCGCCCTCGCCCTGCCCTCGCCCTCGCCCTCGCCCCGGCCCTCGTCATCCCCTCCGCCCTCGCCCTGCCCTCGCCCTCGCCCTCTCCCTCGCCCTCGCCCTCTCCCTCGCCCTCGCCCTCGCCCTCGCTCTCGGCCCTCGCCTTCGCCCTCGCCCTCGCCCTCGCCCTCCCCTCCGCCCTCGCCCTCGCCCTCGCCCCGGCCCTCGTCATCCCCTCCGCCCTCGCCCTGCCCTCGCCCTCGCCTCTCCCTCGCCCTCGCCCTCTCCCTCGCCCTCGCCCTCGCCCTCGCTCTCGCCCTCGCCTTCGCCCTCGCCCTCGCCCTCGCCCTCGCCCTCGGCCCTCGCCCTCGCCCTCGCCCTCGCCCTCGCCTCCCTCGCCCCCCCACCGTAGCTCAAGCACCTCCGCCGACCCCGCGTAGCTCTCGTCCATGTGTCGCCCCATTGGTCTGATTTCCACCTCTCTCTCTCTCTCTCTCTCTCTCTCGCTCTCGCTCTCGCTCTCGCTCTCGCTCTGAGATGAACCGCTGTCCCAGTAAAAACTTCTGGACCGTATGTCGAGAACGCTACTCCTGTTCGAACAGCACAAAAATTAAGCATACGGTCTTATTTCATGAGGAATCAGCTATGATAATCTAAGAGAGCGTGCGATGCCTTTGTATATAATTATGATTATAGTTATAATTTTTATCGCAAATTGGCCATCCTAGAACCACACGAACGTGCCACTTGTACACACCGAGGCTCAGTTATATTCTCCCGGAGGTTTTTGTACGCCACTTTCAGTGTTCATCGCTTTATTTGGAACAGCTCACATTTTGTGTTAAGTATTGAAACCACGAAAAACAATCGTTAAAAAGGCTAATTGCGGAAATGATACATATTATGTTAGATAATGAGATGAACACCAAAAGAGACGTACAAAAGCTTAACCAAATTTATAGACGTGATAATGAACAAACATCCGTAATTATTTTTTTGCCAATCCCACAGTTCAATCCATGATTTTCAATCTTTATAATTCGTGCCATTCCTTAACGTATCTAATCTTGTGCTGTCTTACACAATTGCCGAATTATAACCACTAGGTTTGACAAGCCTTCAATGTTTTTTGATAACATGTAATATGTGTTCTGATGTAACTCCAAATGTAAATATTATTTTAATAATTTTGTATTCTGTCTCATTATTATTATTATTTTTCCATTACATCACGACTAAAGATGTTATAAGTCGGCTGAATATAAAATCTACTCCAGGTTGCAACCAGCTACCTAAGGAGTAGATCTAGGGACTATCGGTGCCTCTACAGTACTTTGCGCAAAATGTGGGCTGTTCCAAATAAAGCTATTTCTTGCACTTCCCAGACCTTTGAATTACCTGGGAGTTTAGACAAGTTCTTACTCAAATTTTGCGGAACAAATCCCAGAGCTCCGATAACTATCGGTACGACCTGTGCTTTTTACGCCCCACATTCGGCTGATCTCGATTACCAAACTCTTGTATTTAAGACGTTTCTCTGCCTCCTTGGTAACGACGTTTTGATCGCAAGGTACAGCAACATCGACAAGTAAACATGATTTTTTCTCCATATCCCGGATGACTATATCCGGTTTGTTTGCTGCTATCGTGCGATCAGTTTGAATTTGTTGGTCGTACAATATCGTACACAATCCAACAGACGTCACCGGTTTCGGTGAGTGTTCGTACCACTTGGGGCATGTGTTTGGAACTTCGAGGACGGTACAGATCTGCCAGTGGAGGTAGCTACACACCCTGTCGTGTCTTTTCAAATATTCGGTCTTTGCTAGAATTGGACAAGCTGAGACAATATGATCAATGGTTTCTACGTGTTCCTGACAAATGCGGCATTTATCATCTTGGGAAATTTGAGAACCGCTTTATCATAATGTCGTGTTCTCAAGGCCTGATCTTGGGCAGCTATTACAAGTGCTTCCGATTCTGGCTTCATTCTTCCCCTTTTAAGCCACATAAATGATTGATCTTTATTGATCTGCACCTTGTCCATTCTTTTTAGGTATTGTCCGTGGAGTGGTTTGTGTCTCCACGATTTCTTTAACATTTTCTGTGTCTCAAATTTCATGTTAAGTAGCATCAGAAGTTCAGTGTCTCTGTCATTCTGGGTGTCTTGCATAGTCTTGTTCGCAATGCTTCTCGCTACACTTACAATGCCTCTGTTTCCCATTCTTCGGTCAGATTTCATGACCTGCCTCATTAGTGGGGTCATCTTGATGGCTGACTACATACTTTTCCCATCCCGGTTATTGCATTGTGCCAGGAGGCTTCAATTTGTCTCAGGCCTCTTCCTCCTTCCTTACGTGACACATAAAGTCTATGTACATCAGCTCGGGGGTGGGCGACATGATGCATTGTAAGCAGTTTTCTGGTTTTTTCGATCCATGATGCGAATTTCCTGTTCAGTCCAGTCTACTAGTCCGAAACTGTATTCGGCTACAGGCACCGCAAACTACCTATTGCTGATATTTTATTCCTTGAGTTCAGAGCGGACTGCAGGACAAGTCTCACTCGTCTATAATACTCCCTGCGAATTCTCTCTTTCATTGTGTCGTTCGAGATGGTCTCACATTCTTCAATGCCCAGATATTTGTAAGTTTTACCTGGCTCAAGATCTTGTATCACAGTGTGTCTATCAACTTCAATGTTCTCTGACGTTGTCATTTTGCCTCTTTTTAAGTTGACTTTTGCACACTTGTCAAGACCAAACTTCATGCAGATGTCATTGCTAAATTCATTGATGACAGAAAGCATTTGGGAGAGAATCGCTTCATTCTTAGCAAACACTTTAAGATCATCCATGTAAATAAATGTGATACAGGCCTTTCATCACCATGGAGCTTGTAACCAAAGTCAGTGTGCGACAGCTGTCTTGACAGAGGAATCAAACTAATGCAAAACAACAGAGGGGATAGTGAATCTCCCTGAAAAATTCCCCTGTTAATCTGAATACTTCTGGTTTCTACTACTCCCTTTCCGCTGTAGATTAGTAACCTGGTGCTCCACGACTTCATACTAGCCTTGCAAAACTCAACAAGTCTAGGATGAAATCGATAGATCTCCAGGGTCTTCAAAATCCAATCGTGTGGTACACTGTCAAAGGCTTTCTGGTAGTCAATCAAGCCATGCTTAAATTACGTTTTCGTTTCTTTACATCATTCAAAATTATTTTATTCAGAAGCAAGATTTCCTTACAGCCATAGGAACCTTTACGACATCCTTTCTGTTCAACTGGCAACAGATGGTTCTTCTCTAGGTGCCTATACATTTTGTCAGCAATGGCTGCAGTTATAAGTTTGTACATTACTGGCAGGCAAGTAATTGGCCTGTAGTTCTTCGCCAAAGAGCTGTCTCCCGCTTTGGGTAGCAAATACGTGATGCCGCGAGTGAGCCATTCGTGGAGTTCGTTAGGGTTTTCTAAAATTTTATTAACAGCCTTTGCAAGATGAGAATGTATTGCTGTTAATTTCTTAATCCACTAAATCTGGATCTTATCAACCCCAGGGGATTTCCAGTTTCCCATATTCTTAATTGTTTGGCATAGGTCCTCTTTCGAGAATTCTTGAACATGTTCCACTGTTTCCACGAGTCCATTGGGCAGCATCAACTTCAGATTGGAGCCACGATGCGTCTTTGTTGTACGATCTGGTTTCCTCCCAGATTCCTGACCAAAATATTTCGACGTCATCTTTTGAAGGAGGGGCAGCATTGCCGTTCGGTTTTTGAGTCAGACTGCGATAGAATCTCTTCGCGTCTGTTTCAAACAACCGGTTCTGTACACGGAATTCGATTCTACGTTTGTACCGTCTTATTCGTTGAGCCAATGCTTGGATTTTCTCTTTTAGCTTTTCAGCTACCATTAGCCTGGTTGTGTCGTTGTCAATTAGGTATTTTTGTTCAACATGGAGTATTTTTTGTTGAACTTTATACGTGTGGTTTGACTTAGAAGATGCCTCGGCTAGGAGTGATATTTCACTCCGTGTGTCAGCTATCCGTTTCATAATTCTTTTCATCCATGGAGGTACGGAGCTTTTTACTCTGTCTGGCTGTCGGCCATCGGTGTTCTTGGCTGGCCCCAAGATTATCTGAGATACTAGATATCCAGTTGCATACACGATGTGATTGATTTCAGTAATATCTAGATCTCTACTTGAGGTCTGTACAGCCTCATTCAAGACAGAATTCGCTGTTTCTATCACTCTCTTAGCTTTAGCATTTTCGTAAATTTTCCTCAACGGTGCACGAGATTCGAATGGAAGTAGACGAACTCGCTCTATCTCGCGTCGGAGGAGGTTCCGCATCATGTCCTTATCGTGTGACTCATGGCCAGATGAATTTTCACCACTGACGAATGTTTCATTTGGAAGAGATGAACCTTGAAGGGGATCATCGTTTTCAGGGATATTAGATGGTTCTAAATATTCGTCATGTGGATGGTTTGATCGATGAACATACTCTGCGTTTCTCTGGATGTCTGCAAGTTGTTCTGATGTGAATTTTCCACTGCTGAGTATGTATCGTCGTTGACTGGCAAGCCTTCTTTGAGTCTAGGGTAGGTCTCATATCTGGGTTCCGCTCTCTCCATATCTTAAAAACTTCTATTTCTGAGCCCCCATTTTTCGCTTTTGCATAGTAAAAGCACCACATCACCTCCATTAATTCATCCCGGGTCCATCTCTGACGATGGCTTCGAGCTACTGCCGGCTCTGGGTCCCTGGGACTAACATCCGTGGGATAGCCAGATGTCGACAAGGTGACATTAGCTCGGTTTCTGAGCAGGTATGGGACATTGGTAGAACAAGGCACGTTAAGGTTCATTACATTGCTTGTTCTATTCATTTTGATCATTGGTTTCAAGTGAAGATTCGCAGGTAGCAAGTTCGAGTTCACAGATCACATTTAACCTTTGGGTTGTTTCCTGCGATCCGTTACTGCGACCCACAGTGGCCTCGGGGCATCCCCCCGCAGGGCCCAGCAAGGGGTCCCTCCGATCGCCAGTCGGCATTACTAACACCTACGGGATTTTCACTGACTGCTGAAGGCAGCCTCCTTCGCTGGCTAATGCAAGGTTCGGGCCTCCACTCTAATCAGTGGCCTGGTGTGCCAACCCAGTTTCTCTCCTGTACCCTCCATGGGCCGATAACAGGAAGTCCAAAGGTTCATGACCCTTCCCCCTCTGCTTACTCCCCACTCTCCTCAAAATGGAGTACTTCTTCGTCTGACCCCTCACCTTCAACCTATTCAGCAAGGGAGGCCCTACCAGTAGCTAGGCTACCACTGACATAGCTCTCAGGCTCATGGGGGTACTCAAGCTCCACCACCAACTCCAAGGTCGTGTACTCCCTAGGTGGAGTATTATTATTATTATTATTATTATTATTATTATTATTATTATTATTATTACGATTTTTGTTATCCGTTCATGAATCGAATGTTCATGTATCGGATTTCGCAACTGACAGATACTCTAAAACCATTTTCAATGATTATAATTGAGAATCAAAGCCATAAACGCAAATTATGATATTTATGTGTCTCAGAATAAATGTTACAAACTTATAGAACATGTAGAAACGTAAAGAATATCACGTATTTACTATTGCTTATATGAAATTACACATAACGAAATTGAATATATGAATTTATACATATGGCATTTGCCCCTGATTGTTAGGCAACCCGCATGCATGGACGTTTGGCAAGTAGATGAAAATCTCCTTGACTACGTCATGTGGCCGTTCAAAGAGGGTGTGTAAAAAGTTCCGTAAAAATGAGGGAGCTGTAGATTATTACGTTTTCTTAGATAAACTGGAGATAACACTAAACAAAATCAGTATAATTGTAACTATTATGTCTATGTATAAACTAATATATCTATAATGTATAATGATAAAGGACGCTGATGACCTAGATGTTATAGTCCGATTTTAAATAAATTTTAAAAAGTCAGCAATCGCTCTTTTAAATTCATTGTTGTATGCGGAGATTTTAAAATTGATTTTCAGGCCAAATCTGGCGGGAAAGAGCAGTTTCTTAATTTAATGAATTCCTTCCGTTTAGATATTTACACGGACTACACTTAATTCACAGAAAGCATTCGATCAAATAAAAAGTAACAAAACCTGTACTAGATATGAAATTAGAAGAAAATGTTTAGTATACAGTGAACAGTTTGCACAAATTCTTACCGTTACAAGAAATGATAACACTGACAATAAATAATACTCGTATGAGCAGGTTGTTTGCTAAAAGTAAAATAAAAGTATTCACAGACACTTTTTTATTCCTAGAGAGAGGTATGCAATTGACGCAAATAACCGAAAAGTACTGTTCATCAGCGCAATTACACGAATATTTTCATATAACTCTCAAACACCCTATAATCATTTTTTTATATTTTTCGAGATTTTACTGGAAACCACCTTCCGTAGCTTTGTTAGTTTTTTGTGTACTTGTTTTAAATAGCAAGTTCACTTGGAATGAACAGGTGAATTCAGCATTAAATAAAGCTTGGGGAAGTCTTCACATTGTAATGAGAAATTTGAAAGGAGGAAATAAGAAGTCCAAAGATTTAGCATACACATAATTGGTCAGACCTTTACTATAATACGCCGCGAGCTGTTGGGACCCGTACTGTACTGGGGAAATACAGAGCATTGAACGCGTTCAGAAACGACCGGCTAAGTTTGTTGTAGGCAAAAATATTAAAAATACGAACATTAAATCTATTCTTGGCTAGGAAACATTAGAGACGAGGCGAAGGAAGTTGAAATTACTGGCAATGCACAAAGCGCATTTGGGGAAAGGCAAAGCTTGGGAGGAAATTCGAAGGAGGCTAGAAATGGCATCGTACATTGGCAAAAACGACCACAAATAATTCAGGAGAAAAAACAACGAACATATGTAGGAAAGTTTCTATTTGTGAATAGAACGATACGAGATTGATTCTAGCTCGAGTATTGGCAGAAGTAAATTATAAGTATCTATAGTATATTACTTTATGGTTTGCTGGTTCGTTGCTGTGTGTTTACGCACCTGAAATAAAACACGTAATGGTATTGTTAATACCATTGCGGGCCTTTCTGATTCCCATGGCGTAGGGCCTTTTGAACACATTGTTCCTCGCTCTAATACCAATACAAGACACTTAAATTTTTTATTAATTCGATTTATTTAAAATTAAGATGCAAGCGAACACAATAATATATTAAATAATTCTCAAATAAGTAAAATAACTTGTTATAAATCTTATTATGTTTAATTGAGATGAAAATTGGAATTTTGGAATATTCCCGTTAATTTGTAATTGCCACCGGTCACTCAAATTTCACTGTTACGTATCACTTTTTTATTCCTAGAGACAGATGTGCTTCTGCAATTGACGCAAATAACCGAAAAGTATTGTATCATCAGCGCAATTCACACGATTATTTTCCATATAACTCTCAAACATCCTATAATCATTTTCATATATTTCTCTAGATTTTACTGGAAACCACCTTCCGTAGCTTTGTTAGTTTTTGTGAGAATTTACGCAGGAACTTACAGTATTCTTTCATTTTGTACGAACTAATCAGTCCTCAGATACACATGCTGTTTTGTTTATCTGACGTCATATTGATAAATGAGGCAAATTCGTCTTTCATTTAGACTCCCCGAAAAAAATATAAAATGTTTCGAATTCTAGTAGGATTCACTAACGAGCCGTAAGGGTTTGTATGCACCACGGGCGACATCCGACCCCTCAGGCCGGAGGCTCTTGAGTTGGGGGTCCGCCCTCAGGGCGAAGGCGTTTACTTGGCGCCGTAGATACATGAATAACTATTGTATTGCTAGTGAGATAGTGTTTACTTTCAAAATTCTTAATTGTATAAAAACTGGGAGTACTCTTGTATTATTAATAATTGTTTTATTAATATTATTGTTTATTATTATAAAAATCTTGCTTCACTATTGTATTACATTTTGAATATTGTCTAAGATTATTTTATTTGCAATTTGCCACCGCACAACAGTCCATTTGCAAGATAATAAACTTATTATTATTATTATTATTCCATTACATCACGACTAAAGATCTTATGAGTCGGCTGAATATAAAATCTACTCCAGGTTGCAACCAGCTACCTAAGGAGCAGATTCGGTGGACTATCAGTGCCTCTACAATACTTCACGCAAAATGTGGGCTGTTCCAAATAAAGCAATTTCTTGCACTTCCCAGTCTTTTGGATTACCTGGGAGTTTAGACAAGTTCTGACTCAAATTTTGCGGAACAAATCCCAGAGCTCCGATAACTATCGGGACGACCTGTGCTTTTACGCCCCACATTCGGCTGATCTCGATTTCCAACTCTTGTATTTAAGACGTTTCTCTGCCTCCTTGGTAACGATGTTTTGATCGCAAGGTACAGCAACATCGATAAGTAAACACGATTTTTTCGCCAAATCCCGGATAACTATATCCTGTTTGTTTGCCGCTATCGTGCGATCAGTTTGAATTTGTTGGTCGTACAATATCGTACACAATCCAACATACGTCACCGGTTTCGGTAAGTGTTCGTACCACTTGGGGCATGTGTTTGGAACTTCGAGGGCGGTACAGATCTGCCAGTGGAGGTAGCTACACACCCTGTCATGTCTTTTAAGGTATTCGGTCTTTGCTAGGATTGGACAAGCTGAGACAATATGATCAATGGTTTCTACTTGCTCCAGGCAAATACGGCATTTATCATCTTGGGAAATTTTGAGAACCGCTTTATCATAATGTCGTGTTCTCAAGGCCTGATCTTGGGCAGCTATTACAAGTGCTTCCGATTCTGGCTTCATTCTTCCCCTTTTAAGCCACATAAATGATGATCTTTATTGATCTGCACTTTGTCCATTCTTTTTAGGTATTGTCCGTGGAGTGGTTTGTCTCTCCACGATTTCTTTAACATTTTTTGTGTCTCACACTTCATGTTTAGCAGCATCAGAAGTTCAGTGTCTGTGTTACTCGACGTGTCTTGCCTAGTTTTCTTCGCAATGCTTCTTGCTACACTAACAATGCCTCTGTTTCCCATTCTTCGGTCAGATTTCATGACCTGCCTCATTAGAGGGTCATCTTGATGGCTGACTACATACTTCCCCAACCCGACTATTGCGTTGTGCCAGGAGGCCTCAATTTGTTTGAGGCCTCTTCCTCCTTCCTTACGTGACACATAAAGTCTATGTACATCAGCTCGAGGTGGGAATCATGATGCATTGTTAGCAGTTTTCTGGTTTTTCGATCCATGTATTATTATTATTATTATTATTATTATTATTATTATTATTATTATCACTCGCTACAGTAATAAGGGGGCGCTGTTTACCATATTGTAGATATAAACGATAAATATAATGCATTTTATTCCACACTTTCACTTCACTTTAATACGTACATAGACAATTCTAGACACAATGTTTGTTTCCGAATTCCGTCCTATAAAATTCTCAAAATAATCCGAAAATTAAAAATTAAATATTCGATCGATTTAGATGAATTTCCGGATTGTGCACCTGCCAATGTACACTCATTAACTGACATTTGTAATGCATCGTCATGCACAGGAATTTTTCCAGATTATTTCAAAACAGCCAAGATGAAGCCGCTCTTCAAAAAGGCAACAAAAATGGAATTCAAAATTATAGGCCAATTTCTCTTTTTGTCGTTTTTTTACAGAAACATTGTTACGTATGAATGGAAACCTTTCTCAGTAAACACGAAGCGTTTTCAGATAGCCAACACAGATTTCAAATTTCAAAATCTACGGAAACAGCCATCTTTTCCTTACTTAAAAATTTCGCTTGATCCGTGGATCTAAATGAAGCACCTATTGGTATATTTGTAGATCTTTTAAAACTATTGACGTCATTGATCATAACATTTTACTTTCAAAATTACCTCCGTATGGAATTTTTGGTATTGCTCTATATTGGTTATCTTCGTATCCTAAACAACGATCTCAAAGAGTAGACATACTCTACTGGAATGGTAAGATATTCTGTGCACAACTTTCCGATGCATTGCCAATGGCACAAGGATTCCCGCAGGGTTCGATTTTAGGCCCTATTCAGCGTCGCTGAATACTGACAGCATTACCATTAAGCGTCCTTGACCCATAGGTCTTAGGATTCGAGTTTGGACGGTAGCGAATTATTGACACTAGTTACATAAGTAAGTCTCGTTTTCAAAGCGGAGATTCCACTCATAAACACGAGAATAATATAATGAGAAAATTGTCCCTGCTAGTGTGAAGGTTGGTTTGGAGATGAGTTA
This sequence comes from Acheta domesticus, assembly GCA_031308135.1. NCBI lineage: Eukaryota > Metazoa > Arthropoda > Insecta > Orthoptera > Gryllidae > Acheta > Acheta domesticus. The sequence goes on along the minus strand of JAHLJT010008446.1, from coordinate 284,833,942 downwards.
GGATGCGTGTCCAGAAAGAAAGTACCGTCTCTTTCTATCGCCCTCGCAGCGGTAGCGTTGTAGTTCCATTTACGCGCACTAGAGTCTTTGGTTCATTGTCTTTCTATTAAGTCCGTTTTAGGCGGATTGTGTTGTATTTACTTGTGTTAGTGATCGTTCAAAATGTTTAGGACATTTTCGAGTCCGACGACAGTGAAGTGCGTTCTGTAACAAGGTGTGTGAACAAAAGAATGTTAAGCCAACTGAAATTCTTTATCGGCTTGTGGAGATTCATGATGAATGAGTGATGGAATGATGAGAAAGCGGGGTAGACGGATTAGGCGAACTTGTATTGCGTGATGTAATGATGAGACAGCGTATTCAATTATGAACAAACCAATATTCATGGCGAAGCACTGAATGGGTGGCCTTCTGTTGTCAATGATGGTTTTTTGAAGAGCTGAAAAAGAAAATTTGTACTGGCGGCATCTTCCTATGAAGAAGGCATACAAAAGTTGGTTTACCGCTATGAAAAATGTCTGAACAATGGTGGCAACAGTGTCGAAAAATAGTGTAAGAAATGCCTTTTATGTAAAAATAATGTTTATTTCAAAAACAAATTATGAGTTTATTTCCAAAAACGGTACTTACTTTCCGAACTTTCCTTATTCTCAGGAAAACGAGAGAATCCATCATTCAAAATCACAAGCACTGAATTTGTAAGCAAAATAATGTTCGGAGATCAAACTTTTCCCATGCTACAGTTCTCGGTATCTTCAAACAAACTCAACAAAACTATGAACACTCGACCTGGAAAAGCTTGCAGACCGCTACGGTATTTTGACTGTTCGTACAACAATACATCGTCAAGAAAACGAATTTATCGTAGATTTTACGGAATGGACACGAAGAATTTCCATAAACAGCTTATCTTAAATAACGATTCGAGCTAGATCGAGTTTAATCACTGTGTAGAGGGGAATTCTTGCGGTGCTCTGATGCCGTTTTCTGTGGTTTCCTATCATTACCTGGTGAATGTCAAAGCAGTACCTTAACAAACGAAGCCCTGACCGTTCATGATTCCTCCCCCTTATCCCCCTTTCCCTTACACACACATATTTATGCTTACATGCATACACTATCTCATACGTCGGGAGACGAGTCTGGAGTTCAGAGTTTGTCCCGGTTGGGGTGGCGCTCCATTGGCGGAGATACCTGAAAAGAGGAAAGCTTACAAGCAAATATGTTCCTTGGCGCTGTATTACACGTTCCAGCTGCGGAGAAACACCCCTTTCTCTCGAGATGTAAGAAGCACTACACGTACTACACTAATGACAAGGGGGCGGATTTTAATATTTTTTGTACTTGGCGCGACAGCCCGTGAACGGACTCAGGCCTACCGGCGACGTCCCTGCCTCGCGCCCATGGGTGAAGGGGGTACGTATGGTTAGCACGTAGACATCCCTACGCGGTATTCCAGTCTTCTCAACCTGAGAAGTGAATTTTCTCATGGTCACACAGCAACATATACTGGGACCTTGCGAGGAAAACGCACACTGTAGTCTTGCCTCGACCGGAAATCGAACTGAATTTTAATGAAATGTCATTTGTTTTCTTTTCAATTTAGAAAAATGCCGTTTAGTATAGAAATTCATTTTATATTATGAGAAAAGGAAATGATCCATTTTATAGGCATTACCATTTACCTTTTTCCGTCATTTTTAATGCATTTTCACTGATTTAATCGACTTTCATGTCATTTTAATGCTTGCTTTAAATAAAATTAACGAGATAAATTAAATATTTCAAGCAAAAGTAATACTTGGATCACACAAGGAATTAGAACATCGTGTAAAAACAAACGTACGCTTTACTTTATTTCTAAACATCATAACGTATCACCCGGTTTCCATATATACTTCCGAGAATATAAAAGAATTTTAAGAAAAGTAATAGTTCAGGCAAAAATAATGAAAAATAGTCAGGACATTTTGAGCGCTAGTAACAAAACTAAAGCAATGTGGGATATCGTAAAAAATACAACCACATCATCTCGATACCTTGTAGAGAATGTTATTTTAAAGGATAATGAAAGAAAACGAGTAATCCGGAAAAAGTTGCCAATCTCTTCAACAAACACTTTTCCAGAATTGCGTCTGATCTCACGAAGGGACTAAAATCACAAAATTCAACATTTTACACTTCCCAAAAAATTTCAGATACGATGTTTATTCCCGAAACTTCTCCCAACGAAATCCTCAGAATAGTCAGTAAACTAAAAAATAAATATTCATCTGGTTTAGATGAATTTCCGGATTGTTTATTAAAAACTTGTGCACCTGCCTTTATACATCCGTTAACTCACATTTTCAGTGCTTCTTTATGTACAGGAATATTTCCAGATATTTTCAAAACAGCGAAAATTAAGCCACTTTTTAAAAAGGGAACAAAAATGATATTCAAAATTACCGGCCAATTTCTCTTTTGTCAGTTTTCTCAAAAATATTAGAAAGGCTTTTCTACTTACGAATGGAAACATTTCTCAGGAAAAACAGAGCGTTTTCAGACTCACAACACGGTTTTAGAAAATCAAAATCTACGGAAACTGCCATTTTTTCTTTTCTCAACGATGTTGCTTCATCAATAGACCAAAATGAAATACCCATTGGAATATTCTTAGATCTCTCGAAAGCTTTTGACGTTATTGACCATAAGATCTTGCTCTCAAAATTACCTTCGTATGGAATTCGTGGTATTGCCCTAGATTGGATAACTTCTTACCTTAAACATCGGACTCAAAGAGTAGAAATACCATACTGGCAGGAAAGGACATTACATACTTATATTTCCAATTCTTTGCCAATTGTGCATGGGGTCCCGCAAGGTTCGATCTTAGGTCCTATTCTCTTTCTGTTATATGTAAACGATATGCCCTCGTCTATTAAAAATGGAAGAACGGTTCTGTTTGCTGATGACACGAATGTTCTTTGCAAAAAAGAAGCAGTAAATAGTACAATTTCAGAAGTTTCAAATTGGTTTAATAATAACAAATTAATTGTTAACGAAAGAAAAACTGTTTCAATGCATTTTTGCATCTCAAATCGGAAATCGCATGTTCCATTGAAAATGAACAATATGCAATTAGCTGATGTTGAGGCAACAAAATTTTTAGGTCTTTCAATTCAATCAAACCTCAAATGGAATGTACATATAACAGAATTAAACACTAAATTAAGTTCATTATGCTATGCATTCAGAATTCTTTCAAATTCTGTCAGCCTTCATGCAGCTCGTTGCGTTTATTTTGCAAATGTGCATTCCCGCCTGAGATATGGCATAATATTCTGGGGAAGCTCATCCTGTAGTATTCAGACCTTCAGATTGCAAAAGAAAATTATTCGAATAATGAAAAAATGCCTTCCACGTGATTCCTGCAAGCCTCTTTTCATTGAGCTGAGAATCCTACCATTGCCTTGTCTATTTATTTACGAATCTGTACTATTTGTCAAAAATGACCTACTTAACGGAGGGAACATATTTTCATGCAATATTGATATTTATAATTACAACACACGCCGTAGAAATCACGTGCATCAAGTGTCAGTATCAACAGCTCAGTACAAGAAATCAACATACAATACATGTACGTTACTTTACAACGCATTGCCAGATGACATAAAACAATTAAAGTCGGTATACAAATTTAAGTTAAAAGTAAAATCTTTTCTGCTGCAAAACTGTTTCTATACAATTAGAGACTATACTGATCGTGAAAAAGAAAAATAATGTTTAATGTAACAAAACAAAGATATATAATGAATTAGTTTATGTTTGCATTGTATACATTTAAAAAAATATTTAATACGCCTGTAACAAGTAATGTACTTCAGCCTCCGGGTCAATGACCCCCATCTCGATCAGGTTTTTGTCCAGTTTCCCTGATCCATAGAGCAAATGCTGAGATGGCCCCTTGTTTTGCTTCTGGACGTAAATGTAGCTTCACTGTGCGCACGTTTTGTTGAGCACTCCTTTTGCTTGTAGTTCATTTACAGTTGAAATTGATTTTCTATAACTCGGGAAAAAACATTTTTCAAATATCTTTATTTTTCTAATATAATTATTTTCTAAATTAATTCTTTCGTTTTCGTTTTTTTTTATTTTTTTTTTATTTTTTTTTTTTTTTATAAAATTCTGGACCTCAAGAAAATGTGCGCAGATAAATTTCTTTCCCCACACGTCATATACAGTTTTTACTGTTTTTTGACTAAATAAATAAATAAATAAATAGATGCAACAAAATGTTCTCCACAGAATTCCTAGGTACATATATCTGGTATCTTATTCGATTTTTTCGCTCAGAAGTTGTAATATCAGCCATTGTGAGTACGTAATCCAAGGTTTCTGTGACTCCTGTCAGCGCCATTGACCTCTTGTCAGCCGATTTCGGAGTAACTACAAACAAATTTTCTGGTAAACGACGGTCCAAAACAAAAGTTTAAAAGCTGATTATACTTGAAACAGTAGAAGAAGCTTCTATTACATCTGTAACATATCGAAGAGCTTATATTATTCATCCGAACTGATTTTAATCACAATTTAAAGGTCATTTTTCTCTGCTCTTAGGGCACATTGAAAACATATTAAGAACATTTTATTTGTCATTTTTGGCCATGTTTTAGGTCATCACAATCTGCCTCCTACTAATGACCATAGCTGTTATCACGCACGAGAACACTAAATAATCCGTCAATCAGAGGACATCAAACTGTTGAGTCGGCCCCGTGGCCGAGATCGCTGAGGCAGTAGTGCCGTAGTGGTCTTCGAGCGTGGGGTCGCGGGTTCGAGTCCCGCTTCGGGCGTGGTTGTGTGCCTTTATTGATATGGCGAGGCTCGGGCCATCAGCCCCGCTCTTCCGCCTAACCACAAAGGGGTGTGTTTGCCCTTTCACCCTTATCATCACCATATCGTGTCATCATGTCATAACGTTACTTACAATAGTGGTGGCTAAAGACCGAGAAATTGATGCGACCTTAAATAACGCAGAAAAAAGCTGTAGGTGGGGATGATCCGTCCATTGGCACCGTGCTGGCGAGGCCCGTGCGGGCGGCGAAGCCTCTGTCGGGCTGGCCTCCACGCCATTGTGCTGGTCGTAGGAATTTCATAAGGGCGGCATTTCATGAATGTGACAATCTGGCAGTAGCAGCGGACATCTCACGGCCCAAAGGGGTGGGGCGGCGGCGGCGGCTTTGAGGCGCAGGTCTACTCACGCGTCCCGGCCAGCCCTGAGCTCTGCTTGGCACTGAAAAATTCCACTGCTCGCCAATAGTTCATCTGGAATTATTCCCACATGCTCGCGCCTTCTTCTGATCCACGTCTTTGAAAAGATTTCTTTGACTCGTTCTCTCTTCTCTCCCCTTTTCACGCTTCCAAGTTGGGAACGATCTTGAGGCATAATGAAACGAACATAATTTTGCAGTAACTGTCATTAAAAGAGTATTCACATCAAATGTTCTTGAAACGACATATTTTAGATATAAATATTAATAAAAAATTTCACTTAACGTCTTATTTATTAGTTATAATATCAACAGTATCGTTTTTTCTGATACCTACGTAGAAACACCGTACTATTAAAATAAGTTAAAAATAGCTTTTGTTTTATATTAGGCATACCCTGTAATGTAACTTCATTATTAATGTAACTTCATTCTTTGTGAACATCTTCTGTATTTCAGTGGGAAATATAGTTATTCAAATTATCGTTTTCCATATTATCGCGGCAAAAAGTATTATTCTTTCATGAAGAACATGAGGGTTCAGGGCAGGAATTTATAGCTAATTTACCTTTGAAAATATATTTTATTATATAGGAGCGAATATTTTGTCAACAAAACCTGAAAAAAAACGCTCTTTTCTGTATTCAAAATTCGACTAGAATATGGTTTAGGATAGAGATCAAAGAATTATGAAAACGTGCACAAAATTCACTTTTCCCCATAGCTCGTCACACACAGTTTTTAACTGTTTTTGACGTAAATAAATAAATAAACCCTGCACTAAAAAACAAATATCACTGATGTGAAGAGAAGGCTACAAAACTTACCCGACACTCTTCAATCTATACCCTCTAATAAACCTAAATCGGCGCTTCAAATGACCTGTGCTTGCACATACAAACCTAAAAGGAATTCAAGTATTTCCAATAAAAATTCTCCCACCGCACCATGGTATATCGCACCATCGGAACCTTTAACGCACCATGGTATATCTCCAACAAACAGCTCCACAGAGAATTGAACATCGAGAATATCACTCACTGTATTTTAACACTAACAAAAATTCTACACGAACTCAAACGTCCTTCCGGTGCTAGACTGTACTGCTTTGGGAAAACCCAGTAGACTGTTATTTCGTATTTCGTATTTCCGTTATTTCGTTTTCCGTATTCTGGGGCTGGGGCATTCCCATTCGAATCAAGTCGCGCCTCCCTAAAGATTAAATCACGCCTCCCTCTGCCTAAAGATCAATTCAAAGCATCGTAACTATCGGAAACACTTAAAACTAAGGTCACAACTTCTCCCGCCCCCTCGCAGCCCACCACACACCACTCTCCTCGCAGCACCCTTCGCGTTGAGCCTAAAATTCGTATAAATGAGGTCCCCAATGGATATTTCCTGTCACGTGTAAAATGATAAGTTTAGTTAGTTTATTTGCACGTTCCTCGGTGATTTTTTACTTATGTATTATGATAAAAATTGTTTCTAGCTGGTATTTTGTTGTATTGCTTATAACCCTTATCATTTCAAACCTGTAAAATGGTTTATCAACTGTTCGGGTGCAATAATAGTTATTTATGTAACAAGTTCTCTAAATTAGTCTTTAAGGTTAACTGCGAGGCACAGACGAAAAGTTAACTTTCCGGCCGAGTCCTTTAAGACGAATATAGAACGTGTTACACGCAATATTTTTAGTTATTTCTAGTTATTCTAGTTATTCAAATCAACTTTTCAGACTTTCATGAGTTAAGAATTGTCATTACTCTCGATGTTCTGTAGCAAGAGTTGTTGGTACAGTGTCTTGGTACCATTTTAAAAACAACAATCGCAGTGCGCGGAAAGACCAAAAGAACAAAGGGGGACGAAGAGGGTAAGGGGACAAAATGAGATAGTAGACAAATGGGACAAGGGGACAAAGGAGACAACATGGACGTTGGGACAAATGGGTGAACTGGACAAAATGAGTCAAGGGAAATAGAGCAAGTGACAAATGGGACAAGTGGCACTAATGTGACATGTGACAAAATGGACGAAATGGGACAAAAAGGACAAGGGGACAACTGGGACAAAAGGAACATATTTATCCAAAGATTTATTGGCACTGGGAAAATCTAAATCCGAGAGTCTGCTAAATAAAATTAAATGGACTCTCGAGCATTTTAACGGCGTTGCTATGGACGCGCTCTTAAAGCGTTGTTTAGATGGTTAGTTGCGAAAGAGCTAATCGCGTGTTTACCGACATAAATATCAAAAACTAAATTAAAAAAGACGAATGCCGAACCAGTGTCCTACCAAACGGTCTACAGGCTGCACAGAATCCTTCCTTCCTCTTCCTTGTTCAATCCTCCCCCTTACGTGCAAACACACAGCGTACACTACCACACACACGAGACAAGTCGGGAGCTTAGAACTTGCCCTGCTGGGGCAGTGAAACTGATGGGAGATACGTGATTGGGGAAAACCCCGCAAGCCGACGCGACGTTTGGATCGACATCGGATCTCACCTCTCAGCGAGGGAAGTTCACCTGCACCGCCCGTAATAAACATACACTACACTTATGGGACTAATGATCATAGAGGTCGACGCTCTCGGAAATACGAAATAATCAATCAGCTGATACGAGAACTTACGGAAACATTCATGTGCCTCGCAACGTTTCGTTTCGAAAGGAAGAGCACTGATATCACAACCAGTCGCATCGAGCCAAATGGAAAAAGGGAAAACTCTCAAAAAGCAACTGCGTCCCGGAATTGATCTCAGTGAGTCGGTGAGACTAATTGGCGGGCACTCTGCTATCCCTGAAACCTTTGTCCTTTATATTTGAAAAGAGCTCTTGAAAAGGCGGAAAGTCTGTGACATCCTATGTCTCTCTGGTTGTTGTTTTTCATTATTTTTCTCTTGTGAAGAAGCATTGTGAAGCTTGAGCATCCACGTCTCCTGATTCACTTTTTGATGACATTTCACTCTTTTCAATTTAAAAAAGAATAAAAACCAGGAACTTACAATGACAGTATATTTAATATAATATCAACCACGTACGTATGGCTCATCAATATATTGCAGTATACAGGTATCTAGCAATGTTTGTTGTACAGTTCAACACACGTCAATTATTTCATTTTGAGGAAAAATGTTGAACGTCATGGGGCGAGGGAGGCTTTTGAAGCCTTCGTCGCTCGGGTTGTAAACATGTCGTCACCGCTACCAGCTCCATTCGCACAATAGATGGCAACAGTTTTGCATCCGGAGCAAGACAGCGTCCCAAGCCTCGTTTACCAATGGAAGCAGACGCGCTTTGTGTTTTCGCCACGAACCAGCTCTTCAACGTGTTCCCTTTATTCAAAATTCAACGAAGTGTAGAACAATAACGGGAATAGCGGCTTTCGGATCAAGAAAGCCTACAGAAATTGTACTTCTCCCCCATACTTCCCATATATTCTTAAAGTGATTTTTTCTTTAAGTAAGTAAGTGAGTAAATAAAACCTAGCAAAGAGGCTCAGTGCGTAGCGCGCTGGATTCGCAATCGCTGGGATGGTTCCAAAAGCCCACAAACATCTCCCACCTCCCAATAACCCACGAAATACCTCCCACCAACATCCTAGTCCTTTTACCCCTTATCACCATATTAAATAATAATAATAATGATGATAACAACAACATCCTATCACCTCTTAATTGATTACTCAAGGCTAACAACCTTGTCTTAACCAAGGGATACAATCGAAAGCCTCATCCCCCAAAATTCCACACGTTGATCTCGCCAGGATAGAATACGACTGGGTCTCGGAAGAGAGAAACGTGTTGCGTGGTCAGTTGTAGCCCATACGCGAATACGAATAATAATAATAATAATAATAATAATAATAACAATTATAATAAACAAAAGTAAATAAATAAATAAAGAAGTAAATAAGTAAATAAATAAAGAAGTAAATAAATAAATAAATATTCTAATCCCGGGGAGTCTGACCACTTGCACGCCAGCAGCTTTGGGTTGCGGAGCGCAGAGGAGTGGGGCGGGGAGGAGCGGTCGCAGAGAGCAGCGGCGGAAGCGAGAGGGGAGGACGGACGCCTGTTGCGCCACCCGACGGCTGCGCTGCCGGCCTCACGCGAGCCCCTTCCCAAGAGGACGCGTCGGCCGGGGCGGGCCGGGGCGGGCCGGGGCGGGCCGGGGCGAGGGCGGGAGCGGGGGCGGGGGCGGAGCGCGTGGGGTGGGGCGGCGCGTGCGGCGGGCACCTTGGCGGAGGGGCGACGGCGGTGGACGAACGGCAGGGGGGAGAGCAACGGGGGTGAGGTGGGTGCACGCGGACGCAAACGTCGGTGACAGCAGCGGCGGAGACAAGGTGTTTGCATGGCGGCCCCCCTATGTGGATAGTAAGGTGGACAAAACGGGTTCAAACTCTTCTCCCAGCGTTCTACCTTTTCCTGCCTTTTATTTCGCCATTGCATCAGCATCATTCACATCATCTCTTTATTGTTATGACTTATCCATTCATTTATTTCCCACTCCACGTAGGTTCTTTTAGAAATCAGGTTTTGGATTCGTCGTAATACTTAGTAAAGCAGCGGAAAAGCGGGACCGTCACCTTAAAACAATGTAGTCACCGCGAAGAAATACACGGTTAAAACACGTTGGCAACACGTGATTCGGAATGGTAGAGAATATGCAGTTTCCTACGAACAGGGTGGAGCGGACGTCTGTCGGTTGTTATGAGGATGTCTTGGGAGTGTGAGATAATTCGAATATATTTCCCTTTCATCGCAGGAAAACTGGGTGAAGGGAATAAAAAAACGGAATTGGTCAGTATAGCGCGGGACAATGGAGGAGTAGAATGGTACGGATTTGCGCGAGATCCTCCGGCCGAGCGGGCGCGCCGAGGCTAAATGTCACGCGCTGCGGCGCTGTGGCCGGGCGCAAGCGGCGTGGCGGCGTGTGGCGGCGTGGTGGCGTGGCGGCGTGGCGATGTGGCGATGTGGCGGCGTGGCGGCGTGGCGGCGGGCGCGACCGGCCGAGCCGCGCGTGGTCGACGGGGTCGGGCAGGACTGAAGCGGGCTGCGGTTCGCCTGCAGTGGCCACACGGCATACTGAGTGCGACCTGCCGCCACAGTGGCGCCGCCGACCCCGCCCCCCTCCCCCGCCGCCGGCAACCGCCCCGCTGTCCGCGCCGGCGCTGCCCTCGACACACTGCGCTCCCTTGGCGCGCCCGCCGCCGTTTCTGCCCTCGCCGCCCTCGCTTCCTTCCCTGCTTTCACCCACCCTCACGCCCTCGCCATTCACGCTGCCTTCGTCCTCGCCGTCCTCAAAGCTCTTGTATTCATCGCCGTCCTTTCACTCATTGTATCTCTCATCGTCCACATCGCGCCTTCCGTTCTGCCCTCGCCGACCTCACCGCCCTCGCCAGCCCACCGCCCTTGCCGTCCTCACCGCCCTCGCCGTCCCTCTGCCCTCGCCGTCCCACAGCCCTCGCCGTCCCACCGCCCTCGCCGTCCCACCGCCCTCGCCGGCCAACCGCCCTCGCCGGCCCACCGCCCTCGCCGGACCACCGCCCTCGCCGTCCCACAGCCCTCGCCGTCCCACAGCCCTCGCCGTCCCACCGCCCTCGCCGGCCACCGCCCTCGCCGGCCCACCGCCCTCGCCGTCCCACAGCCCTCGCCGTCCCACCGCCCTCGCCGTCCCACCGCCCTCGCCGTCCTCACAGAACTGGGCCGTCCTCCCCGCCCTACCGTCCCTATTGCTCTTCATCACCGTCTTCGTCATCGGCGATGACATGGCTGTTGCGTGAAAGGAAACGTCAGCGTCAAAAAGAAGACTTTTTCCAATGTGATAAGAGTACCTTAGATTGCTACTTTATCAACGAAATTCCAGAAGAATACTACTTAAGAATATTATATATTCAGATATAAGAATGATACAAAATAGTTAATTGCAAAAGTTGGAGCAGCATGCAAGTACGTCGAGCAGAATGCTGCTTGTCTGAGTTCCGTATAAAGCATGTGTGTGTTCACCTGTGAACGTGGCTTGGTTGATTCTTTACACTACCACATATCTCAACCATCATCCCATTCATAATCATTCATTTCTCGTTATCATTCGCCTATTATGTTCATCCTACCATCATTCGTCTAATGGAAGGCACGGTAGAATCGGCATTATTTGAGATAATAGCAGGAAAGGGGAGTCCATGGAAAGTCAAAAATCTTGAAAGGCCTTTTTGTTTGTTCAAATGTTTTAATACAATGATAAATTAAGAAGAAATGTGTCCAAAATAATATTTGCTATAATTTGAAATGGTAACATTTGGATATTCTAATTACTTATTACTAATTATTACAAATATATTTACAGAAATAATAATTTTGGGGATTATTTACTTTTTTTCTAATTTCTGTCCTCACTTTTCGTGATAAATTCAAAAGTCATTTTTGTATTAATTGATTAAATTTATTTAAATGCTACGGAGATTGAAAGTTGAATCTACGTCACTGGCATTTTCCTTTCAATTCATTCGTTTTGATCATTTTCATTTGAAATAGCCCTCTATAAATGGATTCTAGGAACATCGTATCCCAGATAACAGAGGTTTCACGATACATAAGTTCAACGATTCCTGAGTAGATAGACGAATATCCGTCTCACATTGGTGATAGTATACCCTAGATAGTAAGGTGTGAAGTCAAATATTGTTGAAAATTACAAAATCAGCTACAGCACAATTTACTTCGAAATTTAAAATCCGAAAGTTATAGAAGCAGCAATATTTGACATCGATTCTTCCAATTAAAATATTACAGATAGATACTTTAATTAGGATGATGGGACGAAATATGTATTAATGATTAAAATGCATGTAAAATAATAGAAACATCTGTCCACTCATTATGCAATATTAGTGTTTACGAATATAATTGAATCAGATCATAATGTGAATTGCATGGTATTAGGAAGCAAATGTCCACTACATAGTATTCAAGTGCCTAAAATACACGAGATGTATCTATTTTCATGTTATTTTTGAATTTCTGAAACCACGAACATTTATAATTAAAAATTCCGATCATGATATTTATTCGTGATTGATTAATTATATTTATTTTATAATTCTATACAAATATTAAGTATAGTGTTTAAATTAATGATCATTACTATAAAATAAATATAACACTTTCTGATATAGTGATACTTTGTATACTATTGCGTTTAACAAAAATTGTGAACGGTCGTCGTGGACTAAGTTGCAACAAATCATAAGGAAGCAGTGATGAAACTCGCGAAGAAAGTAACCAATCCTTAATCCTCATGTAGCAACCTGTAGACACGATCCTAAGAATGAACATCAACCCTCCCATTCAATCTCGATACGACAGTTACACCAAATGATTTGGATTTTTTATATCCAATGCCATTATCGGCGATGCCTTACGACTGGAGCGTTGCAGTGATACGGAGGTTGCGGGATAGAACCCGGCCAGAAATTTACTTGATCTGTTTAAGGTCTCATGCACAATGCAAACTTAAACGTAACCATAACGTAGCCGCAAAATCTAGAAATGATTTATTACTAAAGACCATTCACAATATCTTGACGTAACCGTAGACGCAAGTCCGTAAACTTCAGAGTTTACAAGTCCAAACGTTTACGTAAGATGTACGTCAGAATTTTACCGAAGACCAATCAGAGAGCAGCATGAAAAAAGCAAATAAACAACAAAATTCGAGAGAAGCAAATGAAAGGTCGATTTTATATTGAGTTCAGGTAGTTAATGATTGTGTCAATTCATTACTGTTATGAAGTGGACTAGTTTACGAAGGGTTTTGATGCAAATAGTGAATTCAAAGTAAGAATTTGGGCCATTTTCTTGTGACTAACTTGGCGTGGCGAATAAAATAATTACGTTCGACGAATTATTTGTGAATTAGGTACATATTTTTAAAATAAAGGGAATGCGATCACTAATATAACAGCTCCTCGCATTTGAAGGCGTAATTTTAATAGTGGGACAACTCCATTTACACTCGTTTTGAGATATTGAGCCGTAAAGTTAAACGATTATGAAAAAATCGGCAATGGAAAAAATGTTGAAGAGTGTTCCCTCTTTTTATAATATATGAACTTGTTTGGCTGCAAATTTGATGAATAAAAATACTGCCTGTACTCAAAATATAGAGCAGTAAAGGAGGTATACCACTATAAAAATTAATTTGTCGTGTCAAATAATTGAATAATGGAGGTGGATATTTCAAAAGAAAAATGTAAATGAAAAACATCTATTTCTCGAAGTAAATTAAATATGAATTTTAATGTCACTATTTCACGTACACTCCTGTCTCATCAGACACATTCACTCTTCCTCATCTTCATGTTGTTCTCATTCTTTTCTGAACCTCAGCTTTTCTGAGATGAAGTTCCTTTTCCAAGACTAAGTCGCCTTTCTGTTTATGATCAGAGGTAGCTTCAATTTTGAAAAAATATTTATCGCAGAAACTGCAAGTATCCTTACGTGGTGGATGAAAAAGATTTCAGAGTCATCATTAAAAACTTTACGATAAATATGCATCCCTACTGAGGTTTGCTATCAATATGACATTTATCTAAATGTACATTAAACATGTTTGCAATATTCAGCTCAAGATTTAAATACGTCTTTTTATAATTATCCTCCCTAGCATAATGACTTTCACATGCCGGAGAACTTTGGGAATTTTGGACGTATGAAGAAAGACGGTTTTGCAAACTTTTATACTTGTGTTACCAATCTCCAGTCGGTATTCATAAATGCACACTTCCCTACTACCTGAACCATTCTTTGGTCGACGACGTTTAACAGAATGATGTGTACATAATACATTTATCCAGTCCAATCCTATTTTGGAGATCAAACGTTCCTAATGTCCAAAAATTTTCGTTCCTCTCGGATTCTTACTTAAATATTTGCGAGTACTGGAGCAGTCGAGATTTTCGAATGTTTTCTTCAAAATAATTTTGCTTCTTTTTGTAACGTACCCTTTCCCACTGTTTCTTTTACGTTTTAGAAGGTTTCGTTCATACATATCTTCTTTTCTTTGGCCCTTCTTACTTCGTACGCGTTATACTTTCCCACTAACTGCCATAGACTCCCCACCATTTGAAGAACATACAATAGGATCTAAATCACAAATTCGTGGAGGTCTGAGACATCGTTTTCTGAATCAGAACTGCCATCTAAAAGTGCAGTAAGATATCTCAGTCAATGCTGTTGTCGATTAGTTTGCATTACAATCGTGAATGACAATACCGTACATAAATACACACACATATTCGCCCTACAAATGCTCCCAGCACATTTTCTATTCCTACAATATGCTAGTTACAATTAATAAATAGCCACTTTAAAATGAAATCATGCATTCATTATTTCGTATTAGCAATAAATGTGAAATCCATCAAAACAAATGCTAAGTAGTGCTACGTTCTCGCGCAACACGTAACCTACATGCACACTTTTTTTCCACCGACGAAGACTAAACGTTTGCAAAACAGTGATCTTATTTTAATTTATCTATATTAGAATGGATCAAGATCTTCACCATCAATATCGCTACTGTCGCTAGAAAGCTCTCGAAAAGCACTCATCACGAGACACGTGGAATTCAATGGAGTTGCACCACTATCAAAATTAACTTAGTTTCGTTTGTAATGAAAACATCTTTAGTAATTTGTTTGCATTGCAATGCGCATTGTTGGCCACAGAAGAAACCTGGATTTGCTCTGCTTTGGAAATAAGTGTAACCCATTTTCGCGAATCTGAAAATGGAGTTAACTCCATTTGTTTAAAAAGTGGAGTTGTACCACTATTAAAATAACGCCCCATGTACACATAGGACAAATCTATAGGAAATTTGAAGAAAAGGCTAGAAAACATGGTGAAAAGATCATTCCCCATGCTAAAAACGAATCGAGCAAGCTTCAATACGTTGAAATCTAATTGGCTCAGGCGAAACTTACGTTACAGTTTACGTTCGTCATTGTGAATTCTTGTTTTTACGTGTAACTTTTACGGCTGAGTTTACGGCATTACGTTAGGTTTAAGTTTGCATTGCGAATGAGACCTTACAACGGTGAGTTTGCGACGCCTGACGGAATCGAATTCATAGCTCTGATCAGTTGTTTCCTCAGTTACCAAGCTCACTTCTGGGCAAATGTTGTAGCCCAAAGGGCTACCCATCATCTTTCCTTCCCCATCATCATCATGCCATCATCTCCACAAATCGGAACTGTGGAGCTGTGGAGGAGTACATCCCAACCGAACCCACCGCGTTATAATCGGCATAAGCTGACTGGTAAGCCTTGAGGAAACTTGAAATGAGCACCACAAAGGCTAGGGAAAAAGAAAGAAAATTTATTATATTCGTAGACTGCTTGAGTATTGAGAACGTGCTGATAACCCAGACTACTATTCCCGAATAATGAACTGATTAAAGTGCCAATATTTTCATATTAAATTTAAACTACCAACATACTACGTCTTTATTGATTACGCAAAAGCATTCGACAGCCTTAAAAGAAGATTATTATGGGAAACCCTGAAAAATATTGGACTCCCATCTCATCTTATTACAGCAATTCAATCATTATACAGAAGTAATAAAATCAAGATCCGAATGCTAAGAAATGGAACAGAATCAGCTTGTATAAACCAGGGAGTAAGACAGGGATGCCCGCTCTCGCCAACGCTTTTTAATATATATATATATGGACGTGATCATTAAAAAATGGTTGATGACTTTAAATGAGGTTTTTAAGATTAATAATGTCGAGATCCCAACATTACTTTTTGCCGACGACCAGCTTATCATAGGAAAATCTGAACATGAAACTCAAATAGCAGTTCATAAGTTAAGTCAGATTGCAAATGAATATGGAATGAAAATCTCACCAAATAAAACAAAAGTGATGGCATTTAAGGGACTTGAACCTTTAAGAGCAAAAATAGTTATAGATGGCCAAATAATTGAGCAAATTAGTGAATTTAAATATCTCGGATATCATTTTAATTATATTAAATCAAGAGATGTGGAAATAAAATTGAACAATTTCACATACTTCTGTGGAACATTACAACGAACTCTAAAGCATAATGTGCAAAAGGAAACTCTGCTTAGATTTTACAAAGTTATTGCCTTGCCATTACTGCTTTATGGAAGCGAGAGCTGGACATTAACATCAGATCAGCTGCGAAGAATTGAATCTGCAGAAATGAGATTTCTTCGTTTTGTGGCAGGATATTCACTATTAGACCACAAAAGAAGTGTAGATATCCGAGAAGAATTAAACATTGAGCCAGCTGTAGAAATATCGGAAAAAATGGAAAGATCATGTCCTGAGAATGCCACAACAAAGGCTAAGTAAAATAATTCTTCAATATGCACCAAAAGGAAAAAGAAGTGTAGGAAGACCCTTAAAGAGATGGCATGAGCAATGAGACGGAACAGATCAAACGGTCTAATCCTTGTTGTCAATGATGATGATGATGATGATGATGATATTTTCATATTACCGCACATTGTTACTTAATAGAAATTGATTTCTTCATGTATGAGAAACTCACAACAAGAAAAGATCAGGAAAAACGAGATACGAAGGATTTTGGAAGCAGAGAAAGCAAGGAATGTAAATGAAAAACTATTGACGTGGTGTTGAAAAGTCTGTAGAATGCTGGGGACACGGATTTCAAGAAAGCTGTACAAACGGGAGTTGCAAAGAAGATAGCAAATTTGTTAAAAACAAAGACCTCTACTGTTTATAAAGAACATTGGAGTCACAGCAGAGGTCGCTCAACATAGAAATGGAGACTGCATTTGAAGGAAATAATATGCAATGGAAAGAAATTATCTATCATCCAAAAGAAAACCTCAACAAGGAAGGAAATATCAACTAGCGGTGCTAAAACAACACGTACATTCTCGCCCGTATTTTCACGCAAAATTACGCGAAAAGTAGTAAATTTTTCGAAAAATTGTACATGACATTTCACAATCTATCTTTAAAGAACAGATTTCATTAAGGGAAAAAATCTCTGTCTTCATAATTGTAATTGTAGGAAGATGCCGAAAAGTTTTTTGAATTTTTCAATTTTCGAAAAAATGAGTTTTCAAGCAATATGAGACCGGCACCTTTCTCTTAAATGTCCTTTACATTATCCAACAACAAAATTTAATCAAAAACAATGGAGACATATTTTTGGAAATTTGAAAAATGTCCAAGGGGCTTCGTGTAAAGGACCCCCAAACTTAAAATATCGGTTTCAAATTCAAGATATTACCCCAGATCGATTGGGGAATATCAGTTTTGGAGAAAATTGTCTGAACGGTTTAGCAGCTAACGTTGTTCACATTCGGACGGAGAAACAGACGTTTTGTCGTTATTCAATTTTTTCGAATCAAGGACTCACAAAACATGAATTTTGGCTACACTACGTGTTAGAAGTTATTTTCTAAATTTAGCTACTGGATTAATCCATTTTTTCTTGACCAGAGTCGTGTAATAAGAGATTTTCGGCTGAAAATTCGCCGAAAGCGTTCTTTCGCTCAATTGCATAACTTTCTCTCTACTCCCTAAGCGGTAGCAAGAAAGTAAAAAGAAGAAGAAACTTGGATTCAAGAATATTTGATTCTGAACCTCGTTTTGTATTATCTATATTACTATTTTCCAATCGTGCAGATATTGAGAGAAACCTAAGCAGACTACGTCTATGACAGGGCTGTCCAACATAAAAGGGCTTATGGCCCACATATCATATTCTAGTAAAGCCGCGGGCGGCAGCGCAATTTAAGATGGGTTTTACCCTAACTACTGTGATTATACTGAAACAAATTTATATTATATACGACTTTTATTCAACATAATTAATGATTAATGTACATACAAGAAGAAAATTAATATATCATTAAATAAAAATAAGACGAATTGTGCAATTGTATTGTATTTGTTTGGTATAACAAAATTGTTGAGAAGTCAAAATTGTTGAGCAATCGCGGGCCGCACTAAAAGATCCGGCGGCCGGCATACGGCCCGCGGGCCGCCAGTGGGAAAGCCCTGGACTATGGTTTCGTTACTTTCCCAGGACTTTGGGGAAAATCCAAAAATAATGAAAGATTCAATTTTCATTGAAAATGTAAGTATTTGTTTATGTTATTTATTTACGTCAAAAACAGTTAAAAACTGTGTGTGACGTGCTACGGGGAGAAGTTATTCCGCCTGTTCGCATGTTATACGTTCGAGCTGAAATTTTCATACTCAGTGCATCACTGCAAACGACACAGCTGAAGCCATGCTACAGCAAGGCTTCAAAGAAGATCCCGCCCCTGTTAAATATTTGCTTTTCAAGTCTTTCGTAATGGAAAAGCAACATATTTGATATTCTTGGTAGTCTGAAAAGAATTGTTGCACGAATTCTCTAAATATTATTCCAGTATTGGTAAAGATTTTTTGTTAGATTATTTAATTTAATGAAGTGCTGTATTACATTGTTATTCTTGAGAAGTGCGCATGCTTCTTTTTAGAAAACCATGTTGTGTGGGTTTGTTAGCAGCGTTTACGCTCCTGCAAGCCTCTAGTTTATTCTTATTTTCATTTCATATTCTTTTCTTGTACTTTAGCTTCTTGAAGTAGCTCAATACGCGCACAAAAAACGATTTAATGATATAATTTTGAAAACTAGGTTTCATTAATAGACCAGTGGTGCTACAGTAGCACTTACTTCGCATGTGCTACAGTAGCACATATTTCGCATTATTTGTAAAGACTATGCAATATCATACAAATCCATGAAACTGCGGCCCCCGGTGGCCCGTTGGCTAGTGTGCTCGCTTTCCACGGCGCAACCCCGGTTTCGATTCCTGGAATGGGCAAACATTAACTGTGTGCTTTCCTTGCAATGTTCCAGTATCTGTTTCTGTGTGACAATGAGAAAGCTCACTTCTCAGTTTGAGAAGACCATTAGATACGGCGCCGTAGGCCTACGTGCTAACCACAAGTATCCCTTAACCCATGGCCGCAGGGCCGGGACCCCGCTGGTAGGCCTTAGTTGGTAAAGAGCTGTTGTGCCAAAGTACATACATGAATCTGCGAAAGTGTTTCCAACCAGCAAAGGCTTTTTCTCTGCGTCTTCGTATTCATGTCCATGAATTTATATCGCCATGAGCTTTACTGCTCCTCCATGCAGCCACTCGGCCCTACTCGCTTTGGCGGATGCCTAAACAACCAATGGTCTGTCCCATTATGTCTAATATATGCAGTTTCTGAAATTTCACAGCCCAAAATAACGCCTACGCCATATTTTATGCGCTCTCATCTCTATCCGAGGAAAAAAAATTTTTAAAATTTTTTTGAGAAAAGGAAATTTTGAAAATTTTTTTGAGGCTTAATATAGCGTCCCCTCAAAATCAAAATATATTTCAAATTCGCAGGTCTTCGAGTTCCTTCAAGTAGATGGAGGATTATCAATTTTGGACAAAATTGTCACTGGTCTTTCGGCGCTTGACCACAGACGGACAGAGAGACTTTTTCTTTCAATCGATTTTTCGGTATCAGGGGCTCACGAAACATCGATTTTGACTGCAGAGTGAGAAAGGAAATTATTTACTACATATAGGAACAATAGTTTTTGATACCAGGCTTCGGCAATAGGAGTTTTTCTGTCGAAATATTCCCAATTTCCGGCGCATGATTACAGTACTTTATCTTCTTAAGAAGTAAGGTAAGAAACTCAAAATACTTCTTGGAATATCATAGTTGATTGCTAATCCACACAAAAAAGAAATGTTCCTTATTTCACATGAAAGAGCCAATTTGCATTTTTCATTTGCAGACTTGCAATTACTGGAAACCAGATTTCATTTCGAATGTCGATACGCAGACTTTTACTCCTTCATTTCGTATACACGCTCTAAAGTATTTTCAAACTTTCACTGGAATATATCCAGGGGGCATTGTTATGGAATCACAATGGTTCTTATTAATCGTGATTCTTGATATGTCATAGTTTTATTAAAAGAGTGCATGAAATTTCATGATTATTTGTTTAATAATGATATTAACTGGCAACTTAAAATGTTTTTCAGACATGAAAATGCCACATCCTTATTTGAAATTTCTAAAAAAAATATATAAAAAAGTTGGAAAATTTTGAGATAAACGACAAAATGCTCTAAAAAAGCCTGTCGCTATTCCATGGTGTTCAGCATAAAAATAGCCAATATTCAATCCGTACACAGGAGAAAGAAACTTAAGTGTTGGCCGTTACTGTACCAATTGTCTTAAATCTTGTGCTTAAAAATATCATGAATTTTCGTCAGAGTTCCTCGAGAAAACTTGGTTCTCAACCGCAAACGTAAATGTCAACATCTCGGAAATGTGCCGCAATTCCGTGTTGGTCCCCACAAGAGTGACCAATATAGGAACCGTACATAGAAGTAAACAGGTAGTGCACTAGTGGCCCATCTGAGTTCCAATAGTGACAAAATACACTAAAACGTGCTCAATACGGTACTTGTATAATGAGAAAAACTGTCTAAAGTGCATTTAAATCGCGGTCTTGCGAATCACAAATTCATTACATAAAACGGAATCACATTACATAAAACGGAATCTTTTCTAATACGGAAAAAATCTGGTCCTTTATGTCCCGCTTTGAGCACCTTTTACAGTAAACAGAGTTGCTTCGGAAAACATGTCCGTTCCCAAACGTTTGAACGTAATGAAAATCCCACTCTAATCCGCGTTGTTCACCACAAGAGTGACCTTTACGTCAGTGAAAAACTAGGGTGCTGGCCAGGAGGGCTACCCCAATCAAGCAGTTAATTTAATGGTACGGGCCATCCCAAATCCGGTGGTTAATATAATGAACTTTCGACAGACTTCTATGAAAGAACGTGTTCGGAAACCGCTCCCCATGCCAACCGATCATTCGAGTCTCCTCCGCCTACGCCGGTCGCGCCAGCCCCGATCAACCGCCAACGGCGCTTCGCGCCTTACCTCGCCTGCACCTTGTTGAGGCAGACGTTGTGCGCGCTGAGGAAGTCATTGACGTGGTCGAGGGCCATGTCGACGGCCGGGCCGCAGCGCTCCAGGTCGAAGGGCGAGTTGAGGCGCGAGGCCATGAGCACGCCCACGTTGTACACGCGGAGCGAGGGCGGACACGGCCGCGGGCCCGGCTGGTCGGCGGGGTCGACGACGTCGGCGGGGGCGGCGACGGCGGCGGCGGCGGCGGTGACGGCGGGAGCGGCGGCGAGGGCGGCAGCGGCGACGGCGACGCCGGCGTCGGTGGTGGTGGTGGCGGGGACGCCGGATGGCGGCGTCGAGCGCAGGAGCAGCAGCAGGAACGCCGCGGCCGCGACGCCGCCCGGGACACGCCGCTCCGCCATGGCGCGCCTCCGCCGACTGCGCGCCGCGACGCGGCGCCGCGACGCCGCCACCGCCACCGCCGCCGCCACCATCGCACCGCCGCCGCGCGCGCGGCGGCAGCGTCGCCATGGAGACACGCCCCCGCCCACCCGCGCGCGCTCCCCGAAGGCGTCGCCGCCGCCATCGCCGCCGGCAGACGGTCATGCAGGACAGGCCCAATATCTCGGGAATATCATGGACGGGTGGTGTCAGTTGAGTGTTCCCTTCGGTTCTATGGGACAAAATAGATGGTATAAGATGTTTTGACCCTTTTCCTTTGAGTATTTGGCCATTGCTTGAAGACAATCAGTGTTACTTGTCCGCCTTTGAAATACCAAGTTTTTACGTTTCAGTAAAAACATATAGTAATACAGTACTAAACTCCTGCTGAAACGAAAATGCTGCTGAACCAAGAAAAAAATCCAAAAAAAATAGCACGCACTCTGTACTATAGCAACAATAAAATACTCTCTTATAGTACTTGCGAAAAAATAAACACTTTTATCGGTCACATGCGTCTTTAACCCTTCCTAACGAGCAGCCCTTCGGTTTTGTTAAGGTCACTAGTACCTCCCTGTATGTTAAGAAATTTAACATCCTCAGCAACGGGTTTTAACATCCTGAGCAACACAAATAAACAACCACCAATTCATTGCAAGCCAACTTTATTACGAAAAAACATGGCAATTTAGGAGACAAATAGGAAAAAAAAACTAATTATTTTGGGGGATGCTTATTGTTATTTGTAATGTTATTAATTGTGCAATTAGAAAAATAAATATTGGGTAAATTAGCATCATTTTAATGACATTCCATAAAATTAATCTTTTCTCCAGTTAACTGACGATGTGGTGTTGCCACTGGAGGCCGACGCGCCACCTTCCTCTCTGATAGTCTTTTTTTTTTTACCATTTTCACCTTATTTACCACGGACTCAACATGGGATTCGGTACGGTAGACCTCCGCCACCCACCAAAACGTTTCAAATCTGTAACCGAAGCTCCTGAACCGGCCAATGTCGTAGCCGAAGATCTTCTTAAAGAGTGATCAGTGTACTTTTCGGATTCTGGGAAAACAAGATAGCTGGCTATAATTTTTGGCACTCCTGCGATCTTGTGAATGCCTCGTTGACAAGAAGCTGCTTTTTCCAAGTCTTAAATTCTTGGTATGTCTTTTTGTATCGTCCTTTGGATTGTTCTGGATCTTCTTCGATCCTCGGTATGCGAATATATTGTTTACACAGATATATTGCAAGCAACACCCAGCAATACCCGCAACATCCAGAAATACCCAGCAATGTACTGCAGCAATACAATTCATTTGTTTCATATCGCAGTAATGTCGTAAATTTTTCGAAAAAAACTTGAGATTTTATGGTGACCGATAAAATGCTGAACATACCACGAAATGTTACAGTGTTATTACTGCCTCGTCCAAATTAAAAATCTCGGCTCCGCTTCGATTTTAACTTGTGGCCTCGGCAGTAATAACGCTCATAACATTTCTAGGTATGTTAATAGCTATTACATGAATAGTCTTCCCGAATATTGCAATAACATGCTGCACAAAGAATGCATAATTAAGAAGAATACAACAGTTCTTTACATACCAATAAAATCGAAAAAATGTTCATTATCGTAACACGTGAAAACCAAATATTGAATGGCGGGCTCCCTCTTCTTTGGATACTTCATGCTGACGAGTGACATCGGCTGTGACGAAAACAGTGACTCACTGATAATGGGAATTCAGTCGGTGCGAGCACCCAATATGAAAATCGACGCAATAACACAATTAATAATTGATTTTTTCATTCAGGAATCCAAACTGTTAGGTTTTTTTGGATTTTTCCCACCGTCCCTGCTGTCTGACGAAACCATAGACAGGTCTCACACAGTCGAAGGCTACGTACATATCTTTCAATTTCTGCGCGCGTTAAACATTAACAATGTAGCTCCCAGATACTGCAATTGGATATCCAGTGTGTGTCCATCGGTTTAGACCTCAACTGATCCATCATTCGCCAAATGAACTTTCATGGAATGCTGTGGTACGCTGCCATTAATTCTTTTGAAGAGCAAGCGATTTGATGTCTTAAGCCTTTTCATTTTGCATAATTTCTATTGGGACATTTCATCTTGGTTTGCAATATAGTCAATGTAACTGATTTTTCAGTGGCAATTTTTTACAATTTTCGAAAATACAGGGATTTCATAAAAATTATGACACGCGCCATTTTATTAGCGTTCTTTGGTGTATTCGAGGAACAAAGAAACAATTCGGAGTCGTCTTTGAGAAAAAATAATGCCTATATTTCACGCACAATTTCGCAAAAACCACACATTCCATACTTGAAAAATTGTACATTTTTAAACATATATCTTTTAATAACAGATTTCAGTAAAGAACAACCCATATCTTCAATACAAGTATTGTACTTGCAGGAAGATGCCAAAAACTGTTTGCAGTTTGGCAACTTTCGAAAATTCAGGGAATTTCTCGAAATAAGACCTGCGTCATTTTTTAAACTTAGGAGAGAGTGAGGATCATTTGGACGCACGACAAATTGGGCCAGCAAAAGTATCTCTGTAGTTTGAGGAAGAAAATTTATTTTCGCGATGAAAACTATTGACGACACTGTTTCTTTATCCTGTGGAACCATTAATGCCTTCAAATATTCTCCGACTGAAGATCTGTGCAGGGAAAAATCCTTACGAATGTTCGCGGTAGAGAACTCCTCACAAATCTTATGGAAATGAAGTTTCGGTCATATTGTCTGAAAATTAAGTATGTTGTTCCTTGGATCATACTGATAAAAAGTCGTTATGGCCGTTAAGCAAAAAAACTTGTTCTTTTCGATCTAATGTACATTTTAAAACGGAGACCTTGTCGATTTGTAGGATAACAGAAAGGCAAAAATGTGCACTCAAAGCATATTCAAATGAAACAACCTCGCTTGTTTAGGCTTGGGAATCATGTTATTTCATTTTCCGTGTGTGACTGTGCTTCATTACCGTGAGCCCCCTTCCACGTTGAGGTAGGTCTCCTTGCGTTACACGATAGGGTGAATCATTACCAGAAGTCCCCTTGCCTCTCACTATCGGGGTGCTTGATTGTAGTGCATCCCTTTGTCCCTCACATTCATCGAATTTTGGTTTGCATTTTAGTTTTCTGCTTCAACATTTATGCTAACTGTCATTCAAATCGACTGGAGCTAGTCTGTGTTACTTTTCGGAAAATGAAATGTCATAATTCACAAGTCTAAACAGTGAGGTTCTTTTATTTGAATACGCTTTGAGAGCACGTATGTGCCTTTCTATCGTCCGACAAATCGTCATGATCTCCGTTTTAAAATGTACAAAAATTTTCAGAAAATATGACCGAAACCTCATTTCCATAAGAGTTGCGCGGAGTTCTTTGGTTCTTTTGCATTAGTGTATAGATTACTTAATCTTGGTAATTGAAATAATAAACATGAGTATGATCCACAATCTATATCATGAAGAATTTATCTTATGTTGTAACTTGATTTCTAAACGTAACCCAGTTTGTTTAATTAATACTTTTAATTGCCTCATTTAAATAAAAAATGGTGCTCATGGAGACACAAAAGTGGGCAGTGTGCGGCAGTGTCCCAACGTGTCCATTCTTTAAAATATAAATCATTAAACCAAATTGATGACGTATTTCATGTGCAAACAAAAGGGTCAGAAAATAAAAAAGAAATTCAGATCGGGCTTCAATTTCTGAAAAGCTTGTGTTTGCTCAGTAGAAGCAGTCCTGGAGGAAAAGATATAAATTAGAGATGCTGCAGCAATCTAAAACTTAAAAACTTCTACATCACAAATCAAGCAAAATAAAAAGACAGAAATTGAAGCAGCATAGATATGAGAATGGAGAAGAAATAAAGAAGTCAACTCACATGAACAAAGATTACGGAAAAAATTGAGTTTCCTTGGCAATTTCAATCAAAATACACTTCACAACTACTATTCGTAGTTCGGCATGAAAATCGTCTCCTGTATTATTTCAGTAGTATACCTTTGGGTTCCGGCTCTCACACGTAACCAATCTTTATAAATGAGGGCTATAAAGAAAGATAATTTCACGGAGACTTGACGAATTCCACTTTGACTTTAAAAATATGGATGATTTCTTTAAAAAAAACGCATCGAAATATTCATGTAAAATGCAACCCGCATCACATGTCAACATACATCGGCAAATAACTCATAAACAAAGCGTTTTAGAGCCTTAAAAAGTAAAATTTGAGGCCAAAGGCCTCAAGGAAGCATTTCTCACACCATAATCTACAAGATGAGACATTCAATTAACTTTTCGGTTCCACGCTTCAATACCAACAAGGCCACCTCTGTATTTCAGCCCTTCCTGCTGGTAGCAATTTTTGTGGCGACACGCTTAGAATGCTTAGATTCGACAATCTTTATTTACGCTTTCTGTTAACACCGTAGTTTGTGCAGTCTGAAGAGGTTTATTTGCATAATCATTAATTCAAGATTTGCTCTCCAGCAACAACTAGAATTACTATTATACTTGCTTGATACCTATACGTATGAAGATTGTTTCTTATGCGTGTAGTGGAACTATTCAATTAACGTTTTTTCATGGTCTATAAGTGCTGCGTACTTAATTGTGGAGTGATGTGGGTGTTCAGTGAAGAGTGAAGACTGTATTTGTGTTTTACCTGTACCAATATTTTCGTTATCATTCGATGAAATTTTCAAGTCAACGGGTTCAGACACGTAGCCTTCTCAAAAGTAAAATGCTAATCTTTTGTGACTATCACGAAAAACTAAAACCTAGCTGATAAAGAATATCGAATAATTACTTCAAACGTCTTTAAGTAAGTGTTGGGAATTGTTCCAAGCAAATTCTCCATGACATTGAATAAAAATTTATTAAAAATTTCTTTTACACATTAATTGCTTTGTTTATTTTATTTGTAATTGTGTTAATACATTGCAAGTTACCTTTATAGATTTTAAACAAATAAACACGTTTCGTTAACTACTTTCCCTCTTAGAATGAAAATAGAAGGATAGGGATGAGTGTGGGGTCTAACATGCGAGTTCTCGCACGGGTACGCAGAGGCTGTGGAGGAAAACTTGTGCTAAGGCACAACACAAAAAACAAACTTTTTAAAGTAGCTAAAGTAAAATAGCTTGAAATAAATGGAAAACAAAAATCAAAACGCGCTAGCCTACAATACTACGTGAATCAATTAAAAAACAACTAAATTTAAAATTATAGAAAGAATAGTGCAAGTCACCCGATAACTGCCAAAGATCGTAGTCCAAACGCACGATTTAAATGTTGGCGGTATCTGAAAGTATGTACACCAACGCCCAGCTGCAAACTCATATCGTAAATAAAACACCGAAAGATATTAAACTCAAGGTGTCGGTTCGTTAAGATATTAAAAATTCAAAAACATCGTTTGAGCAACATTCCCATGTACCGAAGTGGGCTTCTTAATGCCTACTAAATTGTTTCTAATGCTAACAAATGGTATTTAGTACTCGAAGGTGAAAACATTAGGTTGATAATTTTTTGACTCGGAATTACTTTTCTTGAGGTACGCAAGGACGCAGAAAATAATTCAATACTTCTTAGTATACAAATAATTTTTCAATTTTCTCACTCCAGCAAGCTGGCACCCTGACTCTTCAAAACCCACTCGGTTCTTCATAACAAATCAAAGAAAGTTAAATAATATTGCAATGAGTAGGTCTGTTCTTGCCCGATCCGGTATTTTCGCACTACTTTCCTTGACTTTCTCAAGAGTAAAATCCTTTTCTATTATTTGACTATCAAGGAAAGCGAAAAGCTAACTCTCAAGGAAGATTGAAAAATGTCTTCAAATGTTGTTTTTAAAGAAGTATGAATTGTTCCAAGTACATTTCTCTATAATGTTGAATAAACTTTAATTGAAAATTTGTTTCAAACATCAATTGCATTGTTATTTTGTTTGATATTCTGTAAGTACATTAGTAGTTCCTCTCCTTTATGGAAAGGATAGACAAATGGATAGGGAAAGTGTGGGATGCGAGAGTTCTCGCACGGGTACGCTAGTATGCTTTATTATTATAAAGTACTACACAAAGATATATAGAAAGTTTTATGTTGGTGAAGTTAAAAAATAAATGGACAATATGAAGTGAATTTTTTGAGAAAATTATAAATAGATTCATTTTTTCCTCCCGTTGTTAATAAAGACGATGTAGACTTTGAACAAATTAAACTTAAATCTTCAAAACAAATCAACACAACAGCACGTGTGAACCCAATAAGAAAGTTTCCAATTAATCTACAGCTGTAGAATATTTTGTTAAACTGCTATATTTCTTACAAAATGTCATTTTTCTTTTTAAGGAATTGAGGAATTTTTAATACTTCTTACTTATGTAAAATAAAAGTCAATATATTTGGTTATTAATTATAATACTTACTTGTTTCTGTATATAATAATAATAATAATAATAATAATAATAAATCCTTAAATACAAGAGTTTGGAAATAGAGATTAGCCGAGTGTGGGGCGTAAAAGTACAGGTCGTCCCGATAGTTATCGGAGCTCTGGGATTTGTTCCGCAAAATTTGAGTAAGAACTTATCTAAACTCCCTGGTAATTCAAAAGACTGGGAAGTGCAAGAAATTGCTTTATTTGGAACAGCCCACATTTTGCGTAAAGTATTGTAGAGGCACTGATAGTCACCGGATCTGCTCCTTAGGTAGCTGGTTGCATCCTGGAGTAGATCTTATATTCAGCCGACTCATAAGATCTTTAGTCGTGATGTAATGGGAAAATAATAATAATAATTTTATTTTCTTGCAAGTGGACTTTTGTCCGGTGGCAAGTTACAAATACAATAATCTTTCATATTTCAAATGTAATACAATAATAAAACAATAGTAAATGATTATGGCAAAAATATCAACACTAATATTAATAATACAGGAATCCCTCAACATTTGCGAGAGTTAGGTTCCCAAGAAACCTCGCGAATGTTAAGTCTCTTTTAATGAAGAAAGGTGGGTTATGTTCTTGGATATCGAAAAACTGTTTAAAAATGAAAGAAAAATCTGACAATCAATTACATTACAACTGATTAAGCGCTACTACAAACGGAATTCACAATTAACATTCCAAAATGAAGGAATAACATAATGTTTGAAACTTATTTCAAAGTTGAAAATGATTGGATGTAGAATTTGCTATTTTTTTTTTTCATCACCTTTATCGCTGTTCGAATATCTAAATATGAAAGAGTTCCTGCTTCTATTCTCTCTTAAATTTCGAAGTTATTTCCATGTTTGAATCACATTCGAATGCCAGTTCCAACAGAGCTTGTTGATTTTAGATCTCCAACAACAGTTTTGACATTGAAGTTGCTCCAGGACGCAGTTTCGCTTCCGTTACTTCATCATTAACGTTGATGATGTTTTCTTCACTGATGCTTTTCCGAAGCTCCTCTACAGTGAGCTTAAGATACGAGTTGCACAGATCCTGAATGGCTTTTCTGTTCATTTGGCCATAACCCTTACCTCCAATTTGACGCAACTGAAATGAATTATTTTACAATTGTGTTATTCTATAAATGAGAATTGACATTTCATCTTTGAAATTTTTGCAGAAATTGATACTTTGAGCTCCTTGACGTCTGCCGAATCCGTTTCCCAGATGACGCTGATAAAGGAAATGAAATGTACTCGCTTACAAAAAACTGACGTGCGACCAACAGACGCATTCGCGAATGTTGAAGTCGCGAATGTTAAAACCAGTAGCATTTCTCTAATCGCAAATCTACGGAACTCGCGAATAGCGAATTCGCGGATGTCGAGGGATTACTGACCAATAATTAATAATACAGGAGTTATCCCAGTATTGATCCAGTTAAGAATGTTGAAAGTATTATACAATTACAAATAATAAATAGTTATTTGTGCATCTAGGGCTCTTAGTAGATGCCTCCGACATGGGTTCAACCCCCAAACCCGAGGGCAACCCCGAACCCGAGGGCAACCCCCAAACCCGAGGGCTTCTAACCTGAGGGTTTGGAAGTCACTCGAGGAACAAGAAGATTCAGCAACGCCCGTAGCGCATACAAAACTTTATGGCTTACTAGCTCATTGCTGAATCAAACGAGAAATCAGAACATTTTATAATATTTTTCTTGTGTCTAAATGAAAAGACGAATTGTACTCGTCATTTATCAATATGATGTAAGATAAACAGCATGTGTCTCTGACTGATTAGTTGGTAGAAAATGAAAGAATATTGTGAAGATAAATAAAATAGGTTGGTCCATTATTTAAAAGACAGAAAATATTCTTGAATAATAATTGTATACAACATTAAATGAAATACATATTCTACACGTTTCGCAAATAACTGATTTTAATAATCAAGTGACAAAAAATTGAAATAATTGAAAGTATAGACAGAAACTAAAATTATTAATTACAATGTTGTGAAGTTCCTCCGGAAATTCTCACAAAACTAAAAAAGCTACGGAAGGTGGTTTCCCGTAAAATCTCGAAAAATATATGAAAATGATTATAGGGTATTTGAGAGTTATATGGAAAATAACCGTGTGAATTGCTCTGATGAAACAGTACAACATTCCAAATTGTAATTTTCATATCAATTAAGCAAAATAAGATTTAAAACAAGTTACTTTACTTATGTGTTCATTATTTCATTTATTTATTATATTTTCTTTCATCTTAACTTTAAATAAGTCGAATTCATAAAAATTTTGTATGTTTTGTATTGGTATTAGAGTGGGCAACAATGTATTCGAAAGGCCCTAGGGCATAAAGAATCAGAAAATTCCGCAAAGGCATTTACAAAACCATTACATGTTTGGTTCAGATTTTGTAAACACACAGCAACGAACCAGTAAACCACACAACTAATATACTATAGATACTTATACTTCACTTCTGCCAATACTCTTGGTAGTATTCTTGTACAATATTGCCAAAACAAATTATTTATTTATATTTTTAAATATTACTTTTAAACCATATCACTACAAAAACATTAGTTAATTAAATTATTTTTAAATTTAGTAAAAGAAGATTGTTGAAACAATGCTGTAGGTAAGCTATTCTAATCTCGTATCGTTATATTCACAAATAAAAACTTTCCTACATCTGTTCGTTGTTTTTTCTCCTGAATTTTGTATATGTGGTTATTTTGACCAGTGCACGGTCTCTTTTCCAGCTTATTTTGAATTTCTTCCCAGGCTTTTCCTTTCCCGAAATACGCTCTATGCATTGCCAGCAGTCTAGTTCCCTTCGCCTGGTCATTAATGTTTCCCATCCAAGAATAGATTTAATGTTCGTATTTTTAATGTTTTTGCCTACAACAAACTTAGCCGGTCGTTTCTGAACGCGTTCAATGCTCTGTATTTCCTCAGTACTGTACGAGTCCAACAGCTCGCGGCGTATTCGAGTAAAGTTCTGACTAATGACGTGTATGCTAAATCTTTGGACTTCTTATTTCCTCCTTTCAAATTTCTCATTACAAAGTGAAGACTTCGCCAAGCTTTATTTAATGCTGAATTCACCTGTTCTTTCCAAGTTAACTTATTATTTAAAATGATTCCCAGGTATTTACAACAATCTGTACATCTGTACACCTGATCATCAAGAAAATAGTTGCGTTTTGGTGTAGATAGCTTACGAGTAAATGTTATAGATTTACGTTTAGAAGCATTAATTTCCATACAATTATCGTGCGCCCATTTTACAACAGTGTAGACATCATCTTAAAGAATCTGTTCATCATTCTCTTCAGTTACTTTTCTGACGAGAATGCAATCATCTGCAAAGAGTTTCACCCGTGATTTAATATTTTCTGAAATGTCGTTCATGAAGGTTATGAACATCAGTGGCCCTATCACACTGCCCTGCGCCACGCTAGCTGTTAAACTGAGTTCGCGTCACCAACCATAACAAACTGTGTGCGACCTATAATAAATTCTTTAATCCAGTTTACAACTCGTTTATCTATACCTGATGATGCTACTTTTTTTAAGAGTACATCGTGTGGAACAAGGTCAAAGGCTTTTGCGAAGTCTACAACGATTGTGTCTATTCTGTCACCCCTATCCATTGAATCATATATTTCTTGTACTAATGCCAATAATTGGCTCTCGCAAGAATGCCCCTCCCGGAAACCATGTTGTCCGTCGTATATCCATCCTGTTCTACTCCACTCCTTCCTATTGTAGTTTGCGATGACGCGCTCCATTACTTTGCATAATACGCATGTTAAGCTAACTGGACGATAATTTTTGACTGCGGATCTATCTCCCCTTTTAAAAATTGGTACAACTATTGCTCGTTTCCAGTCATATGGGATACTTTGATTGTTGGTAGGTATTTGAAATAGGTGTACAAGATACTGGATAATGGCTTCACCCCCTAATTTAAGGATTTACCCAGGTATATCGTCGGGCCCCTAGATTTATTATTTTCTAGATTTTGAACTATTTTTCGGACTGTTTTACTTTCTATAATAAATTGAAAGCAATCCCCGTTTGATTCGACATTGATTTCTTCATCCGTATTTATTACTGGAGAGAAGACGGATGCAAAGTAAGCATTGAATAATTCCGATTTTTCTTTATCGCTAAATACTAATGATCCACTGTTTCTTCCTACGGCCATAATTGCAGAGGTACTTCTTTTGCTACGTAACCATCTAAACATATGACCACATTTAGCTTTAGATCCTAAAGCTTTTTCCAAGAATTCTGCCTGGGCGCGTCTCTTCTGCTGCGACAATTCTTTCAACAAATTGTGGTATCGTGAGTGAGCACCATATAATTTGCGAACGCGGAAAGCTTTTCTTGCACCTTTCTTTAGTCGACGTATTTTAGTGTTGAAATAAGACGGATCTGTGTTTTCCTTATCTATTCATACCATCTCTTATAATCCGTTTTAATCTATCCCAAATGTCGTTTATATTATTACCGCTGCTAGCCCCTATTTGGAAATTATTTATTAAATGATTTTGGAACCCAAATATGTCAGTGTTTTTGAATTGCCATATTCTCCTATTATTAATAGTTTTAACACTTAGCGTTCCTTTCCACTCTAAACTCGTTAGGACGCATTTATGGTCGCTAATTCCTGGGAGCGTCGTGCATGTAACATGCAAGAGGTCCGGTCGTACGAGGAAAAGGTCTAATAGTGAATCTACCCTGGTTGGAGACGTCACAACTTGTTTAAATCCATTTCCCCAGACCAACTTGTTTACTGCGTCCTGAGATGCTTTGTCTGTTATCCCGTCACCCTCCCAGTTAATTCCGTGTAGATTTAGGTCGCCAGCAATAATAACGGTTTTCTTGGAAAACCTTTCTACTACCATCAGCTCAGCCAATCTCGAAAGAACATTTGTATCCCTCGCTAGGTGCTCGGTACACTGCAAAAACTACTAGCGTTACTTTGTTTTTGTCCAATAATTCTATTCCTATAATTTTTTATTCTTCGTCTGTGACGTAAAGTGAACTCTTTAGCTCGGATTTTACACAAATGAACACCTCTCCCCCTGCATCCTCGGTCACGATTATACACTGCGTATTTTTCAATAAATTGTTTGAGAATTATTAATATAAATGTCTATATGTGCCTCTAGTATTCCCAAAATGTACCCCACTGTTGGGGAACATTATGACATATGCTACATAGGTGAAAAACAATAAATTGCGATAAAAAAATTATTACTTTTATAGTTAAAATTTATCTATCTTAAAGCTACATGTTTAATCAAATTTTTCAGCATGTTTCATTAAAAAATTGTTAAGAAATATTTCTTTAATTGCACAAAAATTCCTACTGTCCAAATGAGTCCCACTCTCTCCTATTTGGCTGCATCCGACAAAAGAACTAATTAAAAAATTTGGAACCATTTTTTAGATAATTTTGAAAATGTTTTTACGGTTTCAAGAACCCATGTCCAAAAAAAAATAACAAAAACAACAATTCAAATCCATAGGCCTTCGAGTTCGATCAGATCGATCGGGAAACATCAATTTTGGAGAAAATCGTCTGATTCGTTACTAGCGTTGACCACAGACGAACGGACAGATGTTTTGCTGTCAACCAATTTTTCGGTATCAAGGACAACAAAACGTGGATTCGGATTACTCGACGTATTAGAGGAAGTAATTTACTGCATATTGAGGAAGGATGCTTATCCATTTTTTCTATATGAAGGTCCCATAATAAGAATTTTTCTGACTAAATGTTATCGTTACATCATTACAATACTTTCTCTTTACTAGGTAAGTAGGCAGTAGACTAGAAAGTTAAAACTATACACAAATAATAAACTCCATGCAAATGATCTCAAGCAACCTCATATAGACTCAAAAGCCTCAAACACTTGGCTACAATATGGTGATCTATTTGGCGAAACAGAAGGGTTCATGGTTGCCATACAGGATCAAGTGATCAACACTAAAAGTTACAGAAAACATATCCTCAAACAAGCAATAGAATACAAATGTAGAAAATGCCATACAACAGTTGAGAGCATACAGCACATCACATCAGGATGCAAATTAATGGCCCACACAGATTACACCTATAGGCACAATCAAGTTGCAAATATTATCCACTAGAAACTGGGGGCGAAATCCAAACTACAAGAAACGACCTGTCCATATTACAAATATGTTCCCGATACTGTACTTGAAAGTTCAAACTATAAGTTGTATTATGACAGAGAAATTATTACAGATAAAACCATTCATCACAACAGACCTGATATAACTTTCGTAGACAAAAGGCAAAAGATTGGCTACCTGATTGACATCACTATTCCACAAACAGCAAATCCTCAAACAGCAAATCCTCAAACAGCACACGCAGAAAAAATAACGAAGTACACAGAACTAGCAGCAGAAGTCAAGGCACTATGGCATCTCCAAAAAGTCCACATTATTCCTCTGGTCATTTCGTGCACAGAAGTTGTACCAAATAACATCCATAAAAATCTGGAACTTATTCAAATGCTAAAATATACTTTCAAAATGATGCAAAGGTCAATAATCTTAAACACATGCAGGATTGTGCGAAAATTCCTAAATTACGACGAAACATGAATTGGCCTGTGTCTTGGTTATTAACCCGACACAAAGTCAAATATATATCCGGCGAATACCGAGAAAAACAATGTTGTATAACAATGATGATAATAATAATAATATTACTAAACAATAATCATAATAAGTCGGCCCCGTGGCCGAGATCGCTAAGCCAGGAGTGTCGAGGTGATCTCGGACCAAACGGTCGCGGGTTCGAATCCCGCCTCGGACGTACGTTTATATGTGTATGTCTGTATGTGTGTGTCGTCCTCTCACCTCTCATTATCATCATTTCATCTTCCATACCCCCAGGGCTAACAACTCTGGAGGATAAAAATGGGATCTAGCATCACGCTGATAATGCGGGTCCGATGACCGGGATCGCTAAGCCAGCAGTGCCTTGGTGGTCTCTGAATCAAGGATCACGGTTTCGAGTCCTGCCTTGAGCATGGTTGTGTTGTGTGTGTGTATCTGTCTAAGTTTCTGTGTATCTATTTCATCGTCATAATTCCATCTCATCCTCCAGGGATAACAACCCTGCGGTATGAAATGGAATTAGCATTGAAATGCTGATTCCCTCCTATAGAGAGAAAGTAACGTGCACCTACCCCAATAATCAAGTCTGAGCCCCGGTGGGATGCACGTACCGCGTGGCCCCACTATAGCCGATTCGCAGAACAAACATAATAATAATAATAATAATAATAACAACAATAACAACAACAACAACTCCACCTAGGGAGTACACGACCTTGCAGTTGGTGGTGGGGCTTGAGTACCCCCATGAGCCTGAGAGCTATGTCAGTGGTAGCCTAGCTACCGGTAGGGCCTCCCTTGCTGAATAGGTTGAAGGTGAGGGGTCAGACGAAGAAGTACTCCATTTTCAGCAGAATGGGAAGTAAGTAGAGAGGGAAGGGTCATGAACCTTTGGACTTCCTGTTATCGGCCCATGGAGGGTACAGGAGAGAAACTGGGTTGGCACACCAGGCCACTGATTAGAGTGGAGGCCCGAACCTTGCATTAGCCAGCGAAGGAGGCTGCCTTCAGCAGTCAGTGAAAATCCCGTAGGGTTAGTAATGCCGACTGGCGATCGGAGGGACCCCTTGCTGGACCCTACGGGGGGGATGCCCGAAGCTACTATGGGTCGCAGTAACGGATGGCAGGAAACAACCCAAAGGTTAAGTGTGATCTGTGAACTCGAACTTGATACCTGCGAATCTTCACTTGAAACCAATGATCAAAATGAATAGAACAAGCAATGTAATGAACCTTAACGTGCCTTGTTTTACCAATGTCCCATACCTGCTCAGAAACCGAGCTAATGTCACCTCGTCGACATCTGGCCATCCCACGGATGTTAGTCCCAGGGACCCAGAGCCGGCAGTAGCTCGAAGCCATCGTCAGAGATGGACACGGGATGAATTAAAGGAAGTGATGTGGTGCTTTTACTATGCAAAAGCGAAAAATGGGGGCTCAGAAATAGAAGTTTTTAAGATATGGAGAGAGCGGAACCCAGATATGAGACCTACCCTAGACTCAAAGAAGCTTGCCAGTCAACGACGATACATACTCATCAGTGGAAAATTCACTGCAGAACAACTTTCAGACATCCAGAGAAACGCGGAGTATGTTCAACGATCAAACTATCCACATGACGAACATTTAGAACCATCTAATATCCCGGAAAACGATGATCCCCTTCAAGGTTCATCTCTTTCAAATGAAACATCCGTCAGTGGTGACAATTCATCTGGCCACGAGTCACACGATAAGGACATGATGCGGGACCTCCTCCGACGCGAGATAAAACGAGTTCGTCTACGTCTACCATTCGAATCTCGTGCACCGTTGAGGAGAATTTACGAAAATGCTAAAGCTAAGAGAGTGATAGAAACAGCGAATTCTGTCTTGAATGAGGTTGTACAGACCTCAAGTAGAGATCTAGATATTACTGAAATCAATCACATCGTGTATGCAACTGGATATCTAGTATCTCAGATAATCTTGGGGCCAGCCAAGAACACCGATGGCCGACAGCCAGACAGAGTAAAAAGCTCCGTACCTCCATGGATGAAAAGAATTATGAAACGGATAGCTGACACACGGAGTGAAATATCACTCTAGCCGAGGCTCTTCTAAGTCAAACCACACGTATAAAGTTCAACAAAAAATACTCCATGTTGAACAAAAATACCTAATTGACAACGACACAACCAGGCTAATGGTAGCTGAAAAGCTAAAAGAGAAAATCCAAGCATGGGCTCAACGAATAAGACGGTACAAACGTAGAATCGATTTCCGTGTACAGAACCGGTTGTTTGAAACAGACGCGAAGAGATTCTATCGCAGTCTGACTGAAAAACCGAATGGCAATGCTGCCCCTCCTTCAAAAGATGACGTCGAAACATTTTGGTCAGGAATCTGGGAGGAAACCAGATTCTACAACAAAGACGCATCGTGGCTCCAATCTGAAGTTGATGCTGCCAATGGACTCGTGGAAACAGTGGAACATGTTCAAGGATTCTCGAAAGAGGACCTATGCCAAACAATTAAGAATATGGGAAACTGGAAATCCCTGGGGTTGATAAGATCCAGATTTATTGGATTAAGAAATTAACAGCACTACATTCTCATCTAGCAAAGGGTGTTAATAAAATTTTAGAAAACCCTAACGAACTCCCCGAATGGCTCACTCGAGGCATCACGTATTTGAAACCCAAAGGAGGAGACGGCTCTTTGGCGAAGAACTACAGGCCAATTACTTGTCTGCCAGTACTGTACAAAGTTATAACTTCAGCTATAGCTGACAAAATGTATAGACATCTAGATAAGAATCATCTAATGCCAGCTGAACAAAAAGGATGTCGTAAAGGCTCTTATGGCTGTAAGGAAATCTTGCTACTGAATAAAGTCATCTTGAATGATGTAAAAAAACGCAAACGTAATTTGAGCATGGCTTGGATTGACTACCAAAAGGCCTTTGATAGTGTACCACACGATTGGATTTTGAAGACCCTGGAGATCTATCGATTTCATCCTAGAATTATTGAATTTTGCAAGGCTAGTATGAAGTCGTGGAGTACCAGGTTACTAATACACAGTGGAAAGGAAGCAGTAGAAACCAGAAGTATTCAAATTAACAGGGGTATTTTTCAAGGAGATTCACTATCCCCTCTGCTGTTTTGCATTAGTTTGATCCCACTATCGAGACAGTTGTCGCAAGCTGACTTTGGTTTTAAGCTCCATGGTGATGAAAGGCCAGTATCACATTTGTTTTACATGGATGATCTGAAAGTGTTTGCTAAGAATGAAGCGATTCTCTCCCAAATGCTGTCTGTCGTGAATGACTTTAGCAATGACATCTGCATGAAGTTTGGTCTTGACAAGTGTGCAAAAATCAATTTAAAAAGAGGGAAACTGACAACGTCTGAGAACATTGAAATTGATACGCACACTGTGATTCAAGATCTTGAGCCAGGTAAAACTTACAAATATCTGGGCATTGAAGAATGTGAAACCATCTCGAACGACACAATGAAAGAGAGAATTCGCAGGGAGTATTATAGAAGAGTGAGACTTGTCCTGCAGTCCGCTCGGAACTCAAGGAATAAAATATCAGCAATAGGTAGTTTGGCGGTGCCTGTAGCCGAATACAGTTTCGGACTAGTAGACTGGACTGAGCAGGAAATTCGCATCATGGATCGAAAAACCAGAAAACTGCTTACAATGCATCATGTTGCCCACCCCCGAGCTGATGTACATAGACTTTATGTGTCACGTAAGGAAGGAGGAAGAGGCCTCAGACAAATTGAAGCCTCCTGGCACAATGCAATAACCGGGATGGGAAAGTATGTATTCAGCCATCAAGATGACCCACTAATGAGGCAGGTCATGAAATCTGACCGAAAAATGGGAAACAGAGGTATTGCAAGTGTAGCAAGAAGAATTGCAAACAAGACTATGCAAGACACCCAGAATGACAGAGACACTGAACTTCTGATGCTACTTAACATGAAATTTGAGACACAAAAAATGTTAAAGAAATCGTGGAGAGACAAACCACTCCATGGACAATATTTGAAACGAATGGACAAGGTGCAGATCAATAAAGATCAATCATTTATGTGGCTTAAAAGGGGAAGGAAGAAGCCAAAATCGGAAGCACTTGTAATAGCTGCCCAAGATCAGGCCTTGAGAACACGACATTATGATAAAGCGGTTCTCAAAATTTCCCAAGATGATAAATGCCGCATTTGTCAGGAACACGTAGAAACCATTGATCATATTGTCTCAGCTTGTCCAATCCTAGCAAAGACAGAATACTTGAAAAGACACGACAGGGTGTGTAACTACCTCCACTGGCAGATCTGTACCGCCCTCGAAGTTCCAAACACATACCCGAAGTGGTACGAACACTCACCAAAACCGGTGGCGTCTGTTGGATTGTGTACGATATTGTACGACCAACAAATTCAAACTGATCGCACGATAGCGGCAAACAAACCGGATATACTTATCCGGGATTTGGAGAAAAAAAATCGTGTTTATTTCTCGATGTTGCTGTACCTTGCGATCAAAACGTCGTTACCAAGGAGGCAGAGAAACGTCCTAAATAAAAGTCTGGAAATCGAGATCAGCCGAATGTGAGAGGTAAAAGCACAGGTCGTACCAATAGTCATTGGAGCTCTGGGATTTGTTGCGCAAAATTTGTGTAAGAACTTGTCTAAACTCCCTGGTAATTCAAAAGACTGGGAAATGTAAGAAATTGCTTTATTTGGAACAGCTCACATTTTGCTCAATGTATTGTTGAGGCACCGACAGTCCCTAGATCTGCTCCTTGGGTAGCTGGTTGCATCCTGGAGTAGATTTTATTTTGAGCCGACAAATAACATCTTTAGTCGTGATGTAGTGGAATAATATAGATTAGAATAGATTAGATTTATTTAAACTGCAATTGGGCATAACCCGGTGGCAGCTAATTACAACAACATAAATATACACAGCCTTTCTGTAATATAGAACTCCAAAACCACTAATAATAATAATAATAATAATAATAATAATAATAATAATAACAACAATAAGAAGAAGAAGAAGAAGCAAATTATATACTAATTGTAATAATAATGGTAAAATAATGATAATAATATTAAAAACTGACTGATTCATAAAGCATTAAATTACATTAAGAGAGAAAACACACACACACACACACACTGCATTAGTATTACACTGCACTTCACTTCACTAAGACCTGAAAACATTTCCTTCTTTATTTCTCTGCTATACACTGCACTACACCTCACTTCACAATAGAACACTGATGCATCGCTATATAACCCACTATTCTCCCTCATTTACTTAAGAATACCCTAAATTAATTTCCTAAACTGTTGAACACTTTGAGGAAAGGGTTCAAAGGTTTTTGCAGGCAATCTATTCCATGCCGTAATCGTTCGATTTGTAAAAGAAAATTTCCCGACATCCGTTCTCTGCTGTCTTAAATTTATTTTGTGCCTGTGATCCACTCTACTGATGTATGTAGGAATACATAGCCGCCGATTAATTTCTTTCCAAGCTGGATGACCATTATAAGCTTTATACAAGGCGCAGAGTCTTGCTACTGATCGCCTGTTTTTGAGTGAATCCCACCCTGCCGTTTTCTTGTCCTTGAAAGTAAATTTAGCTGCCCTATGCTGAATCCTTTCCAAGTGTTTACACTGCATAATCTTGTGCGGATCCCAACAAATTGTTCCATATTCCATTATTGGACGAACAAGAGATAAATAAGCAATTTCCCTCGCGTTTGCCGTACTCTTTTTTAGGATGCGCATTACAAAGTGAAGAGATCGTCAGGCTTTCCCTACAACAAATCTACGTGTTTTTTCCAACTTAATTTACTATCGAAATGAATTCCTAGGTACTTGCACGAGGAAACTCTCGGAATAATGTCATTATTTAAACGGTAATGTGTTTCACTGTAATTATGACCCCTGCCAAAAGTGATGGATTTACTTTTAGAGCTATTTATGGACATTCCGTTATTTTCCGCCCAGTAATGTAACGCATCAAGATCCTTTTGCAGTATTTCTTCATCTCTTTTCGAGTTTCTTTTTTTTAATACTACGATATATTATGCAATCGTCTGCAAATAGCCGAACATTTGAGGTTAATTGCGCCGGCAGATCATTGACGAAAGCTAGAAATAGAAGGGGTCCAATGACACTCCCCTGCGGTATTCCTGACGTAACGCTTGCCCCGGAAGATAACTCTTGTCCAATTCGGACTTTCTGTTTTCTATCTCGCAGAAACTCGCTAATCCACGCCACCACCCTGGGATCTATGCCTGAATTCATTAATTTCTGTACAAGCCGATCGTGTGGAACGACATCAAATGCTTTAGCAAAATCTATAACTACTGCATCTACTCTCCCGCCCGCGTCAATTTCATCTGCTAGATCCTGAAATAGCGTGACTACCTGACTTTCGCATGAATAACCACTCCTGAACCCGTGTTGCCCATCGTAGAGCCATTTTTTAATTTCCCATTCTTTCTTAATGTAACTCCCAACTAGATGCTCCATAAGCTTGCACACCACTGACGTAAGACTTACCGGCCTATAATTGCATAATTTAGTTTTGTCACCACTTTTAAAAATTGGTACGACAAAGGCTAATTTCCAATCTTCCGGTACTTTTGAATTATTCAGAGACACGTGAAAAATTCTAATTAGGTACGGTAATATTGCCTTTCCTGCCAGTTTAATTAAATCCGTAGAAATGTCGTCTGGACCCCTTGACTTACCATTTTTCATTGACTTTACTTTATTCCATAGAACGTTTACTTCAATATTAAACTGATTCGCAACCGAAGGCCCTTGAATAAATGGATGGTCCGTAGTATTTTTGAAAACCGAACTAAAATACTTATTAAATGCATCCGCTTTTGCCCGATTGTCAGTAATTAGCGTGTTTCCATTTTCGCGAATAACTGGGATATTCTCTTTATTTCCTTTCCTTCTACGAACATATTTATAAAAGCGTGTCCAGTTATTTCCCTTCCCACCTAGAATATTCTTTAAATATGCCTCCTGAGCAATTTTCTTTTCGCGCTCCAATTCTTTTGAATGATTTCGAAAAATATTCATATGCTCGCTACTACGCTTTCTGTTCTTAAATGCCTTTCTCGTTATCCTCTTCATTCTCCTAATTTTTGCATTGTAGTATTCTGGATCCGGATTATTTTTCAGAATTTTGCACGGAACAAACTTTTGCAAAGCTTCGTATATAATATCTTTAAACACGCTCCATATTTCTTCCATACCGCCCTCTGTTCTTAGAAAGCGGTCATATTGTTCCCATAATAATTATTGTAATTAGCGTATCATATTGTTCCCCATATAATAATAATAATAATAATAATAATAATAATAATAGGGGGCTCAAGGGGTGTGAAGTGTCCTAAGGCATCCTACAACTTCTCACACCCAACTCCACTCTCAACCTTCACGCGGTGAGCCCTGTTAAGTCGAATGCGTCCCAAGGTTGTGGTAACCAGCCCCTTCGGCGGGACTTTCGACGAACCGATGAGAGATGGGGGTTCTGATAGGACTGCTAGAAAGTAATTCTAGAATAAGGCCTATCAGAATGGTACACGTTAGCCAACTGGACTTGTACCTAAGGAGTCGGCGTCGGAACCAATTAAGTGGTCAACGGCTGCTCTCATGGCTTGGTCAGTAAGACTACAGTTGGTCCTGGCAGAAGGAATAAAATGCACTCATTGGAGAACTGAAGATGGAGACTCGTGCTAGAGGCAAAGCCTCGGAAAACATGCCGCTGCCCCAGGAGCGTCGGGGCTCCCCTGAAGCCACCGCTGCGGGTGACAGTGTGCGAGTCGGTGGTGATCAGGTGCTGAACAGGCGGGCCCTGGTCGGGTTACCCGAAGAGCGACTGCCTGGAAGGAGCGAAACTACAACTAATGTCTCCCCTGCTGAAGGTGCTGCGCAGGTACTACAGCCAGCGCTCACCCAAGCAGGACTGCCGACACAGCGCAGGAAACGGTCAACGGCCGTTAATGAAACAATAATGCGCATATATTACCGGGTCACAAAAATTGAAACAAATGTGACCGGATACAGGCAGAAGTTATACAAAGAGTTCATGCGGTATTTCCCTGATTTTTCTGTAACTGAACAGAGAGTAGCCGATCAGTATCGTGTGATATTACGAAACAAGTTGATCCCTGAGATACGTCTTCAGACTATAAAAATGGAAGGCACACGTGAGCTGACAATGAAGAGGAAGATTTGGAACCCAGATCGCAGATTCACCCAGAGATCCACGAAAACCTCCCAACAACCTGGGATGAAAGACTGACAAAGGCACTAAAAAATGGAATGAAAGAAGTTAAGTTTCAATTCGAGGGAACCAGTCCCGTCACGAGACCAGTGATACCTAAGATAAACACATCAAGACGAATGGCACGAATTCTGGATACCATGAACCGTGAGGTTTTGCCAGAAGAAGTTGCAATAGCGCAGGATCTGCAAACTCTCCATTTTGTCATCTACTGCGCTGGAATGACAGTGGTTAAAGTGTTGGGAATAGATTGTGAACAATCGACAAGAAGACAGCGAAGAGGTCGGCTGATGCCACCTTGGTA
This sequence comes from Acheta domesticus, assembly GCA_031308135.1. Classification (NCBI taxonomy): domain Eukaryota; kingdom Metazoa; phylum Arthropoda; class Insecta; order Orthoptera; family Gryllidae; genus Acheta; species Acheta domesticus. The sequence continues at coordinate 284,790,479 of JAHLJT010008446.1, read as the reverse complement.
GAGACGTCTTGTTGGAAACATTGAACGACAGAGATGTGATATTGCTCGTATGATTAGTTATGCTGAAGGTATTCGATCAACAAAACTGGAAAAGATAGTGAAATGTATTATGGACAGAGCAAGCACCCACTCTCATCACGATGAGCCTAATAAGACAGTACAACAGTTTATAGATACGCTGAAACAGAAGCTATCAGCCCTGACAAACAGGCTGTCTAGATACAGGACAAGCAGAAACAGGAAGAGAGATAATGTTTTGTTTGAAAGATCTGAAAAGAACTTTTATCGAAAACTGAGGAAAAAAGAGGAAGAAAATTACGAGGGATTGTACCCAACACAGCAGCAAGTGAGTGATTTTTGGAGTAATCAGTTGTCCAATCCGATGGAATGCGACCTGAGAGCGAGTTGGATTGGCGAAGAAAAGAAACGCTGTGAGAACTTTACTGCTATGCAACACCAAGAATTTAGCAATGAAGAGGTTAGTGAACTAATCAAAAACTTGCTTAACTGGAAAGCACCAGGACCAGATAAAATTCATAATTTCTGGTATTAAAGGTTCTGGTGCACTCATCAAAACCTAACTCAGCTTATTAACGATGGTCTACAGCACCCATATAAGATGCCAGAATTTCTTTCTCAGGGTGTTACGTATTTAATACCAAAAGACTTCCAAAATCAAGAAGGTCCAACAAAATATCGCCCTATCTCATGGTTGCCAACGATGTATAAAATCATCACATCGCTACTTTCACAACGCATATACTCTCACTGTAGTAACAATAATACCATTGCAGTGCAACAGAAAGGCTGTAGCGAAGGGTCCATGGGGTGTAAAGAACATTTGACAATTGATTCAGTGTTATGTGGTCAAGTCTATCTAAAACACCGCAATCTGCATATGGCATATATTGATTATAAGCAAGCCTTTTATTCAGTGCCACATACTTGGCTGATAGAAATACTTGAGATCTACGACATCAATTCAAATGTTATCTCGTTCTTGAAGCATGTGATGTTGAATTGGCGAACAAAAGTCATCCTGAGTACACCCGTTAACTATATTGGAACAGAAATGATTAAAGTACGAAGAGATATTTTCCAGGGAGACTCACTCAGCCCTCTCTGGTTGTCCTCTGCGTAAATTCCTTGTCAAATCTGTTGAATTCCACAAACTATGGCTTTGGAATTAAAGTAGGAACAACTGTGATGTACCACGTGAATCATCTTTTGTACATGGATGACTTGAAGTTGTTTGGGTCGACGAAGATTCAACTTGAACATCTTCGGAGAATTGTAGAATCATTCTCGAGAGCTATCGGGATGAAGTTTGGCTTGGACAAATGTAGAACAGTAAATATTGTGAAAGGAAAACTGCAGGAAGGAGTCTTTGAACTTGATGACAGACATATGATACAGGCAATATTGGGTGAGGAAACATACAGATATCTGAGAATGAGACAACTAAGACGTATTGACCAAAGTAAAATGAAGGAAGAACTTTCTGAAGAATTTTACCGAAGAATACGGAAGGTGTTGAAAACAAAACTGAATGGAAGAAATATTATCAAGGCTATTAACACCTATGTTGTTCCTGTTTTGAACTACTCATTTGGCATTATTAAATGGAGCAGAACCGATATTGATAGCTTACAACGGAAAGATAGAGTTTTAATGACAAAAGCGCGCATGCATCACCCGAAGTCTTCAGTTGAACGCACTACATTACCGAGAAATATGGGTGGGAGAGGACTGGTGGATATTGGCAATCAGCTTTGTCAGCAAGCGACTAATATGAGAAAGTTTTTCATTTCAGCAGCAAATACATCACGCCTGCATAAAGCAATTTGTGACGTACATACTTTTACACCTTTAGAGTTGTCACGACAAGAGGTTGCTGACTTCACATGCCGTGATCGTGAGAAGCTGGATTCATGGATGGCGAAATCTCTTCATGGAAGACACCCTCATGAGATGAGTCAAGCGCATGTCGACATGAAAGCGCCGAACTTCTGGCTCATATCAGGACAAATCTTCCCAGAAACTGAAGGTTTCATGCTAGCCATTCAGGACCAAGTGATCCCAACAAGAAGTTACCTAAAGCTAATTGTCAAAGATGGAAGTGTGGAGAATGAGTACTGTCGATATGGTTGCCCAACTGTTGAATGAGTCCAACATGTTAGTTCGGGATGCACACAATTCTGTGGAACAGAATATAAGCAACGGCATGACGCAGTGGCCAAGTCCATTCCTGTGGAACACCATGTACGACGAGCTTCTAAATATAGATCTACCACAAGATACCTTGCTGATCGGATTCGCAGATGATACGCTTATCATCAGCCACAGTGACAACGTGGACCCGCTGGAGAGGCACTTAAACGAGGCCCTCTCTAGGATTAACAGATGGTTGGACAAAAGACGCCTACAGATGGCAGTGGAAATGGCGGAAGCAGTACTAGTTACTGACAAAGAGCCTTTAACTTCCCATGCATCACCTCGAACGGAGTAAGCATTTCCTGGAGCCGCCAAATTACATACCTGGGGGTCGAAATTGACCACAGACTGAGCTTCGGGCCACACATTTGCAAGACAGCAGACAAAGCTGCAACAATTGGATCCAACCTCTCTAGGCTTATGCCTAACATAGGTGGACCTAAAGAAGCAAAAAGAAGACTGATATCCAGCGCGGTAATCTCGAAGATGTTGTATGCAGCACCAGTTTGGGCGACTTCTCTTGAGAAACAATCCATTAGGAGAAAATACAACCAAATCCAAAGGAGGATGGCCATCAGAGTTGTATCAGCGTATCGGACGATATCTGACTGCGCTGTTCTGGTGCTGGCGAGAATGCCCCCCATAGACCTACTAGCGAGGGAAAGGAAGAGAACATACCAGACCCTAAAAGATAGAAAGGAAAAGGAAGGCAAGCTACCCCCAAAGGAGATATACACCATAAAAGAGGGAACCAGAAGCATGCTAATGAAAGAGTGGCAAGAAAGATGGGATGGGGAGACAAAAGGCAGATGGACGCATCAAATGATCCCAAATATAGCGGAATGGGTGGAAAGAGGCCACGGCGAAGTAAACTATTACCTGACACAGGCGTTGTCGGGTCATGGATGCTTTAACAAGTACCTATATGACTTTAAGATAAAAAACAGCCCGAGGTGCGACCATTGTCAAGCCGAGGTAGACGACACCATGCACACCCTTTTCCAGTGTAATGCATGGACCACGGATAGGGAAAATACAAACAGAGAACTGGGAGAAACCATCACCCCTACAAATCTAGTAAAAATGATGCTTTGCTCCAAAGAGAAATGGAATGTAGTAGTGACTATGGTCACAAATATACTGAAAAAGAAAGAAAACATTCGAAATTAAGAAGGAAGAGCTTTAGCTAACCGCCTGTCACCTCCACGAAGTAATGTCTGACGACGGTTTCCATGGAGGTGACGCCATGGCTTAAGCGAAAGGAGGTTAGGTTTTAGTCGGTATACCAAAGCTGGGAGTCCGACATAACCGGTTCGCCGGTATCTATAAAAGATTTCCCCCTCCTTACAAAAAATAATAATAATAATAATAATAATAATAATAATAATAATAATAATAATAATAATAATAATAATAGAAGCTAAAAGAGAAAATTCCAGTATGGGCGCAACGAATTAGACGTTACAAACGTAGAATAGATTTCCGTGTGAAGAATCGGTTGTTTGAAACAGACGCGAAGAGATTCTATCGCAGTCTGACTCAAAAACCGAATGGCAATGCTGTCATTCCTTCAAAAGATGACGCGGAAGCCTTTTGGGGAGTAATCTGGGAGGAGAGCAGATCCTACAACAACGACGCATCTTGGCTTTTATCTGAAGTTGACGCTGCCGATGAACTTGTGGAAACAGTGGAACATGTTCACGAATTCTCGGGAGTGGACCTCTTCTAAGCAATTAAGAACATGGCAAACTGGAAATCCCCCGAGATTGATAAGATCCAGATTTATTGGATTAAGAAATTAACAGCAATACATTCTCATCTAGCAAAGGCTGTTAATAAAATTTTAGAAAACCCAAAGAAACTCCCAGAATGGTCATACTACTAATTTAGACTAATAATAACTTAATTAGGTGTGTACGTTTTCTAGAATTCAGTGGGGAATATAGTAATTCAAATTATCTTGGCCATATCGCGACAGGAAGTATTATTCCTTCGTGAAGGATATGATAAGGGATAAGAACCCAAATCTATAGCTGGTTTACCCTTGAAAAAAGATATTATTACATCGAAGCGATTATTTTGATAACAATCCTTACAAAAAACGCTCATTTCCTTCTTTATTCAAAATTCAGCTAGTATATGGTTTAGTGTAGAGATCACAGAATTATGAAAACCTGCACAAAATTCACTTTTCCTGTACCTCGTCACACAGTTTTTAACTGTTTTTGACGTAAATAAATAAATAAATGAAGTTGAAAAGCGACTTTAAATATGTAAAAAAATCCTTGTGAATTAGAAACCTGATTAAATTTTGATGGGAAGCCTGAACATTTCACGGAACGGGTGTTTCACTTTCTTAGGCGCGTTGAAGTAGTTCGGTGAGGTGCTGAGGTGTAGTTGCGATCCCAGCCGGTAGATAGCATGAGTTGGTGCATCAGCGCTTTGCTGATGTCAGCGGAGATTGTTGCCAGCAGATCGTGGTTTTGTGGAATTTTATCGAGGGCAGGAAAGGAGGCGCAAAACAGGTTAACGGAGCATTTGAAGATGACAGTATTAACAGAAGTTTTGAAAACTTTAATACGTCTCAAAAATTAGCAGAAAAATGTAATAAACCTTTCAATATAAATTATGATTATCGATTCTTTTTTCTTTTCAATATGTATACAACTATCTAAAATAAATCTGGATAGAAATACTGGATTACTGGATAGATAATACTGGATAGAAATACATTATTAAAGTTACTTTAGAAAGAGAAAAATGAACTCACAAAAGGCTGTTATTGCTGTGAAAACGATATGATAAAACACTGCAACATTTGATAACAAAATTACATTTTAATAACTTGATAAGAAAAAAATTTCAATCTTAAGGTGACCAGATGCCAAAAAAAACGAGGAAAAAAACGAAATTGTGATTGAAATTGACTAAAAAACTGGACAAAATGGGACACGTACACATAACAAAATGTTCGTATTCCTCAGTTAAGATTGCTTTCTAAGTTGCGCAGGAAATCACAGAAGCAAAAGGTTCGGATTATTGCATTTTTCGATATCAATATCGATAGTGACATCGAATAACGCGAAAACCCATTTTCCCTTCCTAGAACCACCATTAAAACTCCCTTCTTGATTTCAATAGTCTATGAAACTTGTTACGCGTTACATGAGCGTACACTTTTATATAAGCTAATGCAAACTCAATGGAATACGGTATGATAAATTTAAAATTGTTGACGGCACTTTATGCTGATTAGTCGTCACAAAAACGAGGCATTTTTGTCCCATTTTAGTTTAAAATAATATGGGACAGGGACTCAAGAAAAGGAACTGTCCAACAACATACGAGCCTCGTCTCATGAACTCGCCTGAAGAATATCATGAGTACCGCCATGACAAAAAAAATCAGGTTCTGAAGGTGGTGACGTCAGATACAGACCAATAAAATAGTCCAGAGTGTAATCAAGTTCATCCATAATTTAAAATGTTTGTCATGAAAATCTCTCATTAAGAATACAATCACAGTTTATGTCCTTGATGTTGTCATGGCCGTCTGCTATTCTCTAAACCGTTGGTACGAGCTTGAAGCGTTAGAATGAACGTATTATACATCGTAATTGACCAAGTTGTCGCTATAAGCGCTGCACACCTACTGTACAAACGTTGGCTCAAACGATGTAAGAACCGCAGAGCTTTTAGATTTTGTGACTTCTAATAACAAATTTAGGTTTTGTCATATGCCTCAATTATCTGCTGAAGCCCTACGTTTTAAAATAAGTGGCAAGAAACTAGCACAGATAATCCGAAAAGTGCATACAGCATGGCTTGAGTAATTTGCGCACAGCAATGATGGCTTTTTTCTAATTTTGGATTTATTGTGTTTCATTTATTTGTCACACACCATACCTGACACCAAAAACAGATCAATAGGACCCGTTTTTTCGCGATAAATTCGTGAGTTACTTCAAAGATATTTCAAACGAGGGTGTTGGGTAGTGAAGTGAGTCTATCCTTTTTGAACATGGCATGCAGCGTAGATTGTCACGCTGATGTACAGAGATTTCTACACGAAGTGAATATCATGTACTCTTCATATTACTTGGTTCTTGTTTGTGAGATACACACAATGTGTAGTGAATATTTACATACAGCTATTAGAGAAATGTTTACTACTCACAATGAATGCATTGGTTACAGAATTAGGTAAACACATTTTCATATTAATTGTTTTATATTAAATTATTACATATTCTTTAATAAAATTCATTTTCTGCACAAATGAGTCATTCAATTTACCAATGTTAACGTTATAAATGTTAACTGTATTTCACAAACAAAAATACATTTTATATTCAGCATAAGGGAAAATTCTTTATAAGAAAACATCAAGTCGGCTGAACGCTGTACCTGTAGCGCCCCCGAGAATAATCCTGGATGCGCCTCTGATATGTTGTATATCCTACTATGTTTTTTATAGTATTTTATATATTGTAATAATATTGTGTTTTACACAAATATTTAATGAAATTCGAATAGTGATAAATGCATTGTACATTGCAGCAAAATGTACTAAATTATATTAACAAATATATTATCTCAAAAATAGAATGAGTGTATTACACGAGTTTTTTTATTTTAACATTTTCAGAGTTTGAAATTAGATAGTTTCTAATGTACGTACTGTACAAAATATAGTTTAGTAGTCTTGAGAATTATTATTCGTTTTAATCACGTACGAATCACTAATTTGTCGTTTTTCTGGATAAGCATTACCAACAATGAACGCTCTTCGTCGTACGTGGTCACGTGATATATTTCTAAACGTACCTTGCTTGCGTAAGCACAAGCAGGTAACAAGTTAGTCTGTACAGCAGTGAAGCCGCCATAACAGCTTTTTTTGGTCTGTGGTTTAGAGTGTTATTTTGTCGTTTGGGAACTATTTAATTGTGTCAGTGATGTCTTATTCGTTGATAAATCTTCCTGATCCCGCTCTCGAAGCCATTTTGTCTTATCTTACGTATGATGAAATCGCAAAATGTCGAATCGTATGTAAAAGATTCGATGATGTGTGTGGGCATTTATTAAATCGGGGGTTTTATAACGCTCGAACATTTCTTAATAAGGTTGAAGAAAAAATTAAGAAGAAAATGCCGCGGAAGAAGACAGACAGGAATAACAGTATTTATATGCACCATCAAATAATGTTGTGGCAAATTGATCTAGACTTAAGGCGATTACACGCAGTCTATTCAGAATACTTGGAAACAGGGAGATGCTATTTTATACCAGGAAAACTTCTAGATAAAATTTATGCCGCCCTCATTTATTTGGGGATCTGCAACACGAACCCTAGAGTCAATTTGATAGAACTTGAAAATCTAACAGTAATGGCTACAGAACATTTTCAGGAACACATTTTACCCGGTATCAGATACCGTAAAACAGATCGCTATTTAGCGTTCAATGAACTAGATTACTCCTTTGAGCAATTTCCTTTTGATATGAATACACCCGCTCTGTTTTCTGCAGATGAACTACCCAGATTTGGATTTTCTGCAGATAAACAGCATGCAACCACACACTCAGAAAATGAAAATTCTGACGGAGGAGACTGTACAGCCAACTCCACCGGAAAAGACTACCCTCCAGGTGAAAATTCTGCAAGTGACTCTACATATAGATGTTCTGCAGTCAAAAATGACATAGCTAAAAGTCAAGCAGGTAAATGTGCTATTTCTGAATTAAAAACAGCTGATGCCCCTACCCCTGGATGCTCCTGGATGAATGATCCAACTCCTGAAGATAATTATCCAGATGTCCAAGAAATTGTAAATGATATACAATTCATGAAAACTTCATTAGGTCACCAGTCTCAACTAATTGGTGCACAAGATTCTAAATTGCAGAAACAGACTTCTATGATCATTGAACAAAGAACAAAATTACATCAAATGGAAGCCACTATGGCAGAAAATGATCGTGTATTTGAACAGCTAAAGAGAGGGCTTGAGATATTATGTAACAATTATATTAAAACTCTCTCGCATTTCAGGCAGAAAAAAATACTACAAGCAATGCTTCTGTTCCTACTTCCATAACTTTAGTGGAAGGGAGCTGTGATACTGAAACATCTTCTTTGAATATTAATGAAGCTTCAGAGGGTTCTGAAATGCATGGTCAACAAGAGGGAGTGTCTGCAGAAGTGCATATGCAAGAAAGTGATAGATTCACTTTGCTGAAGAATAATCAGAATCTGGAAGAAGAAACAGAGGAAAAAGCAGGGCCATCTCAAATAATTCATGCCAAACCTGCTAGTCCCCCCCAAAGAGGAGTAAAGAGAATGAAGACTCTGGAGGAGTCTGATGAGTCTGATAGTGAATAAATTAAATCTGCCAGAGACAAATTTAAATTGTGAATGAAATTCATAGTTTTCATTGAATAATAGAATAGATTTTTGTAGTTCTTCATTCTGTGCATAATATGTTTTTATTTATATTTATTTTAAAGAGAATTGTTAAATGAATTTTAGTACAAAATGGAGACTTTTCTATCAGTTCTAACAAACTTATTCAAAATTATTGCTATTTAATTCTAAGGATTATTCAAATATTTTATTACAGCACAGCTGTTAAGGAGAAGAGGAGTTTTTAAAATTGATCAGGTATGTATATTGGAAAATCTTTTGCTCTTTATAATTCATATTTGCTTATTGTTAGTAATTATTCAATACAAGCTATCTGTTCAGTCCCAGAATGTTGAAAATGAATCTTCAGTTTCGTTTATTTGTAATCCTTGAATGTCTGAATTCATATTCAAAGTCTGGTAGATTAATTCCTCTGCAATTATATTTTAGTGGTTCAGAAGTATCTTAGTGACAGACCAAAGGCTGGTCGTTTGGGGCCATAGCTCTCCCCAAAGCATTATTTTTAAAATTTTGTTTGATTTATTAAAAACAATTACATTTTGATTTCATTGCAAGCAAAGTAGAATTTTCATTATGTATAGATATATATTACTTTAAAACCAACAATTAAAAAATTGGGGAAAGAAACAGAACTGAAAATGTTCCCCTCCCCCTTTCAAAATACTTTCTGGATTCACCCGTCAGATGATTTGTTGAACTGGTTTACTGAATAGAATATACCACAGTATTCAAGTTGTAGTTATAGGTTCTACTAACAATAACACAGGGGCGGATCCTGCCTAACATTTTGGGAAGGGCCATTTTAGATTTTTATTAAATAATAAACATATTTGTATATTATTTATGTACTGTAGATATGATACTATACAACAGTATTATTTAAATAATTACATAATTCGAATATAAATAAATATTTAAATCAATTTAAGCAAATAAAGGAAAGTAAAGGAAGACTAGAACTTTTGGGGGGGGGCATGGTCCACAAGGCCCCCTCCCCGTCAGAGTAATAATATCAAGTTTTCTCTGTATTGGACAGGTGGACTTGCTTCTTGAACCAATATTAAACACAGTAAAAAGAGTCGAGTGTTGTGATGCAATTGAATTCTCAGTAAGTAGAAGAAAACATCATGCAAATGGGAGAAAACAAAATGTTATCTTGGCATCCCTATTAACAGGAGGTTCCGATTAGGCATATGTATATTTTATGAATTTTGTTGTTTTTATTAAAGTATCTTATCAAATCCCTTTAATTGCTATGGGATATCTCCAAGAAGGCAGTGCTTTGTGAATTCTTAGTTTTGGCTAAATTTGTTGTAATTATTGAAATTACTGTCATGTTGTCTTGAATGGAAGTATTTCTCCATTTGGACATGCATGTTTTTTTATTCAGAATTTAAAAGACTTAGGTGTAGGTCTCAGAGGCCTAAATTAACCCTGTTCTTTGAGTTGTGCTGGATCCAGAAGACTTTGCTCAATGTCTCCCCCCTCCCCCCACCCACCCACATACACACACAAAAAAAATTAACATATTTTTGTAATGTTATATGATTTATTCCAAACACTTAGCACACATGCATCACACCATATTCAAAAGCGGGATTCACATTAAGAAAGTACACACTTCATAAAAAAAATTACATTAAAAAAATCAAATTAAAATCACTGCATTACCAACATAATACTTTTTGTATATTCTTCTCTCTATGAACATGTATACCAGTCTCAGTTGTACTGGGTCTTGGAATTCCACATAAAGCATAGGAGTTGGCATAAGGCAGGCATCATACCATTATGACATATTACCATCATTCTATTCATATTCATTCATGTTTCATCATACATTCCTCCAGATCACCCCCTGTCATTATGCATAAAGTGAAATGCAATAGCAAATCACCACTGAGGTCACCTACCAAATAAATGGAGGTCATAAAGCCATAACCCTCCTCCTTCACCTACAGCACACATCATTATTTGCAATATCTTCCTTACAAACACACACACACACACACAGAAACATCTCTTGGAATCTAAACGTATGTGACTGTTATAATCAAGAATTTCAAAACTAAACAGGTTGCAAGCAATGAATAAATTTCATTAGAGATCCCTAGGTTAAAAAATATTTTAATGTAATATTATTACAATTTGAGTTATAATTTCAATTGGTGTTCATGTTCAGAAACTGAATGTATATTTGTTCAATACATAATACAGCAAATAAGACATGATAAGCATCTTATTTTATTTTTGTGTTATAGTTCAACTGGTATATACGTACACAAATGTTCCTGAAATTTGCTGCTCTACATCTCAAACATTCTCTGGTATCAAGCAAAGTGAATACAACCATATAATGTACATACACAGATGATCCTGAAATTTGCTGTTCTTCTTCTCAAGCATTCTCTGTCACCAAGCAAAGATAATACAACCCTATCTGCTATGTTGAACATTGTTAAGTAGTATGTCCCTTATTACTGTCTTCTTATTGACATGTCTCATTAAGTATAAGCCACATGTTATATTTGAAAAATGTAATTTGAGAAAGATGAACTATTTTGTGAAAAGAACATGTACTGTAAGCCAGTAATTTTAATTCTATGTATCTTTTATGTTTGTTGATATTTCCTGGAGATTATAAAGTGTAAATGATTTAGATGTACTTAGAAAATTGGTGGCTTGATCACTCCATAACTTTTTAACTATGTTATATTAATTCTATAATAAGTAAGTGTAAGTGTATTCAAAGTAAAAGAATCTTGTTTATTCTCCTGTTTGTTTTTTGTGCTTTATTTGAATTTAAAAGAAATTCAATAATTGTATTATATTTGCAATAGCATGGAATTTCATATCATTAGAAGAAGAAAATCATAAGTGGATCCTGAAAAACAAAATTTGGATTTTATTGCAGATACACACATTCCTTTGGTAATATATAATAAAAATAAAATATTTTTAAAAAATTTCATTGGGAGGCCAAATTTGTTATTTGGAGTCCAAAACTAGCTTTGTAACCCCATGCAGTTTTGTGGATAATTTTTTAAAATGACTATTTTGTGTGTGCAAATAACATGTCTATTTTTAGTGACAAATTGTTATTGCAACCATTAAGTATTGAACTGTTATGAACTTTCAAGAGTATTTAACATATAGATAATTACACATTATTTTTTGTAGTGTTTGCTCATATATGCTAATATATGAGATGAATGGCATGATTTTTAGATGTCTCTGGCAAGAAGTTCAGTAATATGTATTACATTAATCACATAATACTAATTACATTTGATTTGTTTATACTATATGTAAATCATACATATTAATGTATATTTCTGCTATTAGAAGTGTTAAAATAGATTTTTTCAAAACATTGAACACAGTGCAGTCTTCAATAAAAAAATGTAAATGTTATTGTTAATTCATAATTTTTCCTAGATATTTCTTCCTATGAACAAACTTAGTTTACTTATCTATCCAAAATGCTATTCCTTTTGAAGCTTCATCAAATTTTGCTTGAGACCCTTATAACATTTGCCTGGCATATGGTCTCAAGAATTAAATTAGAAACTGCTAGAATATTCATCTGCTGCTGGGATTGTATTAGTAGACCTAGTATTGAACAATGATGAGGGCAGGTAATTAACCCGTAACTACAGATGTGAATTTATGTTACACAACAACAGATATGGAGTCAAACTGACTCCGCATGCTTACTCAGGGTTTATGTCTTACTGATTTATTTTTTCAAATTATTTTTGTGTACATTGTGAAATTACTTTGACAATAATAATAAAATATTTTTAAAGATTTTGATGTAATAATTATTATTAATTACTTCCTTTTAAATTGCGTCTCTGCAGTCAAGCTATTCAGATTAAATAATTAATGCAAAGATAACGAATAAATACATTTAACAAATTTTATAAAGACTTTTCATGTTTTATTGCTTTTATGATTGATACATATTGTTGATGATCATTTTTTATACAGTGCATGCTTACAAGAGCAACAAATAGTATTTGTTTTCATCTTTAGTTTCTTAGCATAAATAGATTTTTTGTTGATAGTTTTCCATCCTCCTTTGTGGTTTGCTTCTCTTCTCTATCTCATGTTTCCTTAATTGAAATTCTGATGTCTTGTCGGAGAGGTATGATGGACTATCTCCTTTCTAATTGCTTGGTAATTAGTTCTTTAGCTAGACTTTTTATGAAATTCAGCTTTGTTACTAATTCCATTAGACCTAAACAAGAAAAATATCATAATAATATCAAAGATAGTGGTGGAAAAAAATAATACAATAAATATAACTCACATATCATTAAAAATATTAGATACATGCCTGCCTTCGATAGCGTCAATGAGAAAAATATTTTTATTGTTACATGTTCACAGACATGGAGTGAAACTGACTCCGTGATGTGCAATGCTACTTTTAACAGGAAATATATCTGATAAATCAATATGTATAAAGTTGATAATCTGCATATGCAACAATGAAGAGTTAATTTTAAGGTACTGAAGTGCTGGTGGAAATAGCAGAAGCATGAAAATAATAAAATACTAATATAGAAGAAAGTAGAGTCAATTTGACTCCAGTCTGTGGTTACGGGTTAATACATTTTGTGTAAGTCGCTCTCATTACAAAGAAACTAAAATTAAAATTACAGATCCGTGAAAATTAAAAAACCAAAGATGCACATCAGGAAATTCCTGCTAATAGAACATTTTTAACTGAGAATAACCAATTTCTGACTAATGATAATTTTTACTTTCTTGTTTTAATAAGTAGGAAACAGTTTTCACAGATAAAATGGCACATTTGAGAGAGAGAAACAGAATCTAAAGTAATATTGGGAATGAGTTGTGCAACATGTTCTCCCTTTAATATGCTTCAAGATGAGCCATGACTCTGAGAATTGGGCTATCGGAAGAATAAGATCCCTAGATGTGGCTAGTTTTCAGACATTATTTATAATCTTATAAATATTCATTATTGAACAAAAACACACTAATCTCACTTTGGATGTCCTTAACTGGACCTATATTGTTATATTGGGTCAGAAGTTTGGTGGTGGCCTTATATTACTAAAAAAATAATATATATACAGCAAACCAACATTAAGAGTGTAAATGATAGCTTGTACCTTAAAGAAACTTATAATTTTATAAACTTTTTATTTGAATATTAACAAATCTTTATCTTTTAGTAATATTAACACTAGAAATAACATTATTGAACTTTTCTACAAAATAATTTAAATATTTAATCGACATTCTAATCCTTTTATTGTTAAATTTCTACTTTAATAAACAAATAATTTGAAAGAAATGAATATTAAAATATTACCAAAATTAGTAATAGTTTAATAATATTTTCATCATAAGTAAATGGACACAAAACAATGTTTACTAAATTCTAAATTTGTGATATTTTATCTTCAATCAAACCAATTTAAAATTGAAATAATACGATAACTAATGGTGCTTCATCAGCACCTACTTTCTGGCATTATTTGAAACAGCTAGGTAATATTGATATATTGCATTTTTTGCACTTCTAACACTTCTGCTGTTAGTACTTGAAAACATCCAATTAAAACAAACGCTTGTGATGCATATAAGCATGCATTTTGATAGTCAGGAGCAGCAGTCATTTTTAACTTTGACAAATGAAACAAACAGGAATACATTTGACTGATACAGCATACACAGCAAATTATTAAAAAGTGCTGTCACCAGTGCAGCATTATGAAAGCTATATGCATTCATTGGTGAATAATATCAATTCTTTGCAAAAGGCTTATTTCCATCTGTATTCAGATTTCAACTTGTTTATCCGTTAGCCATAGTGCAACATATACAATTGATGTGTAACTCCAATACTAATAAACTAATTAAATTACTAATATTCTACAATTTGTAAGATTAAGTTAATTTTTGACCGCCTTTTCATAAATTGAATCCACCCCAAACAAACCCCAGGAAAATAAAACATTAAGGTAGTATGCTCTTGAGATCGGCCACAGTGAAGCATTCCCCAAAAATACTTTAAATGAATGTAAAATCTTGATGGTAGGAAACAATTTTGCCCCTATGGTCCTAATATTTGAATATAAGAAGTTTAAATTAATGCAGGCTCTTATTGAAAAACTTTCATGGGCATAGTTTTCTTTAAGTTATTGAAGAAGTTACACGGTTAATTACCTTTTTCTTTCATTCAATATGCAGTAAATTATTTATAGAGATGAGATGATATTAAATGGTATTTAACATACCTCACTGGGCATTTTGAGGAGTAAATTATAAAAAAACTTCTGCGAAATTCATCGCAAACGGAAGTACTGGCTCTCGGCTTGTGTTACACTGTACAAATCATGCTATTGTCAGCACTGATATTTCTCTCTTCACGAGAGAAAACCGAAACCATCAAATAGGTTTCGAATCATTACTGAAAGGTTTATTTGGAAACACCAGCTCGACTAAATAAAACAGCAGCATCTTATCACAGACTCCACCTCGACGCTCAACAACAATAAGTTTCTCAAATATCGATGCGGCATTGTTGCGGAAATTTCAATGAAGCTTTGCGGATTGCTGGAAAGAAAAAATTGGAGTCTTTTTGAAAAAATTTAATTCTCCCTGGGGCTTCATGTAAAGAACCTCCAAATTTTAAGGAATGTTTTTCAAAGTCTCGAAGCTTCGACTCGAGCCAGATGGACAAAGGGTTCTTCAATATGAAAAAATCCTACACATAATTTAGGCGCTAGGGGTGTTCACAGACGGACGGACGTTTTGAAGAAAACATGTATCGGGGGACCCCAAAACGTGTATTTCCATTGAAATCTCCAAATCAATTTTCCGCAGCATTACATAACTTTCTATATACTACGTATATTACTCCGTATATACATACGTATCCGAGGAAGTAAAAAAAATACATCAATACATTGAGAATACAAATTGTAGAAAAGTTAAAGTGCGAGAAAGAAAAATATAATCAATTTTGGCATTTTCAATAGTAAATTACAACTGAAATAAAATTAATTATTTTTATACCATTCATTCAATTTTTCTCGTGGCCCGTAGTTGGTGTGACGCTTGCATATTTCACTAATTTCAAGGACAAACTATGAAAAAACTAATCGTTCTTTTCAAAAAAAAAAAAAAAAAAAGGTACATGACCTTTTTAAAGAGCTAAATTTGTACAACAGAATTGGTCTGAGGCAAAAATATCGATATCATATAATCTCGTGTGTGTGTGTATATATATATATATATATATATATATATATATATATAAATTATAATATATATAATTTTGTAGATTTGAAATTATTTTGCTATTTTCGAAAACAACGAATAGTTTTAAATTTTTTTGTTGCAATTTTCGAAAAGTCTGGGTTTTCAACGAAAATGAGACTCGCATCATTCTTTTCAACGTTCTTCGCACTATTCAATGACAAAATTTAATACAATTTGGAGCCATTATTTTTAATTTTGAAAATGTCCGAGGGGCTTCATGGAAAGTATTGTCAAAATTAAAATATCAGTTTCAAATTCTGCGGTCCGCGATATCAGCCGGAATGATTGAGGAATATCAATTTGGGAGAAAATCGGCTGAACGGTTTACGCGCTAGCGTTGTGCACAGATAGACGTTTTGCCGTCAATCGATTTTTCGCTGTAAAGAGCGCACAAAGCATGGATTGTGGCTTCACCACGTGTTAGAAGATTTTTTTTTCTATATTTAGCATCTAGATTTATCCACTTGTTCGTTACCAGGGTCCGGCAATAAGAGTTTTTGTGTCGCGAATTCGCCGTTTTCCGGCGCACGATTACAATGTTTTCTCTTCTTACGTTAGTAAGTGGAAGAAAGTAAAAAACGTATTTTTTCATGTGGTTTAGGCCCATGGGCTGCAGTTTATTTAGCCTACTCATCAATCTGGACCTGAATGTATCATAATTAAACAGGATTTCTTGCAAGGAAAAACGGAGCTCAACTGCAATATACAAGTAATGATAGATGTACGTAATAACGATAGATGTATCTTGCGGATAGATATGAATTAAAATTTTAAAAGGCCAAATATGCCTGTAACAAGCAATGTATTTCAGCTGCTGGATCAACGACCGCCCCATCGCAATCAGGTTTTTCATCCTGATTTCCTCATCCATTGAACAAATGCTAAGATGGCTCCTTCTTTTGCTTCTGGACATCAATGTAGCGTCACTATGCCCACGTTTCTCTTTTGGTAATTGCGGGAAGGATAGAGCTGAGGGTGTGAGTTGTTTTTTGTTAGCAACACTATAAAATGATATCTATAGTTCCTTTACCATTGCAAATAGGTTTTCTATAACTCGGGATTGAATATTTCTAGATTTCAAATTAAGCTAGCTTGGCGTTTTTATTCAACATTCAACTTTGAATGGGAAAAGGCTGGGGATGAGCTTCTGAAACTCAAGAGAATGTGCACAGTTGGATGCACTTCAACAATAAATCAAATCAAATACTTTGTAGAAAGTTTCTAGAACATCCAAACTTTTCTCAAATATATCTTAATTTTTTTTCTTTAAAAAGGAAGAAACGAAAATAAAGAAACGAGTGGTGCTACCAACGCACATACTTTTCTCATTGTTTCCAAATGCTCCGCAATAATATACTGTTACACGAACCAGCAGAAGTGTTTTCAACAGTGGTGTGCATTCCATGGAATGAAGGGAATGAGTCATTCCCCTAAGCAAAGCACAGAAAAATCCTTTCTGTATTTAAAATATTCTTTGCTTATTGACAGAGCAAAAGTGTTTACTCAACTCAGATTGTGAGCTACGTACTAGTGGTTGAACCGCAACAATCGATGTTTTCAAAACGATGTGTAAATTCGTCTCGTGACGTCAGCGAAGCTTCGTTCTTCGAAGGTGCAGACACTCGATTTCGTCATGCTTCGTGCAAAGTCGGGTCGGTCCGTGAGCGCGCGAGGATAATGAATATGAGAATTCGTTCCGTTGTGATCGACGGGTATCTATTTCAAGTTCGAAATAATTTATTATTTTGGCTTTTTGAGGGTATTTTACGTACGTGCTAACTACATTATAATACAATGAAAGTACAAAGCGCCTAATAATATCAAGAACGTTTATATTAAGTTAAAGAAAGTATTCTAAACAAGCTAATTCTTTGCGTACTGTTCTGCAGTTCTCCCTTGCGAGAAGGGAATGCAATCGGTGAAATCATTCCGCGCAGTAGTCATGGCATCTAGCGAGGAAAGTGAGAACAACTCGTGTTGACAGGCAGAGCCGACCGCGCGGTGCAACGCCCACGGATCTCTTACGATAATCTCCGTTTCCGATGGTACATTCGAAGTAGGCACGATCAACTTTCGTAAGAATAAAACATTACTGATATTTCGAGGAATCGCCACACATGAGACTTGCAGACGGAAGTTTGGAACGTATTCCCCTTGTGCTATTATGAGATGAATTCTACCAGGATTGTTACCAAAAATAATACCAGAAATTCCAAATTGATACCAAAAATAATACAATATTTGCACTTAGAGAAAAACAAGAAACATAAGATGCAAGAAAGAGAACTAACAGGACGTGAAATTTGTCCGTAGAATTTAAACCGCAGAGCATCCAGAGAATGTGAAAAATGCAAGAAAACCGTAGAAAGGACATCGTATCCATTGCATAGGTCGTGAAAAACATTAATACTGAACTCTGTAGATACATTTTCAAATTAACATTCACCATATATTAAAGTTTACGCACTTATTTTTCATTTTATGAAAGAAAAAAATATGCTTTAATGTATTGATGGATTTTAAAAATTTGTTAATAATTTTATATAACTAAGTACTCGATAAATAAGGTTAAGTTGTGAGTCACATAAATACCGAATTATATTTGTTTATGATGTTGGAAGGCATTTAGCCAAAGAAATTTTCCTTGGAGTCTGTTTACTCCCGTGCGACCATTTACGTTCGTATGCAAGACGCACGGGTTAATATTCATATTTTGTTAATCATCATCTTTAACTGTTTTACGTTTTTTATACCTTGGACTTCAAAAGTGCTTCCCCTACTAAAATTATCACCGCACGCCACTGGTTTTCAAACAGCGAATTGTTTCCTCTCCGAGACACGAACTCAGATCCTCAGATCCTCAGATTTTTATTTTTTTTTTTATTTATTTTTTTTTTATTTATTTACGTCAAAAACAGTTAAAAACTGCGTATGACGAGCTATGGGGAGAAGTGAATTTTGTGCACGTTTTCATAATTCTGTGGTCTCTATCCTAAACCATATTCTAGTCGAATTTTGAATACAGAAAAGAGAGTTTTTTTCGAGTTTTGTTGACAAAATATTCGCTCCTATATAATAAAATATATTTTCAAAGGTAAATTAGCTATAAATTTCTGCCCTGAACCCTCATGTTCTTCATGAAAGAATAATACTTTTTGCCGCGATAATATGAAAAACGATAATTTGAATAACTATATTTCCCACTGAATTTCAGAAGACGTGCACAAATAATGAAGTTACATTTATGTCCAGAAGCAAAACAAGGGACCATCTCAGCATTTGCTCAAGGATCAGGGAAACTGGACGAAAAACCTGATCGAGATGGGGGCCATCAACCCAGAAACTGTGGTACAATACTTGTTACAGGTTCTTTAGAATTATACAGTCCAAATGATAAATAATTACATTAACTATCATTGTTAAAATTAATTCTACTTTCCTTTTTGATGCTCGGTATAGTCTCGAATTGTATAGAAACAGTTATGCAGCAGAAAAGATTTTACTTGGGACTTAAACTTTTCTATGGAATTTAATCGTTTAATGTCTTCTGGCAAAGTGTTGTAGAGTAATGTACATGAATTGTATGTGAATTTTTTGTAGTGAGCTGTTGATACTGCCACCTGGTGAATATGATTACTACGTCGTGTGTTATACTTATAGACATCGGCGTTTGCTGAAAATATATTCCCGTCCTTAAGTAAGTCATTTTTGACAAAAACTACTGATTCGTAAATCAGGAGACAAGGTAATGGTAAAATTCCTAGATTAATAAAGAGTGACTTACAAGAATCACGTGGGTTGGATTTGCTTATTATTCGTACAATTCTTTTTTGTAATCTGAAAGTCTGTGAACTATAAGATGTGTTTCCCCAAAATATTATGCCATATCTCAGGCGGGAGTGAACATTGGCAAAATATACACAACGAGCTGTATGAAGGCTGACGGAATTTGAAAGAATTCTGAACGCGTAGCATAATGAGCTTAATTTTGTGTTTAATTCATTTAAGTGGGCATTCCATTTGAGGTTTGACTGAATTGATAGACCTAAAAATTTTGTTACATTAACATCAGTCAATGGCACACCGTTCATTTTCAATGGAGTACAGAATTTTTTATTTGATATGGAAAACTGCATTGAAACTGTTTTATTTTCATTTACTTTTTAATTTGTTATTACGGAACCAATTTGAAACGTCTGATATTGTACTATTTACGGTTTCTTTGTTGCAAAGAATATTTGTATCATCCGCAAAGAGAACTGTTCTTCCGTTTCGAATCGCTAAGGGCATGTCATTTACGTATAATAGGAAGAGAATAGGGCCTAAAATCGATCCTTGCGGGACTCCACGTACAATTGGCAAAGAACCGGAAAGGTGTGTACATAAAGTTCCATCATTCCAGTAAGGTTTTTCTACTCTCTGAGATCGTTGTTTAAGGTACGAACATGGCCAATCTAGAGCAATACCACGGATTCCATACGAAGGTAATTTTGAAAGTAAAATGTTATGATCAATGACGTCAAAAGCTCTTGAAAGATCTAAAAATATTCCAATAGTTGCTTCGTTTTGATCCAATGATGAGGCAACATCCTTAAGAAAAGAAAAAATGGCTGTTTCCGTAGATTTTGATTTCCGGAATCCATGTTGGCAATTTGAAAACGCGTCGTGTTTATTCAGAAAGGTTTCCATTCGCACATAAAAAAGTCTCTCTAATATTTTTGAAAAAACTGACAAAAGAGAAATTGGCCGATAATTTTGAACTTCATTTTTGTTGCTTTTTTTGAAGAGCGGCTTAATCTTAGCTGTTTTAAAAATATCTGGAAAAATTCCGGTGCATAAGGATGCATTAAATATGTGAGTTAACGGGTGTATAATGGCTGGCGCGCACGTCTTTAACAAACAATCCGGAAATTCATCTAAACCGGCCGAATATTTATTTTTTAATTTACCGATTATTTTGAGAATTTCATAGGAAGAGGTTTCGGAAACGAACATAGTGTCTAAGACTTTTAGGGAAACGTCAGATGTTGAATTTTGTGGCTGAAAACCCTTAGTGAGATCGACAGCAATTCTCGAAAAGTATTGGTTAAAGAGACTAGCCACTGTTGCCGGATCGTTCACATCTCTATCGTTATCTTTTAAAACAATATTCTCTATAAGGTTTCTAGTTTGTTTGGTCGCATTTTTTACTATATCCCACATTGATTTTGTTTTGTTATTTGAGTTCAAAATATCCTGATCGTGTTTCATGATTTTAGCCTGCCTTATGACTTTTCTTAACAATGATTTGTATTTTTAAGTACAGGAGGAAATCTTGAGATACGTTATGATGCTTAGAAATGAAAGAAAGAATTCGTTTGTTTTTACATGATGTTCTAATCCCTTGTGTTATCCAAGAATTGCTATTGCGTGAAATATTTAATTTTCTTTTCTGAAGAGGAAAGCAAGTGTTAAAATGAAATGAAAGCGTTGAAAAAAAAGAATAATATTTATCGTTTGTATCAATAGTATTATAAACTGCGTCCCATGACTCCTGCAGCAAGTAATCAATGAATAATTTTATTTTACTTTTAGAAAACACTCTACTCATACGTGTATTATTTATTGTGTCATTGTTCGCATTTCGCATAATGGTAAGAATTTGTGCATCGTGGTCACTGTATCCTAAATCTTTTGTTTCAATTTCATGTCGAGTAGTGGTTTTGTTAATTATAATTTGATCGATTGCCTTCTTTGAATTTACTGTGATCCGTGTAGGTACTTTTATTGTAATATCTAAATTGAAGGAATTAATTAGGTTAAGAAACTGCTCTTTCTCGCAAGATTCGACCAGAAAATCAATGTTAAAATCTCCACATACAACAATGGATTCAAAAGAGCGATTGATGACTTTGATAAGTGTTATCTCTAGTTTTTCTAAGAACAAAATGTAATCTGCAGCTCTCTTTGTTGGAGGCCTGTAGATGCAAAGCAATATCATTTTTAGCACAGGAAGATGTACAACAGAAATTTCAAAACATTTTCAACGGCATACTCATTGAATTCCGTCAAGGAGATAGAATCAATATTATTTTTAACGTAAATACAAGAACCTCCATATGCCGGACTTTTATGAGATTCTCTTTTTCTACAATAATAGCCTGCGAGGTAAAAGTTTGGAATTTGGAAAATGCTAAGTTCATTAGGAGATAACCAATGTTCTGTAAAGCAAAGAACATCCATTTGATTTAAATCGCTCTGTAGAGCTGCCTCGATAAACTCAGTTTTATTTGAAAGGGATTGAACATTATGGTGCAATATCTTTATTTTTTGCAAGTACCTACACGAATGTTTTTCTGCTGCATCTGACTGTAGTTGCTATATATTTACTCCATTTTTACCTCGAGTGCGTGGTCGAAGGTTGTAATGTGTCCCAGCAGTCACAGGTTGTGAGGAAATAGAGGCGTCATTGGTAGTAGGAATGGAAGAAACGGGAGTAGGTTCACAGGATGGGGTAAGAGGGTTCAGAATAAGGGTGGGGGGTGGGGAACGTAAGGAAGGTGAAAGGGATGGATTTTTGGCAGGAGGCTGCGTAGGACTGGAGTTGATGATGTATTGTGCAAGCTTTTCACCGACTGCATGTTTTCCAGCAAGGTTCATGTGGAGACCGTGCCGGGTGAAGTGTTTTACTGAGAGGAAATCCATTTCAAAAAGTGTTACATCTGTTTCTCTCAGTTGCAGTTTTAGTTGTTGGTTTGCGTGCTTAATCTCGCTGCAGAGTGTTGGCCTGTTGTACCAGAAGGGTAGAGTCGAGACTACAATGTTAGTATTTTGGGCGGCACATTGTAATTTGTTTACATGTTGCTCAGGTGTAAAGTTACCGCCCAAATTAATGTCATTCTGCCCTCCGATAATAATGACTGTGTCCTGATTGGTCATTGTCTTCGTGTGAGTGTCCAACTCTGCAGTCACGTCTGCAAACCTCCCGTTAGGTTTAAAAATAGACGAGACTGAGTAGTTGGGGGGTAACTTCCTACTGAGAATGGAGAAAAGATGGCGACCATGGCTGTCAGCTAAAATAAGTACCTGTTTTTAGGCTCAGTAGGAATGGCTTTGTTTTCAAGTGGGCTAGGATGCGAAGCTTTACGTGTTTTGGTTTTGACACGCTTCCTAGCCTGTTTGCGTTGGTTTGTGCATGCATTTGTCGATGGAAGGGAAGGGTTGTGAGGATCAGGAAGGCGAGGAAAATCTGTTTCATAATCTAAAACACTAAATCTGTTTTGAATTGCGACTGGATGTGGTGTCTGTGTCTTATGTGCAGTCACGGGTGCACGGTTGGGGAAATTCGCAGTGTTGCCTACTTGTGCCCAACCGTCATTGTAGAGAACGACCTCTTCCAGCCTTCGGATATGTTTATCTAAATTACTGTTTACGTGTGTGAAGGCTTTCAGAAGGTCGGCTTTGAGGGTGTAGAGAGTAAAAAGAGTAGAACGAACAGTAGCCATGTCACGAATGCGTGTTAAAGTACGTGATAAAATTGGAATAAATACAAGAAAACTCAGACAAAAGCAACAGTCACCTAGCTTAATATTTTAAAAGTGTAAGATTTATGTGTATTCGATAAATTAAAATTAAGATTCGATACAAGAAAGAGAAGGTATGCTAACTACAAAATCTATTGAAAACTAGTACTTACGAAATTTGGCAATGGGGTTGCGTATTTCCGTTCACTTAAGCTGCAACTGTTTAATACAATGTCGACTATACTTTACCGTAAATAGATAAAGATATTAGATGAAATTTGTCTTCAAAATATTGAATAAGATTTGAAACAAATTCAAAACAACTCGATACACCGTCCTCGTAACGTTCAAATTAACTGAATAATCACTCGCCACAAAAATAAAATAAACTGAATAGTCACTCGTCACAAAAATAGAATAAATATTTCAGTAATTAAGTTAAAACAGTGATATAAAATCGAAAATAAACTGATCTGTTTATAGATTTTGACACTTGATCACCAACTTGTAATTCTGAAGTTCGTTAATGTTCGTGTAATATTTAAAATTCGTTAGCTGTTGGTTAGTCTTGGTTAGAGCAAAAACCAGCCAAAATTTACAATCACTTGCCGGCACTCATACGGCCACGCCCCACAAGCGCCGTACGAGTCGAACTTGGACAGACGCGTAAAAAGGTAATTGCCCGATTCATGAAAATGAACGAATCTCCCAAAGCTCTAGTCCGTTCAGATCAATCAGTTAATGTCAATTTTGGCGAAAATCAGCTGAACTGTTTAGGCGCTACAGTTGTCCACAGACGTCCAGATAGCTCTTAGGTTGATTGATTGATTGATTGCCAGTAATTCTGGGCAAGTCAATTGCTAAGGCCATTAGTCTTGTAAGTGTGATACATGTTTTTATTCGAGAGGTAGCGGTGATCCCTCTCCGGATATCTAAATCCGACGTCGACCTACAGTCGACTAGCGGGGTTTCCGCCAACCAGACACCTCACACCAGGCGCGCATCGCCCCAGCCGGGACAATCTCTAAGTTCCCGACCGATTCCCCGGCATGTGTGGCAGTGTAGTGCATGTGTGTATGTAAGAAAATGGTAGGATAAGAAAAGGAATGAAAACAAAAGATCGCATGCAGTCCATGGCGCAGTTGTTATAGTACTACTCCGGCTTTCGGCTGGTGTTAATCAGAGAGACCACGGAAAGCTACCGATTAAACCAGCCAGCCGCTACAATTCTCCTCCACACAGCGACAGAACTCGACCTAGCTATCTGACGTGTCGAAAATATTGCCATTGTCAGGACACGAACCTAGGACCTCCCGGTCAGTGACACTACAATGTCATTAGTTGTTGTCCTGAGCCCCCCACTATCGGTCAGCCGTTAAGGATACCTATGTCGGTCCCGTCGGTAGTGTATATATTGTATTTAAATTAAATGTCGATAGATTCATTAGTTTACTGAAATCAGTTCATACAGATGCACTGAAACTCAATGAATTGATTTGATTTGATTTACCGTGATTTGATTGGTTTGACAAAGGATTTCTTCTTCTTCTGTCAGCTGTCCGGCACTTATAGTTTCGCCATGGTTTCTTTTATTACGGTAACCCAAACTCTTCGGCCTTCCCCTTTTCTTCTCCAACTTTTCACTCTTAGGGTCGTCAGATCTTCTTCCACTTCATCATTCCATCATAAACTCGGCCTGCCTCTACTCCTCATACCGGCCATGTTCCGTACATATATTTTATTTACTGCCCTCTCTTCTTTATTCTTATTATACGTTCAATCCATTCCAACCTTTTATTTTGATGAAGGTAACTATCTTAGGTGTTTTTTTATAATTTGTCCAACTCTGCATTTGTTCTACTCCTCCAGATTTGTTTTCTTCAACCGGTCCAAATATTCTACGTAAAATTTTCCTTTCCCATATTGCCAGGGTATTTTCCATTTTCTTCGTGAGGGTCCAAGCTTTAGAACCATACAATACCACAACCCCACCGGTGTAATGACAGTATTGTACAATTTTAACTTGGAGGCCTCTGAGATTCTTCTTGTGCTAAACATTTTGTAGAGGTTGCCGTAATATCTGTTACGTGCTGTTATTCTCCTTTTAATATTCTTTTCTACATCATTATTTTCAGTAGTAAAGGAACCCAAATACTCTGTGGCATTCACCCATTCGATAGTTTCCCATCTAAATTGACACGTTTTGATTTATGATAACTTCTAGTTGTTCTCATATATTTTGTTTTGTCCTCATCTATTATCAATCCCATTTCTTTTGCTCCTTCCGTTAATTGGTGTAATGTAATTTCCATATATGCAATTGTTCCACTTATTATCACTGCATCATATGCCATTATTTGTACAACTCTATTCATAATTATTTCCTTTGGATTAATATCAATATTTCTTGTTACTTTTTCCAGGCATATGTTAAATAACATAGTAGATAACTCGTCTCCCTGCTTTAGTCAACACTGTGTTGTAAATTCCGCCGATATATTTTTTTAAAATTTAACTACATTCTTACATGACCTTGCAGAGTCATTTGTATTTATCTCATTAATTTGAATTATATACCTAAATCATATAGTGCCTTTATTATTTCCCTTCTATTTATATTATCATATGCGTGCTTGAAATCTATATAAAGTTGGTGGATCTCTACATTTTGCTCATATGCTTTCTCCAATATTTTCCAGAGGCTGAAAATTTGTTCCATAGTACTTCTGCCTTTCCTAAAACCCCCTTAATAATCACCTATAATTTGATTATAATATATTCTTATTTTTGTAGCTACAATTCCTGACAATATTTTTTATAAACCGTACTCAGTAACACTATACCTCTATAGTTCTTATATTCCAGTTTACATCCTTTCTTATATACTGGCTGTAGAACCGCTATTTGTCAATCTCTTGGCATTTTACTTTCATCCATACTTAACATACTAATTCATGTATTTCCTTCCATAGTTTTAGGTCTTCACTTCATAAGTCCTAACGCTGTACTATCCAACGGCGGGGCTTTGTTATTGTTTAATTTCTTTATTGCTGTATATGTTTCATTCCTTGTTGGTTCATTTAATTCCAAATTCGGTCCGTAAAACTTAACATTTTCGATCTGTCCACTCCAAAAGAAATTAATTGCTGGGACCTCATGACGAAAAAGTGGAAAAATCCAAAATCCATCCAAAATCCCATCCATACTAAATTAATAAAAAATCATCAAACAAATGGTGTAGCCATAAACCCTGTTTTGTGGGTAGTTGATACAAAAAAATCGATTGACGGCAAAACGTCTGTCCGTCCGTTTGTACGTCTGTGAACACCATTAGCACCTAAACCATACGTACGATTTTTTTTTTCAAAATGGATATTCCCCGGTCGATCTGGTTCGACCCGAGGCGCTACTATTTTGAAAAACTTTCTTCAAAATTTCGGGGTAATTTACATCAAGCTCCCCGGACATTTTCAAAATTTTCTCAGAAACGGCTCCAATTTGTTCTCTAAATTTCTTGTAAGAATAGAGTAAAATACACGTATTAAGGTGGCGTAGGTCCGATTTTCTCGGTTAATTCTGAAATTTTGAAAATTGCAACACTTTGGATTTTTTCGGCAGCTTCCCACAGCTATAAAATTGAAGATAGAGATTTTTCCTTCAAACGAAATTTGTTGTCGATAATTAGTTCTTTCATTAAAGTCCTGTACATTTTTTGAACATTTTAGTAGTTTTCGCGCAATATTGTGTGCTATATTTACAATTTTTAAAAATTACAAAAACAGGATTTTCTCAAAACGGCTCCAAATTTTCCCTTTCCCGTATAGTACGTATATACGGAGTATGGAGTTTATACGTAGTATTGGGAAAGTTATGTAATGCTGCGGAAAATCGGTTTCGAGATTTCAACGGAAATACACGTTTTGGGGTTCCCTGATACCAAAAAAGTGGTTATTTTCAAAAAGTCCGTCCATCCGTCTGCCAGTCTGTGAACAACCGCAGCGCCGAAACCATATGTACGATTTCTTCCAAAATTATTATTCCGCAGCCGATTTGGTTACACTCGAGGCGCGGCGATTTTGAAAAATATTCTTCCAAATTTGGGAGTACTTTACATAAAGCCCCCCGGACATTTTCAAAATTTTCTCAGAAACGGCTCCAAATGTTTTCTTTAGACTTCTTGTAAGGATGGAATAAAATACACTTACAATGGTGACATAGGTCCCATTTTCACAGTAAACTCTGAATTTTCGAAAATTGCAAAAGTTTGATATTTTTTCGGCGTCTTCCTAGAACTACAAAATAGAAGATAGAGATTTTTTCTTCAAATAAATTTTGTTGTACAAAGTGAGTTTTTTTCATTAAGATCATGTACATATTTTTGAAAATTTTGGTAGTTTTTGCGCAATATTGTATGCAATATTTGCAATTTAAAAAAATTATAAACACACGATTTTCTCAAAAGCGGCTCTAAATGTTTTCTTTAAACTTTTTGTGAAGATAGTGCTAAATGGTGTTCTATGATATGACATTAACGCCATATTGCTCTATTCTCTTGTTTTATCAAAAATTGCAATAATGTAACTTTTTGATTTGTCTCTCACGTCCTTAATATTTACATTAGCGGCGATTTATTTGCATTATTATATTTCTGTTTACATGTGCTTAAAATAATGTAAAATACAGTTTGTCGAAAATTGAATAGTTTTCTGTGAAAACTAGCTCAAAATTCCGAATTTTCAGAAACGCTCAAACGCCATTTTCTCCAAAATGGCTCCAAATTTTTTCATCCAAGGTTTCGAACGGATAGTGCTAATTACAGTCTTTAATATGACGTAAATTTCAATTTGGTGTATTTTTGGGGTTTTGCAAAAATTACATTTAATTATGCATATGTAATTATTTTAAAGATTAATAAACAACGTTAATATGCACATTTCCAGCAATTTTAAAACACTTTTGTAATTTGTAACTTAAAATGATTCAAATGACGTGTTTTGAAAAATAACTGTTCTGTGCTAAAGAGCTTCAAATTTTGCATTTTTATATGCGCTTAAATGCCATTTTCTTAAAAACGACTCCAAATTTGTCAAAGAAAATAGCCATTTAGGTCGAAGTTTTTGTGTTCTTTAATATTCTAGAATTAATATTTCATTCTACCACTGGGGAAGCGAAAAATTAAGAAAATGTCAAAAAATGTAGTGTGGACGGATATAGATGGCAGCTGGCAAGAGTATATGGCAAGTATGAATAGCTAGCCGAGACCCAACGAAATAGAAAACTAATACGGGAAAGCCATAGTTTCTTTAAACTTTTGGTAAGGGTAGTGCTAAATGAACTCTATGAGATGACATAAACGCTATATGCTCAAATCTTTGGTTTTTCCCAAAATTACAAAAATGTAATTTTTTTACTTGTATCCCACGCCGTTAATATTTATATAAGTGGCTGTGAAAACGCGCTTCAAATTTCGCATTTACAGTAACGCTTAAACTCCATTTTCTTATTGACGGCTGCAATTTTTTCAATGAAGTTTGCCATTGTTGAGGGTGTACTCTTCTTTCATATTCTTAAATTAATGTTTCGGTTCTACTATTCGGAAACCGAAAAAATGAGAAAATGTAAAACAAAATGTACTATGATTGGCGATATGTGGCAGATGGGAATGAGGATGGAGCTAGACCGTAAACCCCGTTCACACCAAAGAAAGTAGAAAACTTTACTACCAGAAAGTCTTTGCCATTCTGTAGCTCCATTAGTTGTTTTTTTAATTTAGCAACAGGATTTATCCACTTTTTCCTTACCAGAGCTCTGCAATAATTGTTTTTCTGGCAAAATTTCGCCGTTTTCTGGCCAAAGGTTACATAACTTTCGCTTGTTACGAAAGTAACACTAGACATAACTTTCTCTTTTTGCGATTCGTAAGGCGAGAAAGTAGAAAGTTAAAGAAGAAGGAACTTAAAAAGAGAGAGGAGACAAAGATGAAGTAAAAGAGTATGAGGAAGAAGAAAAAGTGCGAGACAACGAATATGAAACTGATCTAATAGTCTGGATGCTCTCAATGCAGTATCTACGATACTCAAAACTTTCTTAAAAATTAGTCCATTTTTTCCTTTAAAAGGAATAGCAAAGAAAGAGAAGAAAGTAAATAAGAAGAAAGACAAGAAGATAAAAGAAGAAAGTAAAGAAGATAAAAAGGTAAAGAAGAAGAATAACAGCAACAACGACAAAAATCAAGAAGAATATATATTAAGTTGCTAGAAGTTTCAAACTTTTCTCAAAAATTCCATTTGTTTTTTCCTACATTTCCATGATCCTTTGAGCAAGTTCTGAGATAACCCCTTGTTTTGCTTCTGGACAGAAGTGTAACTTGGCTATCTGTGAACCTTTTCTAGAGTTCATTGGGGAATATAGTTGTTCAAATGAATGTTCTCCACGTTCTTGCGGCCCTAACTCAATTCCTTCACGAAAGACACGATGAGGGATAATACCAAAAATCTTAAGCTGATTTGCTTTTGCAAATTGTTCTCATTAGAAGGGAGCTAATATTTTGTTATCAATTCTCATCCAAAACATTCGTTTCTACCTGTATTCCCAATTCAACTTGTATATGGGGTTGAGATACCAACATTTTAAGAAAACGTGTACAGGAATACACTTTTTCTCTTAGTACGTGACACATATTTTTTAACTTTTTGCCTTCTCGCCCTTAAAAAGGAACTTCTTATACAGAGAAAGTTATCTAATCGCGCGCCAGAAACGGTGAATTTTCGCCAGAAAAACTTTTATTGGCGGGCCTCGGTTACGAAAAAGTGGATAAATCTAGTTGCTAAATATAGGAAAAAAAATCCTATCCTAGAATCCGTGTTATGTTGGTTCTTGATACCGAAAAATCTATTGACGGCAAAATGTCCGTCCATCCGTCCGTCCTTCCGTCCGTCCGTCCGTCCGTCCGTCCGTCCGTCGTCAAGGCTAGCACCGAAACCGTTCAGCCGATTTTCTCCAAAATTGATAATCCCCCATCGATTTGGCTGATGTCGCGGCCTATAGGATTTGAAACCGATATTTAATTTGGGGGGGGCGTACGTTACACGAAGCCCCTCGGACATTTTCAAAATTTTCAAAAAGAAGTTGAATAGTGCAAAGGGTGTTTAAGTGAATGGTGCGGGTCTCATTTTTATTTAAATCCCTGATTTTTGGAAAATTGAAAAAAAAAGACAAATCAAACTAAAAAAAATTGAAGATAAAGATTTTTGCCTTAGATAAAGTGTGTTCAATAAAACTAGCTCATTAAAAACGGTCTTTTTTTGAAAAAACAAGTAAATGCGTAATTTGCGCTTGAAATTTACAAAACAATTCTCATAAACTCCTCCACTTTTTTCTCTAAATTTTCTCCATTTATGTAATAAGGGACGGTAATAAATATGGGGCTAATCCCATTTTCGGATATTGCTCATTTTTTCGAAAATTGCAATATTCCTATATTACGTAGCTGTTTTTAACAACTCGAGAAAGTATGTGCTGTATAGCACCACTAGTTTTACTTTAAATAAGTAACTAGCATTTTAACATGCGTATAGTTCATTTATCTGACGCAGTCGAGGTAGTTTCATGTAAATGGCTATGTGTATATGGGGTTGCCTAACACTCAGGGGCAAATGTTACGTGTGAAACTCTAACGAAATTTACCACTACAATTCGTTGGCAAAAGTGATCGTTTTCAAACCCTCTACATCTAGAGGTTTGTAACATTTATTCTATATTTTAACAGGTGCTTCATTTGATCCATTGACGATTTCTGCATGAATCCAATTCGATAATTAAATATTTCGTAACCGGAGCAAATAGTAGGAGAATGAAATTGCTATCACAGCATCACTAGTTATAATTTTCATTTGTTAAATTTTCCGTTTTACTTTACATTCTTCCAGAATACAATGTATACGATACATGCCAGTTGAGAGAGAGGGAACGATCATATTACAATCGTGCAGTCGGCGTCGGGTGTCTGGACTTTCCCGTGACGTCAATTTCGCTTCACCCGATCTGTCGGGTTTCTCCGTCAGTAAAATTTGATACTACTGGTACTTACAATGCTTTTGCCTACGTAGACGTGTGAGCACGCTGTACTGGTAAATTGTAGACAATATTCTACCTACAATCACACTTCTGTTCGTAACAAGTGACTCATTTGTATAACCAAAATTATAGAGACCTACTGACCCGCAGAATGTCCTAAACGCAACTTGCGTCCTCAAAAATGACAGTATGGCGTATGAAATAAAAGCATGAAATTGCTTCGAGAATTACTTTCCCCGAAATAAGTTCAATACGATTAAACTGATTGATTGATTGTCTTCTGTCCCCGGGCGCGTCAACTGCTAAGGTAATTAGTTCCGTAAGAGTAGTGCATTTTAATTATCGGGAGGTTGTGATGTTCTTTTCTTCTGGATGGCGAGAACCGGCGCCGACCTACACGAGATACACAAACAGGTATCTTTCACCAGTACGGCACTTCCCCAGACGGAACAAGCGATAAGCGCCCGACTGAAAGTGTATCGAATATTTTGCTTCCGTCGGGACTCAAGCAATAGGACATCGTTTCCCGAGGCACTCCAGTGACATCAATTGATATCTTGAGCCACTTAAACCGGTACGATTAGGTTGAATTTACACCGGCTTAGGTGGCTCAGGGCATCAATTGATATCACTCCAGTGCCTCTGAGTGACAGGTCGTAGGGTTTGAGTTCCAACGGTGGCAGGATATTCAACACTAGCAACAAAGCTAGGTCAAATTCACCCGAAGCCTGGAAGATACGCTAGCGACCATCTCCTCTGACCGGTAGTTTTCCGTGGTTTCTCCGTTCAGCATTAGGCGAATGCTGGGACCCTATCAAACGATCCACGGACCACGTGCGATCTTTCATTTCTCTTCCTTGTTCTATCCTCACAACTCACCACTACCACTCGCGCCGGGAGTTCAGTCGGGAGGTTAGAACTTGGCTCGGTTGGGGAGCTGCCCCGCTGGTGGAATATTCTTTTTGGGGCAAACCCGCAAGACGGCGGGTGAGGTCGCCGCCGGATCTCGCCATCCAGCGGAAGAAGATCACCGCGATCTCCCGCTACAAAAAACATGCATTATACTTACGAGGCTAATGACCTTAGCAGTTGACGCATTCGGAATAACTAGTCAATAAAGACCGGATTCCCGTGCAATTGCACCTTTTGTTTGCTAACTTAATATTGGATGATACCTTGACAGAAATTTGAATCATGAAACGGACGTTATTTTAGTACTAGTTTTATTTTGCATGGAATTGCACGTTTTAGGGGTTACTACACGACATTGCACGTTTTAGGTAAAACTGCCAAAAAAATGCAAATTTTGGGATTTTACTGGACGAATTTGCTAGATTCATAATTTATTGCTTAAAATATATTTTTTTATATTATCAACTTGTTTTAATATATTTTTTTAAATGTTTTATTTAAGAAAAAGTTTTAATGACATAACCCAATAATACATTCAGGTGGCCTGTGAAACCGTTTAAAACGCATTAATTCCGCATTTTGCTGTCCTATGAACTGATCGTCTATACATTTCAAGATGCCTATTGTCTAATTAAAATTTCTGACAGTGAGCTACTGCAGCACGGATATACGGTGTTAATCACGAACTAGGTCCGCGGCCCTTGGTTGCGGCCGCTCAGCCAAACGCTATGTTCGAGGTCGACCTTCCCAATCGGATCAAATATCCGTTGTGTCAATCTTCGCTGAACTTACCAACACACGACTACATGCGCGAGTCACATTTGACCTTAAGTTCGGGCGCGAAGCTTGGTGGCAAGCACACTGCGTTTCAAATTCATTCTCAGAACAGATTATGCCCTGGGAAATCAAGAGAGAATAAACGCAGTTTTGACCGCTTTCAGCTGCGTGCACACGTACGCCAGAGTGAGGCTATGCACACAGACAAATGTCAATGTAGAACCAAACTTTCCCTGTCTGAAACATAGATTGGTAAAAGATATAATAATTTCTCAGAAAATAATTTGGAAATACGCATAATTGTGCCAGGCGGCTTAGTTCATTGGTCAGTGTGCTCGCTTTCCATGCCGCGACTCCCGGGATCGATTCCCGGTCGGGCAAGTTTATAGTGTGGGTTTTCATTGCAATGTCCCAGTATGTGGCTGTGTGACGATGAGAAATCTCACTTCTCCGGTTAAGAATACCAGAGTACGGCATAGGGATGTCTTCGTGCTAACCACATGTACCCCCATAACGCATGGCCGCGAGGCTAGGACGCTGCTGGAAGGAAATTGCCCGTACGCGGGCTGTCGTATCAAGTACAGATATAGTAAATAATGGTAGATATAAATAGATATAATAAATAGATAAGTAAATTATAATGAAAACAATTTAGAACATTTCTGTAACTTAATTATTTTTTATTTCTGAAGGTTTGTTTGTATTTTTCAATTTTTACTTTCTCGTAGACATACGTATATACGTAGTATAAGAAAAGTTATGTAATGCAGCGGAAAATCGATTCGAAATTTCAACGAAAATACACATTTTGGGGTCCCCTGATACCGAAAATGTGGTTCTTTTCAAAACGTCCGTCCATCCGTCTGTCAGTCAGTCTGTAAACAACCGTAGCGCCGAAACCATATGTACGATTTCTTCCAAAATTATTATTCCGCAGCCGATCTGGTTACACTCGAGGCGCCGCGATTTTCAAAAATATTCTTCAAAATTTGGGGCTACTTGAATTTGGGGCACATGAAGCCCCCCAGACATTTTCAAAGTTTTCTCTAACACGGCTCCAAAGGTTTTCTTTGAATTTATTGTAAGGATAGAATAAAATACACTTATAAAGGCGGCATAGATCATATTTTCACGGTTAACTCTGAATTTTCGAAAATTGCAAAAGTTTGATATTTTTCGGCGTCTTCTTAGAACTACAAAATTGAAGACAGAGATTTTTCCTTCAAACAAAATTTGTTGTCCAAATTAAGTTCTTTCATTCATGTCATGTACATTTTTTTTGAAAAGTTTACTAGTTTTTGGGTAATATTGGACGTAATAATTGCAATTTTAAAAAATTACAAAAACCACGTTTTCTCAATAACGGCTCCAAATTGTTCTTCTTAAACTGTTTGTAGGGATAATTCTAAATGTGCTCTATGATATGACAACGCCATATTGCTCTATTCTTTTGTTTTTGAAAAAATTACAAAATGTAATTTTTTGTACATGTCTCTCAAGTCACAATATTTACGTTAGAGACTATTTATTCACAATTATATTTATGAGTGCATGTGCTTTAAATAATGTCAGATCAGGTTTCTCGAAAATTGAATAGTTTTCTGTGAAAACTAGTTCAATATTCCGCACTTTCGGAAACGCTCAAATGCCGTCTTCCCAAAAATGGCTCCAGATTTTTTGTTCAAACTTTTCGAACGGATAGTGTTACTTGCACACTTTAATATGATGTAAAGTCCATTTTTGGGAAATTTTTTGTTTTTTCAAAATTTACACAACTAATTTTTTGAACGTTCTCTCATATCGTTAATATGCTCATTTCCAGCAACTTGTAAACACTATTGAATTTACGCGTGTGCTTCAAATGACTACAAATGAAGGTTTTCGAAAACTCAAAAAATTCTGGGAAAAAGAGCTTCAAATTTCGCATTTACAATAGCACTAAAAGCAATTTTCTTAAATACGACTCCAAATTTTTCAAAGAAAATTGCCATTTAGGACGAGGTTTTACTGTTCTTTAATATTCTTAAAATAATATTTCCGTTCTAATATTAGGAAACCGAAAAATTAAGAAAATATCAAAAACTTTACGATGGGCCGGCGATAGATGGCTGCTAGCAAGTCCGAATAGCTAGCCAAGACCAAAGGAAATAGAAAATGAATACGGGAAAGTCTGTGCCATTCTGTAGCACCGCTAGTTTAATAATGTAAAGTGTTCATGAAAAACAGATATTCAAAGAAAAGTCCTATTCCATTTTTCGAAAATATGAGTATTTTGGAGAGTAAATGTTTTGTCAAACAGGCAATTTTAATTTTCTTTAAAACCATTTTTACTTTCCGTTACACGTATATCCGGTGTAATATACGTAGTATAGAGAGAGTTATGTAATGCTGGGCAAAAAATTGGCGAATTTTCGGCAGAAAAATATTCGTTACCGGGCCGTGATGAAGCAAAAGTGGATAAATCCAGTTGCTAAATTAAGAAAAAAATCCCCTAGCACGTGGTTTAGCCTGAATCTCTGTTTTGTGGGTCCTTGAAACTCCTTTTTGTTGGTCCGAAAAAACCAATTGAATGAAAAACGTGTCTGCTGTCCGTCCGTCCGTCCGTCTACACGTCCGTCCATCTGTCCGTCCGTCCGTTCGTCTGTACGTCCGAACGTCTGTCTGTCCGTCCGTCTGTCAGTTCGTCCGTCAGTTCTTCCGTCCGTCCGTCCGTCCGTCCGTCCGTCCGTCCGTCCGTCCGTCCGTCCGTCCGTCTGTCCGTCCGTCCGTCCGTCCGTCCGTCCGTCCGTCCGTCGTCCGTCCGTCCGTCCGTCTGTGAACACTACTTGCGCCTAAACCACTTGTAGGAATTTCTCAAAATTGAAGAAACCCTTGTCGAACTGGCTCAAGTCAAAACTTTCTTCAAAATTTGGGGGTACTTTACATGAAGCCCCCCGGACATTTTCAAAATTTTCTCAAAAACGGCTCCAAAGTTTTTCTTTAAATTTCTTGTAATAATTAAGTAAAATACACTTATAAAGAGGCATATGTCCGATTTTCACGGTTAACTCTGAATTTTCGAAAATTGTAAATGTTTCAATTTCTTTCGACCTCTTCCTACAACTACAAAATTAAAGATAGAGATTTTTCCTTTAAACGAAACTTGTTCTCCATAGCAATTTCTTTCATTAAGGTTCATGTACATTTTTTTGAAAATGTTAGTAGTTTTCGCGTAATATTGCGTGCAATATGTGCAATTTTAAAAAATTACAAAAACCAGATTTTCTCAAAAATAGCTCCAAATTGTTTCCTTAAACGTTTGGTAGGGAGAGTGCCTAATGTGCTCTGTGAGATGACATAAACGTCAAGTTGCTCTTTTCTTTTGTTTGTTTTTAATTACAAAATTAAATGTTTTTACGTGTCTCTCGCGTCGTTCATATTTCCATTAGGGACGATTTGTTCACATTATTATATTTATGCCTATATGTGCTTTAAATAATGTCATCTAAAGTTTCTCGAGAACTCAACGGTTTTCTGTGAAAACTAGCTCAAAATACCGCAAATTCAGAAACGATCAGACGCATTTTCTCAACAATTGTTGCAATTTTTTTCTGGCGTTAATGTTGTGCGTAAATGTGACATTGTGACGAAAAAATTTTATTTTCAGTTTTCTTTGTTTTCAAAAATTACACAACTGTAATTTTTTTATTGATCTCTAACACCGGTTATTTATGCACATTCCAGCAATTTGTAAACACTATTGTATTTGTGAGTGCTTCAAATGAAGTTTTTCGAAAACTCAAAAATGTCTGTCAAAAAGAGCTTCAAATTCGCATTTACAGTAGC
>JAHLJT010008446.1:284711945-284752445 GCA_031308135.1 Acheta domesticus | reverse complement strand
TTCCATACACCACAGTGTTTGTCAGGATCGTATTCACGCTCCTTAATTGGTAATTTATCAGATTTCAGTCGCTTCTTCGGAGGAGAACCTAGAAATTCGCTGACTATGGTTTAACTGGTCTCCTGGCGTAAATGTTCAAAGAATGGTTGGACTGGTAGCTGTAGCAGCGGTAGTGTAGTAGTAGTAGTAGCTGTGTTCAGAGTCTCTGAGATTGCTTGGAAGGCACGCCGTGGAAGAATGGACATGATGGTGGCAACTCAACCACTACCTGCAGAGAAACTGGACCGTGACACAGACTGGCTGCGACCCATTCCCACGGCCTTCTTGACTGCAACAAGATCTTGTCCGCTCCCTTAGACAATGTGACCACACCGTCAGCCGGGAGTACGTTGCCAGCATGGGGCTGATTCGAGGCCAACAACCGCCTCCATAGGGGACACTGTGGAACTGCTGCTCTGGGGCTTCTTTACTTTTATCTTCACCAGGTCCCAGAATTTGCCTTGGCACAGGTCCGCTTTGGGCCCTACTGTAACATTTAATCGTCTTCTCAGACGGGTCCAGCCCATGCGAGGATTCTACAGTTGTTACTTTGTGCAAAGGTCTGCAGGAAGAAAAAGAAAGAAGGTAAGACTAAATACACAATTAACATATCGCAGATTATAACAGAATAACATATCGCAGATTATTAACAGAATATGGAATCTATTAAAATGTTATTCATGCAAATAAAAATCTTTGGATTTCTCTCAAAAGACCATTGTCATGCAACATTTTAGTATTTAAAATAAATAAATAAATTTTTTAAAAAAATGCAGAAAGAGAACAGTTAAAATCTGAACCAGCAAGACATTTTAAATTTTGAATAGACACTAGAAGACTGCACACATAAACTGCTCGCAATTCAGATGCAAAATGCGTTTCACAACTTTCAGAAATTTCTCAGAATTGAAAGATACTAACACCACAAGCAATAGACAGGGTTGATTCAAAACTGCTTTTGGACCCACAAGGTGGGGTTTCTGTTCTATCCATGATGATCACCACTACTGCAAAATGAAATTTTGGAAATCATAATAGTTTTAAAGCATCAAAGATAGTTAATACTGGCTGTTCGAAGTCAGAGGATTATGAAACACTGCAGTACAATAGAAAGTATTGTTCACATAAACATGATGAATTTTCATCAGCCCATGATAATGTATGCATAAGGTACGTGTGACACTTTAGATGCCAAGTGCGCAAAAATGCAGACGAAATTATGAAAGTCAGTGTCACGCAGTCCACAGCGCTAAGCGCGTCACCTTCTGTTTCCCCACAATCATCGCTTTGTCATGGGGAAGTATTCTCCTTCGTGTAGCGCTGAGCTGGCCGGTCACAGGCCAAGTGCATCGAAAGTTTTGGCACCATAGAGCTTGTCATTTTTCTTCACTGGCAGGATCATGCTTACGATTTCGCCAAGAACAGGATATCGCACACGACTTATTGCATCATGACGCAACCCAACTCTCCAAAGACAATTTTGAATCACCCTGTGTAAATAGTGAATCATTGTCATAAAAGATAATACAATTCAATCAGCATAAGTCATCATGAACACACAACGATCTTCAACAATCAGTTAATAAATGCAAAATCAGGGGTAAATTTCTACACGGGTAACCCACCACATATTCTGCCTCCTCCTCCTCTTAGATTGCTCACAAAAGTAGAAATACCTTGATAATTCCAGTTCTGATTGCAAATTCAAAAGGGCAGAAGCAGAAATAAGAAAAAAGTAGTAAGTTGAAATAACTAATAATAGCAGATTACCCGCAAAATCTAGCATTTAAATGATGTAACGAGCCATAACAAAATCAGAATCATAATTTGAGGTTCATAATAAAGAGAAACAGTAGCTGACGAAAATTAAGAAAGGGAAAACAGAAAATGGAATGTGCAATGTTATATAATGGATAATTTCACAACTCCCAATTCAACAAACAAATGTGTAAATAGTAGAACATACAGCAGTGCAAAAATACAATAACAAATAAAAGTTGTAATGATTAAAGGAAGAGGCAAAAGAGAAATAATAAGCCTGGTGTACAAAAGAATTAAAAGAAATGATGTTGGTATATATTGCACATTTGCTGCAAGAGAGGCAGAACTAAAATTGGGTAGAAGAATCTGTTATTACTTAAAAAAGAGGAGATGTATTGAGCTCTTTCTACTAACACAACAGCACATCGTACTTTGCAAATTTATAGTGAATGTTGAGTTCTAGTGATCTTGAACTGACTGTATTTTTCATGCATACTTTAAACACATCTGAAAAAGCTTTATTGAGTTCTGTAACTTGCAGCAGATGAGCAATTTATTTTGCTTAAAAAAGTAGCCAGCTTTTACCGACTTGGAGCCCAAACCCTGCATTCAATGTAGGAATTACTTTCCTTCAATAGTTAACTGTTTAATTTTCATGCATTTTTTTTTCACCCTAAATGAAATTTAAATTTGGGAATTAGAAATTTTATGTGAATATGAACAAAAAATGGAGACTGAAACAGATATAACTGACATAATTTAAAAGAGGCGATCAACATGATATATGTCGTTTCAAAACAAAATTTGAAGATGTGAAGTGGACATTAAAAATATGGAATACATCTCCATCCAGAAGGGAAAATATAGAACACTGAAAAACAATTTGGAGTTTTGATTGTATAGCAAAATTTTGCGTGAAGAGCAGGAAGCAATGAAAAACAAGTGTTTAACTGACGTGGACAACCAGGATAAGAGAAAATTACGCTCTGGATGCAGGTAACGGGCCAGATGCTGTAAAAGAAGATTGTTGCTAGGAAAGAAGATTCATTTCAGGTTGAAATGTTACTAAATGTATGTTGATTTGAATAAGTTGTGGTATCCAGCTACTTTTTTTAAGCACCCATTATTTAAAGCAGTTAAGGCAAGAAGGAATTACCAGTGATTCCTTAATACAAAAATAATCTTGCAGTACGTATTCCAAAATTATAAAATAGATTATAGTTGGCAATACTCAAGGAAAAATCTGCATGACAGAAAGGCCTGGTCACATAACCCCTCTATCAGCAGCACACAAATTTTACATTCTTTTAAAGACAAAAGCACAATAAGAATTTGAAACTCTCGGTAAAATAATTCTCTAAATATATAACACAATATCCAGCCTTACCCATATGGTTTCGTAAGCCTTGAGGTTTCACTAAAGTATTGCAGAATTCACCACACCACTGTGTAGAAAGGATCCCGTTCCGGACAGTGGCCAAAGAGCCCCATATCTAAACAAAAATTTGAATCAGGATTATTCAAGCAATGACATATTAATATAAAAATACTCATAAATGAGCTTAGCCTAACTTCAAT
The DNA here is from genome assembly GCA_031308135.1 of Acheta domesticus. Classification (NCBI taxonomy): domain Eukaryota; kingdom Metazoa; phylum Arthropoda; class Insecta; order Orthoptera; family Gryllidae; genus Acheta; species Acheta domesticus. The sequence continues at coordinate 284,749,067 of JAHLJT010008446.1, read as the reverse complement.
AATTTTAGTGGAAGAACAAATTAAAATAAGATTGAGTCGTCAACAACAAAATCGTGAAAATTATTAAAGCTGTTAAATAAAAAATGTTATTAAGTAAACATTCAGTTACAATCAAGACACACACTTTTAAAAGAACTACAATATTCTCAATTTAATTCTTGGATGAACTCGTCTTTTGGGGGGGGGGGGAAAAAAATCTTCTCTCACTACATGCATAGGTCAATTTTGGCTAAAAATGCATATGTGCAATTGATTTATTTCTTATGACTCTGTACTAGCCCTCTTTATAATCTTTCATGAATTATAAAACAAACCTGAAACGCTACACAAGTGGTAAATGTCAAATGCTAAGGAGATTTACATGATTCTTATTCTACTTCAATTTTTACCTTCTCTTGGTAGTCTCATTGCATCTGCTTGGTGTTTTCTTTCGACTTCCTCTTCATCACCTATTGAAAAAACGCATTAAATTAAATTATGTTTATGATCATTGATTTGTTAACCCTGAATAAGGTAACCCTATAGCTGTCATTTTAGATATTTATGATGAAAAAAAAAATTGGAATTTCACATGCATGTTTAAAAATACGTATACTCACTTATAGGACTGTCTCTTCCTAAATGTTCCGTCCAAACGGACCACGGTTGTCCAGCAAATTGACTGGGACAATCTCCGTCAGCAGCCATTTTACAGTTTTAAGACTCAAGTTTGCAGGCTTCTAATAAAAACGCATTTCGAGAATAAATGCTAAAAAAAAATTAAAGGCCCCTTTGGCCAGCCGTTTTATAATCTGAGGTACAAACTTATGACCCCCCCTACATTATCTAACAAAATGATTTATCTTTCTTACTTCCCCTCCCCAAAGATTTCTTCGGCGGACATGTTTCATGGAAAGTACAGTCCATCCACTTCGTCATATAGGCCAGAAACAGGCATTTGGTTATTCTTTGGAGTTCCTCAACTATCCTCGACCTATAGGCGCGTTCACCTGCTTTAATCTGGCCCGAACAAGACAGACAAAAAGAAAACTTTACAAATACTCCTCATTACTCTCATTTCCATATAAAAAATTATAAAATCAATACATTCGAGTTGTCTTTTACACTTATTCGTGGTCTGAAATAATTTTGTTACGAGAAGATACGAGCCAAGTATTTTAATGCTTTATTTTATTCATTAACTACACACCATTTGACCTACGTGGTTCTTAATTTGTGATATAAGTAAATATAATTTTTGCTCTTTATATTTTTTCTTCGGAAATCTGACCATACCGACATAAGTCGAGGTATTTTTAGATGAAAGATAAAATACAAATAATTTATTTCCGTTTATCTAAAAACTTAGGATTTACTTTAGAATATATTATTAGAAATGTTATGTACTACGTAAAATAATTGGCACTTGTGAACTGTAGAGGCGCTACCGTCGCGTATGAATCTCTTTTGATCGTTATTAGTCTATAGATCATTTATGTAGTCACAACAATGTAATTGTGACTTCGCTATGGACAAACCGCAGCTTTCTTAAGATTTGCGTTGCGTTTTATACCTATAACCTCCCACTTAATGGTTAATTCATCAAGAACGTGCAAAACAAAAGACAAATCAGAAATAAAATGAATTAATATATAGTAGATTATTAGAAAATAGTAGTATACAGGCCTAAATACGAAAATATACGTCCAAAAACAAATGTTTAATTAAAAATAAAAACGTGTTTGAAAGGAAATAAATATGAACATAAATAACATTGATAGTGAAGTTGAAAAGTGCATAGGCCTACTGCACTTACAAAAAATAATAAGAAATTCTGCAATCTGTAACTATTTGAAAATTCTTGTAAATAGAAATGAGAACATAATAATTGAAAAACTATTTTCATTTTATTATAAATGTATCTAACAATTAATCGAACATGACAATTGATACAATCAAATTTGTACTAATTATTTTTATATTTGCATTGAACAAAAAATGGAGTGGAAAATCAACAACCCTAGCCAAAATAATCAACACAAGACATAAATATTACCAATGGGGTGGGGGTTTCCAAAACCTACTGCTTAAATTTTGATATTATTGAAGTTTGTGACAATTTCGAAAAATGAATGTAACTAATAATTTAATTCTATAAAATACTACATGGTCTCATTAATTGCCCTGAACTTCTTTCTCTTATCTCTCTTCACATCCCTCAGATGAGAAAGAGAAATCCTACCTGCTTTTGGGTCGATGCATGTCCCACTAACTACAGCTATTATGACATCTTTAAGAGACTACCTAGAACAGCCAATTGCTATGCTGATAGGACTGATTTTTTCAATCTTGACATTAAAACATTTTATAGTTCTGTTAAACTTCTTTTACTCTCTGGTCCTGTTACTTTGCTTTAAGTTTTGTTATTTTGTATCTGAATATTTTTCTCTTTATATATGCATTTTTTTCTTTTTGTTGAGGGTTCATCCCATTTATTGGAAATAAATAAAAAAAATGTACATCTGCAGTAAATTGAACAGAAAATCTTATTCAATTTCTTGCTGTGACATAAAAAAATATCAACTTTCTTGGGTCTATATTTCCATTTAAAGTCAAAACCTATTTCATTTTTATGTCAATTAAAGACCAATGCTCCTTCATATCGTCACCGTCGCCGTCGCCGTCACCTTCTTCTTTTTCTTCTCCTCCTCCTCCTCCTCCTCCTTCTTCTTCTCCTTCTACTTCTTCTTCTTCTCCTCCTCCTCCTCCTCCTCCTCCTCCTTCTCCTTCTTCTTCTTCTTCTTCTTCTTCTTCTTCTTCTTCTTCTTCTTCTTCTTCTCCTTCTTCTCTTCTTCTTCTTCTTCTTCGTCTCTTCTTCTTCTTCTCATTCTTCTTCTTCCCATCAGGGTTTAGGTCATGTGACCTGTTCCAGCACCCACTTTTCTTCTTGGTCTACCAGTGTCTCTTCTTCCTTCGGTTTTTTAGTTCATAGCTTTGAATGGAAGTCTGTTCACTGGCATTCTTCATACATGATTGTACCATTTTAATTTATTTTCAAGAATGTTCTCATACAGTTCTTTAACTTGTAAAATATTTCTTATTTCAGAGTTTTGTTTTTTGTCGAGCAGCAAACACCCTAGTGTGTTTTGCAGAAATTTCATTTCCGCCGTTTGTATTTTATTTTTGATCTTTTTTGTGTTCACCCATGTTTCGCTGGCATACATGAGTGTGGGGACTACAACTGTCTTATAAAACTTAAGCCATGTCTCCTTTCGTGTTCAGTTTCTCAGATACTTGTGTATTGTTCCACATACATTTCGGAATTTTTCTAGCTTATTTTCCATGTCACGACCTATATTAAAGGATACATCACAGCCTAAGTACCTGAAGTTGCTAACTTCTTCTAGATTGTAGTTTCCTATTGCTATTTTGGATCTTACTGGATATTTTCCTTAAAATGCCATGACTTTTGAGTTTTGAGCAGACATTGTAAGTCCATATTCTTCGAGGATATTTTTCAAGATGAAAATGGACATTTGGAGCTTATTTTCAGTCTCTTGTATCACCACTTTGTTATCAGCATATAAAGTTGAATTAAGGGAAAAAGAACCTTTTAATTGCACACCTCTATCGACTTATTTTTCCATACTCTATATATGTCGTCCAAATATATACTAAAAAGTGTTGGTTTATATTGAACAGCCTTTTCTTACTCCTTTATTTGTAGGGACAATTATATTAGTTTTACAGTTTCCTAATATGATTGATGTTTCTCGGTATGCACTCTTTATAGCTTCAATAAGGTGTCTTGGGTAACCTCTTCATTCTAATATTTCCCATAGAAGTTTGCATCAAACATTGTCAAAAGCCTTTTCAAGATCTATAAATGCAAGATGCATTTCTTTGTTATGTTCTCTTCACTCTTCTATCAATCGGTTAAGATAAATATTGCATCTGTACGTGAACAACCTTTTCTGAATTCTGTTTGCTCTTCTGAGAGAAGTGCTTCTGCTATTGTCTTCAGTCATCCATTCAGAATTCTAGCATATACTTTGTAGGTAGTGTCTAGCAGACTTATTCCTTGATAGTTCTGGATGCTAGTTCAATCACCTTTCTTGTTCAGGGATACCATTTTCGCCTGTAACCATTCTTGAGGAGTCTCAAGCTGCCTCCAGCACACATTAAACAGCTTTAAAAGGTGTTCATGCAATCATTGACCTCCCTACTTCAGTAATTCACTGTTGATTCCATTTGGTCCAGATGCTTTTCTATTTTTTAATCCTTTTAAAGCAATTCTCAGCTCTTCCCATGTGATGTCATCAACTCCTGTATACTTTTCTCTGTGGTTAACTACAGAGTTTTCTTTATCATCGTACCACAGTGATCGATTCATAACATAGTAATAGATAATATTATACAAAGACTTCATATATTCCAAAATTTTTAGAGTATTTCGGTTTTCAAGTGAATAGTGAATTTTTTTAATCTACAGCCAAAAAAACTGTAATAACTTAAATTATATTATTTGTGATTAATTGTACATATTTTTATCAAAAAGCACATCGTTAGCAACATCAATAATTTTCAGCTTTCTCAAAAAACTTGAGACCTATGCAAACAACAACTACAACAACAACAACAATCATTGGTGGGAGCCTGATTCCCCCTGCCCCATTGCCCCCCGCAACATTGTCATTTAATAAGGGGAAAAAATCGTTCATCTATCTTGCAAACATTATTGACATAGGATCCAAAAGTCAAACTGTGTTACTCATCATATTCCCATATAGGCCTATACTTTATCTTCCATTTTCAGTCATTTGAAAATCTCATGCTAACCATTCAATATCAGATGCTGTAATTGTGATATATTTTAACTTTTATTTGCACATATCCTTGCCTACCTATCAAAGAATTTTTTCTTTGGTAGTAGGATGCAGTGTGGGCACAGAGGGTCACCATAGCTATGCTAAGCACCATCACTAGGCTGTGGATTTTACATATTTGCATGTTTCTTCTTTAAACATAATGATATGCATAAATAACACATATTCATTTCTTGTTATATTGGATCATCATACTTTTTTTTGGGGGGTTATCTTAAGGTCGCATCATCATCTAGGTCATTAGTAACTACAATTGGGTTTAATTGTGAAGATGACATAATATGATGATGATAGGGGGTGAAAGGATGAACACAAATGCAAGCATGCCCAAGGTGGGACTTGAACCCACCATCCTTCGGTCCGAGATCGCTACAACACTACTGCCTTAGTGATCTCAGCCACCGTGGAATGGCACAAATTCTTATAGTGCATATTTGTGCATATTTATGATGATTGAGCATATTTTCGTTTTTAAGAGCATATATTTGCATACATTTTTTGTTTTTTTAATTTATTTATTTATTTCTTTTATAAAATGAAACGTTGAGATGACTCTTGAGTTTTCATTATCTCTGGATGAAGTGAGCCATACAGTTCATTCAAAAGTGTACATCCTGACATGTCCATGCATCTGTGGGAAAGAAGCAGCCTCGCACTGTGGCCTGCCCCATCCCCTGCCCCTCCTTGCTTGCACTGAACTGTTTTGTCATCGGTATCACAACCTCATGCAAAGACCATGACAACAGGAGCGCTGGCAATGAAAGAAGTGAGGGTTGGAGAAAGAAAACTTCTCATTGACAGAATAAATTGAAGAAAGTTGAAGAAAGAATTCTGATTTGAGAACGGTGAAAAAAGATAAGTGGTATTTTACAGGTTAAAATGCAGTGTTGAAAACTACACATCTAAAGAAATTGCAGCTTTCAAGTTTTCTCCCCTGAAATCATATGATGTTGAAAGAACTTTTCCTGTGTGTAAGAACATTCTTCCAGATAACAGAAAAGATTTTGCACCAGAAAATTTGTTAAATATATTATAGTCTCTTGCAATTGAAATTGAATTGATTTTGTATCATTCAACATGTATTTTGTGTAGAACAAAACATGCCCTTTTCTCTGTGCATATTTTTCTTTTTAAGTGCATGTTTCCCTATTTGTCAAAGCTTATTTGCATGCTCATTTCCAGGATTTTTTATTGCATATGAATCTGCTCCCTACCCATCACACATGTTATTGTGGTGATGCACACATTTCCTTTGTCTTCACCTATATTGGGATGGTACCTCACCCAACCTGGGTTCCAAGTTCAAGAGTTGTCATTTAAGAATGCAAATATTGTTTATGATTTATTATTGGGGTTTTTAAACTATAGTAACGTGAACTATAGTATACTTCCAGTAGTAACCAGAAGGCTTGTAGAAGTTAGTGAACAAATTCCATCTAAAGAAGAAATGAACTGCTTAACAGAAATTTCAATTTTGGATTTTCAATTTGTAAGAAATTGAAATGTAATCAAATTTATAATAGCTTTTTGAACAATGTATTTTGCAAGAATAGTTTCACAGTCACAGACATTTTGTTATTTCATTGTGATGGGTAGAGAGAATAGTTTCTTAAAATTCTTTAAAATTATTTAAAATAACTCAGAGGAAAAGCTCGTCCTTTACTTATGAGAACACCATCGATAACTGATGCCACAGCACTGTTGAAAATCAAATCTTCAGAAGTATCATTTAAACCAAATTTAACTCCATCCCAACAAAATCACCTTCAAGCTGTGCATTCTAAACTCGATGGATTGATGAGAAATGGCGATGAAAACAAAACCATTAAGTATGTAAATGGGATACCGAAGATAGTTGATAAGCAAATTTTCGTATGTTTAAAAGAAAAGCATAAAGAAATATAAACTACTTGTTTACTATCACAATGACAGAGGATTGAGAACCAAACTGATAAAGGGTCCCCCCGGATAAGATGGTAAAACGTTCCCATCAACCAAATAACATATGAGTGGTTACACTATAATTCTAACATAAAAATAATATTTTTGAAAGGTTTCTTAGCCCCGTCCCACCACCTACACCCCTATACAGCCAAAAATGTGGTTTTTTAATTTCAATTTTTTTTGACAACTGAACACTATTTTATCGGACTGAAAAAAATTATGATAAATAAGAACACAATTAATACTATCAGAAAAACATTTTCAATATTTTCTCAGGTCCAAATTCAAGCACCAAAAAAATATTTTTGAAATAAATATGAAGAAATATTTTTTTAATGTGCTTGAGAAGCCTGGTACAGGCTTGAAACAAATATCAAAGGTTCCTCTTAAACCACAAATTGTTGTGCATTTGTTTCAGATTTTTTTGATTGCTGGGCTGCAGTTAAAAAAAATAAAAACCATTTTCCCACCTTTAAAACACGTGGACTTTCAATATACTTTGAAAATGACTGCAATGGTTCTGTGCATTTATTTAGTGTTTATTATATATTTGTATACATTGTTGTAGCATCCAATAAAGTTTTGACTTTGGAATGTACTTACAAATTATCATTTTTTAAGCTTTCTAATTGTTTGCAGAAGTAATAGTATGATACGGAAAGAAGATAGTTTTGGCAATTTATAAGAAACAATCGACATAAGACCTTGTAAGTGTGATACTGATGGATAAAGAATTACACCCCATCCTACATCAAACAGATTTTAGAAGAAAAAATAGAAGTTTTAAGATTATGACATACAAATAAAGATTGTTGCAACACATATTATAATGGCAAATAACTCGGAAGTGTTGCTACCTAGGCCTTTTAAACCAGTTTTGCTTGTCTCATGGGGACACGACTTTTTTTTAGAACAAGTAAATTCTAACAGATGACGTGTGTTGGGGGACAGGTAGATGACAAATGGGAAATGATAAGGGATATTTCGGGTGCAGGTGAAGGATAGATGGGCGACAGTGGGGAATGAAGGGGAACAGAGTATGCCCCAATTATGTTGTTGGGCTGTATTGTTCAAAATATCACTTTTATGATCATCCTATTTTACAATTTTGCATATTAGTTCTTTTGGGTGCCCCCTTTCCATAGCATGGGTAGATACAAAAGAGAAGCCGATATCAATGTAAAATTAAATTGAAAGAAAATACTGAAATTATCTTTCATGATAAAATTAAGGGGACTATTTTATTTTCTGCTATTTTTATCTCGACGCCTCAGCAATAATGGAATGGATTCTCTCGCAAAGTACTGGGTCCATAATGCTGTAAACTACTTTTTGGGGGATAGGAGTTTGCAGTAGGGTGCTACATTAAATCAATTTTCAATTTTCGCACAATTATTATTTACAAAGTGCAGAGTTTTCACACGTGTACAGATTGTACGAGTGTCTACATACGCACATACGTGTTCAAGAACAAATACTTAAGTAAAGGAAAAGACAGCTTTTTCTCTAGTCTGAAACATCTACAGATGTGAGACCATAGGCTGCTGCAGCCAATGTGTTACTATTTATCTGTCCGGGAGACACCGCATTCTAGGCTCAGTTGTACAGACAAATACAAACAAACGACGATTATAAATGCTTTCAAAAATTGCAATTGGAATGTAAAAATATTAATGCGAAATGTTACAACTTCTATATATCAAGATTTGAGGATAAGATACAGACAGACCCCAGCCAATTTTGGAATTTTATAAAGAACAAGTGACGAAGCAACATGAACATTCCATCGTCAATGTTCTGGAACAAGAAAAAAGCAAACAATGGAATCTATTTGCGTCATTCTTTGAGAGCATTTATACAAGTAATCTTGATGATACCACCTTTCAAACTACAATTCAGTATGAAAAAACCCTAGCAAACCAAATTGTTAATCTTTCCAAAATGTCTGTTTTATTGATGTTTTTCAACAACTTTGTAACTAGACTTGAAAAAAGGTGTTGAACCCAATAGGAAACTAAATCAATTTCTCAGAAACTGTACCATAGGACTTGCTGAGCCAATAACGCATATCTTTAGTAAATCACTGGAATTTAGCATTTTTCCAGTATCATGGAAAATTTCTTATATTAGCCCGATACATAAATCTGGATCTAGATCTAATGTGACAAACTACAGACCAGTCAGCATTCCAATCATCTATTTCCAAACTGTTTGAAAAGGTTATTTTACCACAAATAACTTTTCCTTTTAAGAACATTATATCAAAAAAACAACATGGCTTCTTCAAAGGGAGATCTACAGATACCAACCTCTACCTATATGTCAATCACATACTTGAAGGAATGAATCAAAATAAAGATGTACACACAGTCTAGACAGATTTTAGTAAAGGCTTTGACACAGTAGATCATGACATTCTATGCAATAAATTGAATTGATACGGTATACAAGGTGGAGCACTGAATTGGTTTCATTCATATCTGACAGATAGATATCTGCAGGTTCGAGTTAACAGTTATATTTCATATATGTATAAAGTAACCTCTGGTGTCCCACAAGGTTCATACCTGGGGCCTATCTTATTTACTGTTTTATCAATGATATTGGGAATAACTTTCAAATCAGACTTCCTGTTTTAGACTGATGATTTGAAAATCTTTAAAACAATAACTAGTGGTAATGATGCTTACACTCTTCAACAAGACATCAATGAACTTAATAGATGGTGTGAAGAAAACATGCTGCAGTTGAATATTGGTAAGTGTAGGGTGTTATCTTTCTCTTGTTCTTTCATTGAAGATCTCTGACGTATACAATTAAAGGTCATCAACTTCAGGAAGTCACATCTGTGAATTCTTGGGTGTCATGATTGTTAATAAGTTGAGTTTTTCAAGCCATGTAGACGATATCACATCTAATGCATATAGAGTTGTTGGATTTATATTCAGATCAGGAAGAGAATTTAACAATGCACACACACTTATTCATCTATATTCTACCTTGGACTGCCCAAAACTATAATTCTGCGCTATAATTTGGTCACCATAAAACAAATCTTCTGATTGATAGAGTGGAAAAGATTCAGGAAAACTTCTACAAGTATGTAATGTATTAAATGAACATTAGAGGTTATGACATGAGCATCCAGGATGGTCTACAATAAATTTACAATTGATAGTCCTTTGAAACGGAGAACAATTGTAGATCTTACACTTTTTTATAAGTCAATTCATGGAAAATTGATTGTTCGGAAATATTAGATCAATTGATTCATTTGTCCAAAACCAGGTTTGAGAATCAGCAGATTATTGAACTCAATGAAGTTGTCAAAAACTTATGTATGCCAAGGACCAAAAAATAGAATAGTAAACCTGAATATTGAATGTGAATATTGAATGTATATTTAATGTAATGAATATTGTACTCATATTAATTTTTTTTGAAGGTTCTACACTAACATTTTTGTCAAAAATAAGAAGCATAGCATTTGCTAAATGATGTTAATAGTGATATTCAATATTATGTTTGTTCAATGTTTATATTATAAATTAATTAGTTATTTTTCTATATGTATAAAGCCGATTGGCATAAATAAATATTATTATTATTATTATTATTATTATTATATTATTATTATTATTATTATTATTATTATTATAATTTTTCCATAAATGGCCAGATTATAGCCTATTTAAAATCCCATATTTAAGGAAATTGCATCATGGAAGTATCCATCACGTTTCCAATTATATGTGGGGAGGAGTGCAATCTTCAAACTACAAATCTCTGGTTAACCTATTGAGGACCAAGCACTGAAATTAATAATAGTTTTTTAATAATATTATGTATTTAAGAAGATAAACTCATTTATATGTTTTTTAACTAATAGTCAATGTACAACAAAATGTTGTGTATACGGAACTTTGGGACCTTAGGGTACATCAATTCATCTTGACATGAGATGACTCAAAACAGTTTGAATGGAGATGGACATTGAATTTTTTTTACATTTGTTAATTGTAATGCTTTTGCACAATCTGCATGTCCTTCTGGGCTTTGGTTTCTCCCTTTATAATCACAATGCCTTACATCATGGTTAATTGATTGATTGATTGATTGATTGACTGATGATTCTGGGTGCCAACTGCTAAGTTCTTTAGTCTCGTATATTTAGTGCATGTTTTTAGAGCAGGAGGTGGCAGTGATATTCCCCTGTTGGATGGTGACCTTCCTGTTGCATTGCTGACCTTCCTGTTGACTTGCGGGTTTTCCCCAAGCAGGAACCTCCCAATTGCAAGGCACTGCCTCAGCCGAAGGTACCAACTGTAAGCTCCCAACTGGTCTCCCAGCATGTGTGGTAGTGTAGTACAAGTTAGTGTAAGTACATGCAAGTAACAGATGAGGATAGCACAAGGATGAGGAAGAAATGATTGCAGTCCATGGCTCGTTTGTTAGGGTACCACCTCAACATTCGTCTGGTATTGATCGCAGAAACCAAGAAAAATCACCAATTAAAGCAGGCAGCTGCAAGAATTTTTCTCTGAACTGCCGCTAAACTTGACCTAGCTATGCTGCTTATGTTACAATTCTCCCATTGTTGGGACTCACACACTAGGTCCCACAGTCAGAGGCACTGCAGTGAGAAATTTATGCCAAGAGCCACCTCTGTCAGTATCTGTACATCATCATAATGTACTTCTTTAGGTAAGGAAGTGTTTGTGGTTTGACCAAAATGGGATTTTTCAGTCTCCTGTGTATTCATTAACTCATTATTGCATTCTCACTCTTTTGCACAGTCTTCAGATTTCATTAGAGTCATGGCTAAGCAAGAGCGAAATTATAGTTGTGACATCTTTTCTTCATTCACAATAGTAAATATTTTCCATTAGTTGACAATTGCACAGTAAATCAAGTTTTCTTCTTCTACTCCTTTTTCCTCCAGAAGATCATCAGAAGATTATCTGTCATTTTGTCAACATTAGGAGGAACGTGCACAGCATCAATCATATTTTCAGAAATTACTGTCAACATCTTCCTCCAGAAATAAGTTCAGCAGTTGTTAGAGGTGTTTATTTTCTTCTATCATTCCTGAAATAAGCAGAATTTTTGTAGAAGATAAATAATTACGCTTTGAGTATTGTTTACACAATAATGCAACATTGCAGGATAAGATACTATCTGTAAGATAAGACAATTATATCAGAATGGAAATATGAAACAGTGGTTACATGTCTATTATTCAATGATTATTTTCCAATTGCATTTGTTCTATCATGTTCATATCATGAAATCACTAAACTCAACATTGCGTAAACGCATTGTAAATTATCATGCATTTTTATTTCATGCTCTGTTCCTGTGGCAATACTGAAGCTTACCGGGTGGAGGGGTGGGGGAGGAATAATATTAATATTACAATACAAAAAATGTATAAGAATATATGTATAATTTATAAGAATATATATAAAATGTATAAGAATGAAGCCGCATGACAAAACACACACACACACACACACACACACACACACACACACACACACACACACACACACACACACACACAACACACTCACGCGCACGCGCACGCGCACGCACGCGCACGCACGCGCCTCCTTAAATTCTGCAAACAATACTAGTCTTCTACAGGAATTTAGAAATGAGAGGAACCAGTGAAAAATACCTGCCCTGTGCTTCAGACATAGCAGACTTTAGGTCCCAGATTTGGTCTCAAAGTAACATTCTGAGGAAGCATACTGGTAAATACAGGAAGAAGAAGAAGAAGCTTGTCCCAATATCGGAGAAATAAATGGAGGTGTGATATCTATAGCTATCTAAAGCAAGCAGCACCCAAAAACTAAAACATATCGAAAATTAAGGTTAATTTTAGGGTAATTAAGTGCTCTATTCTCAAATTTTAGGCCCTTTTGGATTTCCCAAAATTGTGGCACTGCTAGCTTCAGACTAAAGCTAACAGTGCCTACCTATAAAATTACAACTTCCCATCATTGCAAGACAATGAAAACTGCATCCTAAATTAAAGGCTAATTTTAGACCCTAGAAAAAAATTGTTCCAGTCCATATTTTCCAACAATCAGGGCTATAAAAAGAGAAACAAATAACATATGTTCTAATGGGCAAAATAAACACAAAAACTCAAAAACTTCAGAACAATATGAAACCCTTCATAAAATTAAAGGCAAATTTTAGGCTCTAAGAAAAAAAATGTCAGCTCACATTTTCTGAAAATCAGTAAACAAGCAAGGAAGCAAGCAAGCAAGCAAGCAAGCAAGCAAGCGAGCAAGCGAGCAAGCTCCTAATTAGAGGATATCAGAAACAATTGTTTTCCTCCATATTTTCTGAAAGTCAGAGCTGTGTAAAGAAAATCAGGTAACACATTGTTTGTTCACTATGTTATTGTGAGAGTTACTGAACGAATTTGACTTATCTTTTTCGAGAAATCATGTGATTTTAAAGTGAATGTTTGCGAAATCAGGAGGGAGAATTTTCTTATGTTCAAAAGGTGTTTTTATAATTAAAGATTTTCAAGTAAATGCAATGATGAACAATAATCTGACCCAAGTTTCATTTCACAAAAAAACTTCATAAGATACATGTCAGAATTATAATTATGTTTATATTTATAATTATGATGTAATAGTGCATTACATTTTTTTTGAAAGTGTCACAAGGATTTCTTTGCCATAGTTCTCTATAATATACTTTTACAGATATTTGTACGTAAAATATTTTCAATACATTTTCGGAAAGATAATCATCTCAATAATGACATTTATTTTATTATTATTATTATTATTATTATTATTATTATTATTATTACCAGCATTAATTGCTGAGTAGTAATTTCAGCCTCAGCTGAGCGACACTGCATAATGCAGATTATTCCTGAAGACTTCGGACTCCGAAACTATTGAAGATTTCGAACTATTGTTAAAAGAATGTGTAAACCCCCCTCATTTAATTAGTCTTAAAGTACTACTACTGAACTAAATGAAACAATGTTGTTTTTTATTTCCCCTTTAATAAATTTATAGAATTTTCTTACTTCTATACAGTAACATCCCACACATATCCTAATTTTTTCTAAGTACGTTCTTACTCCTTGAAATTTTAAGATATAACCCTACTTTCCGTCTAAGTCATTTTCAAACATTATTGATTCTTGTATTTTGGATGTTTTCTGCATAACTTCATTTAATTCTAGATCTTTTAAATATTGCATTCCCTGTTTTTTAACTTATTGTATAATAGCCTATAAGAACATAAGTAACCTGTTTTCTTTGTACAGCCCTGGTTTTTCAAAATGTGGAGTACAATTATTTCCGAGAGCTTCTAATTAGAAATTTTGTTTTGTTATGACATCATTTGTCTGAGGTTTTTGAATTTTCATGTATATTAACCCACAAGAACGTATGTTACTCGTTTCTCTTTGTTCAGTCATGAATTTTGAAAAATATACATTGAAATGACTGTTCCTAGAGCCTAAAATTAAACTACAATTTTGGGTGGCGTTTCATATTTTTCTGAGGTTTTTGAGTTTTCGTGTTTATTGGCTCATAAGAACATATTTTATTTGCTTTTCTTTGTACAGCCATGTTTTTTGAAAAATATGAGCTAGAACAATTTTTTTTCCTGAAGACTAAAATTAGCCTTTAATTCTAGATGCATTATCAGGCTTGCAATGATGGAATGTATTTTGTAGGCTGGCGCTACTAGCTTTAGTCTAAAGTTAGCAGCACCAATGATAATGGGAAATCCAAAAGAGCCTAAAATTCAGGAATAGAGCACTTAATTAGCCTAAAATTAGCCTTTAATTTTGGAAATGGTTGAGTTCGATTTTGAGGCGATGCTAGCTTTAGATGACTCATTTCTGTAGAGGATATGAAAAAAATCTATAAAGACAACCCACAGCTGGAAAGCTTCAGATGATGGACAACATAATTTTGGAGGAAATATCTTGCGTGCACAAATAGAGAGGGAAATTGAGTTACAAGAGCGTTCAGTTGCGAATTTGTTGAGGTATTTTCCTGAGAGATTGCCTAATCCCTCTCTGGTTTGGCTTAGCACTGAACCCTTTGAATAGGATGCTGCTGGCTATGGTCATGTTTTCAAGAACACCAGGTAGATCATTTCTTATCATTCATACACTATGAATGATTCTCAAGCTCTGTGCTAAGGGGTCAGAACAACTTAGTAGACTGCTGACACTTGTTGAAAACTTCAGCAACTCTGTATGAATATTGGTCTGGAGAAGTATGCACTGTTCATGCAAAGAGAAGTTGCGTCCAGAATACAGAGGATGGATCCCAGTCAATGGAGGAGTTAGGGATTGAAGAGTTATTTAGCGGAGATGGATCTAAGTATATTGCCCTTCAGCAGTTCCTAGAAACAGAGGACAAAAAATAAGAAAGCAAGTGGGGAAAAGTCCTCTCTCGTGTCACTAATATCTGCAAGTCCTTATTTATTCAAGAATCGAAGTTACAACACTTGGCCATTTTCAGCAGCGTCACATATTTTATGAGTTGCTAAGGGTCCATATATTACGTCCGGCGATTTTAGCAATTTTTCGACTCCCCCTCCGGCGTGGGCTACAGCAGTCCCGGTCATCGCATTTCACAACATAAAGCAATGATTAACTAGTGATGCTACAGAATGGCACTGACTTTCCCGTATTAGTTTTCTATTTCCTTGGGCCTGGGCTAGCTATTCGGAATTGCCACATACTCGTGCCAGCTGCCATCTACCGCCGCCCACACTACACTTTTTTGACATTTTCTTAATTTTTCGGTTTCTTAATGGTAGAACGGAAATATTAATTTTGGAATATTAAAGAACAGTAAAACTTCGTCCTAAATGGCATTTTCTTTGAAAAATTTCGAGCTATTTTAAGAAAATGGCATTTAAGCACTACTAAAAATGCGATATTTGAAGCTCCTCTTTACAGACAAGTTTTGACTTTTCTTTTCAGTTTTAGAAAAATTTTATTGAAGTCATTTGAAGTCCTTTAACTTACAAATACAACAGTGTTTACAAATTGCTGGGAATATGCATGTCTCTACGATGTGAGAGACATTTAAAAAAATTACATTTATGTAATTTTTGCAAAATAAAAAAGAAACAAAAAACAGAATGAACTTTACGTCTATATAAAGAGTGCAAACGATCACTATCCATTCGAAAAGTTTGAAGAAAAAATTTGGAGTACTTTTTGAGGAAATGACGTTTGAGCGTTTCTGAAAATTCGGTGTTTTGAGCTAGTTTTCACAGAAAACGGGAGTTTTCGGGAAACTTAACTTAACATTATTTGAAGCATATGTGCTCATTAATATAATAATGTCAACAAATCACCGCTAATGTAAATATTAACGCCGCGAGAGACAAGTCCACAAAATTTATTTTTTGTAATTTTTGAACAAACAAAAGAATAGAGCAATATGGTGTTAATGTCATCTCATAGAGCACATTTAGCACTATCTCTAAAAAAAGTTTAAAGAAAAAATTTGGAGCCATTTTTGAGGAAATCTGTTTTCTGTAATATTTTAAAAATTGCAAATATTGTGTGCAATATTGCGCAAAAAACTACTAAAATTTTCAAAAAAGTGTACATGACCTTAATGAAAGAACTTACTTTGGACAAAAAATTGTATTTGAAGGAAAAATTTCTATCTTATATTTTGTTGTTCTAGGAAGACGCCGAAAAAATTTCAAACTTTTGCAATTTTTGAAAATTCAGTAGTAGTTTTTGCGCCACATTGCACGCAATATTCGCAATTTTAAAAAATTACATAAACCACGTTTTCTCAAAAATGACTCCAAAATTTTTTCTTTAGACTTTTTGTAGGGATAAAGCTAAATGTGTTCTATGAGATGACATTAACGCCATATTGCTTTATTCTTTTGTTTTTTCAAAATTTACACAAATGTAACTTTTTTGAAAGATCTCTCCCAACGTTAATAAGCACATTTCCAGCAATTTGTAAACACTATTGAATTTTTGCATGTAAGTGCTTCAAATGACTTCAAATCAAGGTTTTCGAAACTCAATTTTTTTTTGAAAAAGAGCTTCAAATTTCGCATTTACGCAGTAGCACTTAAACGCCATTTTCTTAAAGACGGCTTCAAATTGTTCAACGAAAATTGCCATTTAGGACAAGGTTTTACTGTTTTTTAATATTCTTAAATATAATATTTCTGTTCTACTATCAGGAAACCCAGAAACTCCGAAATGTCGAAAAAATGTACTTTGGACGGCGATAGATGATAGCTGTCAAGAGTAGTGGCAAGTCCGAATAGATAATCGAGAACAAACGAAAAAGAAAACTAATGCGGGAAAGTCTGTGCCATTCTGTAGGACCACTAGTTTGAAATGCTCAATGGCATGAGCGATCACTTTGCGATATCGCTGGTTTCTCGTAGGAATCACAATCGCTCGATATGATGAGGACAGGCTTAACTTGGCCGTTGTCGTTCTTCATAAAGTTGTAAAAGACTCAAGGGTTGAAAGAGTGTCAAGTCTTGTGCGTGACTGGTTGCGGTTGACGAAGAGTGCTTGCCACTTCTGATTGCTATATAAGTTGGTCCACTGTATGAGACGGCTTCTGGCCGTCCCATCTCATTGGGCTTCACTTCACAAAGAGCATACACGTTCGGAATCAATTTGTGCTATACGGAATCAATTTGTGGCAGCAATTACAAATATGTGATCTGGGAGCGAGACTTTGTATTCAATGTGAGGAGTAAGGGTACCTGCTTGTTTGCTGCGATGAGTCCTATGGAAACGCGAGCTTTATCATCCTGAGATAAATTCACGGAGTGAGGCCGAAGTACTGAGGTTACTGTCTCCGGCCACCTTGTGGAGTTCACACACGTTTTGGTCTTGGTGTATTTGATGATAATCAGCTTCAGGACAGCTCAGCTTCACCGGGACAAACACTACGTGGCGTTTAGCCTCACTCGCACCTACCCATCTAGGTAACAGGTCGAATATAAATAGTACTACGTGGAATATTGAACACCCGCTCAATTAGTTTATCAGTAAGCTCTGAAAGTGTATGGATAGGGCGAAATATCTCACAGCGGACGCCGCTCCTGAGCAAATACACCAAACGTAGCTTAAATCAACTATTGCTTTCAGCAATTCAACGACTTCGCCGCATCGGGATTCTTAGAATATAAATCAATACTTTTTTGCTTCTTTTCCTTATGCTTTATAGAGTACACTCTTTGTCCTTCCTTAAGCTTGAGCTTCTTTTCACTATCAATTTCCTGCCTCAATTTACGTGCTTTCTTGTGTTCGGTGCCGTCAGCAATAAGAGACCCTTTCTGACCCGTTACGCCTTTCTGTCAAATCTAGCTCTACACGCAGTTTTGTAATCTCTTCCTTCATAATGTGTTGTGCCGGAGTGGGACGCACAGTGGATGGTGTGGAGTTTGTCGTGATTTTGTCCTTATCGTCGGCGATCACAAGAGGCTGAATTTTCCGTTTTGGAGAACCTGTGTAGCGAAAACATTTTGGTTTTTAACAAGAACTAGTGGTGCTCCCAAAGCACACACTTTCTCGCATTGTTCCTAAATGCTCCGCAATATTATACTACTACATAAACTAGCAAATTTTAGTCCCCTCCGAGACGCGATCACAAATCCTCAGATTTTACTTGCCAGATTTTACCTTGCGTGTTGGCATTCATGCCAACAGCCGCGCATGAACAGAACTTGGGCAAAGGCATGAACACGTAAATGTCCGATTGTCCAAATAAAAAACAACAACAAATAATTCAGGACAAAGTATAAAAAAAAATCCTCCGTAGATACATTTCTTTCTTTCTCATTCATATTCAAAACGTCAAATCCAACATGAGTGCCACCAAAGCACATACATTTTTGAATTATTTAAAATGCCTCCGCAATAAACATAACACCTACTATAAAACAGCAAAAGTGTTTTAACCAGCAATTTTTTTCCATTCCGATACCCAAAACACAGTTCCTTCAGTGTTAACGTGCTGGCGCTGATACCACTACGACACACAAGTTTTTCGCAGTGCGCTGGAAAGATCGTTTTCCCGGCGCACGATTACATAACTTTCTCTTCTTACGAAGTATTCGTAACGCGAGAAAGTAATAATAATTTGGGAACCGTTAGAAATATGTAATTGATCGCATAGGTAATGTTTAAATTGTATTTCAATTTAATGTTGAAATACTCATAATTTGACTTAAATCGTTTCATACAGATGCACACAAGACAACGATTGATTTGACATGACATACGTTTCCGAAATCGAATAACATACCTGAAAAATTGTTTAAAAGATGCAATTTGGGGATAACACACACAAGTACTGTATATTTATCTGCATTGATTATATTAGTGAGTAGGAGTACTTGAAATGATTTTTAATAAAATTTCTACACTCTTCAATAGTTTTTCTGCAACAACACATTCATGAAATTCAAATCCCTGTCTGGGATTCGAACCCGGCATCTTTCGAAATGAAACGCTTCTAAAGTCCCAGCTCGCCTTAACCAACTCAGCCATTGGAGAGAGTTGTGGTCTGAATATTTACATAATAGTCAAAACGTAATTGTATAAGCTCTATCATTAGGAAGCCGACAACTGTTAACATGCGAAAAACAAAAGTAATTTGGGCGACAAAGAAATGCAGCCGTAAGGGCTTACTCCAAATCCTATATCCGACTAACGAGATTGGAAACATAACTATCTGCCGAAAGTCTGTGCCATTTTATAGCACCAATAGTTTATTAATTTTATTTACCGTCCTTTATTACACAAGTGGAGAAATTTAAAGACAAAATTTGGAGCGGTTTTTGAGAATTTTTTTGTAAATTTGAGCGAACATTACGCAAAAACGACTCGTTTTTCAGAAAATTCTACGTAACCTTTTTTAAAGAGCTAATTTTGTACAACAGACTTAGTCTGAGGTAAAAATCCTCCATCTACAATTTTATATTTTTTAAAATATTTTTTTGAAATTTTCAAAACACCAAGTAATTCCCGGAAGTGAGACTAAGGCGATATTTTTTCGTCCCTCATTACATACGTGAAGAAATTTAAAAAAAATTGGAGCGGTTTTTGAGAATTATTTTGTAAATTTGAAGCATAATGTACGCAAAAAAACTGCTCTTTTTTTTTTAAAAAAAATTGTACCTGATCTTATTGTAAGTGCTAATTTTGTACAACCGACTTTGTCTGAGGCAAAAATCTCTATTTTCAATTTTGGCAGTTTTGACATTTTTTTGGCAATTGTCGAAAAATTAGGGATATCAACGAAAATGATACCTGCATCATTCCCTTAAACATCCTTCGCACTATTTAACACCAAAATTTAATCAAAAAATTTGTAGCTAATTTTTTAAAACCTTTGAAAATGTCCCAAAGACTTCATGTAATGTACCCCTTGTTGTCACAGGAAATAATTGAGAATTCTCGAAACATGATTGAAAACCATGTGAAGCCATTCGAATGGCAAATATTGATAGTTATGATTAATAAACTGGAAGTGTGTGTATGTAATTTTCGAATTTGTAACTTTTTAACAATCTTTCACATCTCTTCTTGGTACCATCGCGATCGTATTAATTGTTATCATGCATTTATTATTTTATGGCTCTGTTGGTCCCATAGGGTGCTAGTGTGGCATAGTGGTATAAGTTCCAGCTCGTTAACTTTGAGGATCAGATTTCGTGTGTCGGAACAGAAAAAAATTGCTGGTAGAAAACACTTTTGCTTGTTTATGTAGTAGTGTGAAAGGACCACGTAGAAGCAGTGCGAGAAAATATGTTGCTTTGGAAGTACCTCTAGTGAAATAAATTAAAAATGTCCGGGGGCTTCATGTAAAGTACCCCCAAAAATTAATATATCAGTTTCAAATTCAAGGGGTCACGAGGTCAGCCAGATCGATCGGGGGTATCAAGTTTGGAGAAAATCGGTTTGAGCGGTTTAGTCGCTAACGTTTGTTCACAGACCGACGGACGAAAACGACGGACGGACCGATGTTTTGCTTTCAATTGGTTTTTCGGTATCAAGGACCCACAAAATTGGGATTCTGGCTGCACCACATGTTGGAGGATTTTTTTCTTAATTTAGCAACTGGATTTATCCACTTTTTCGTTATCAGGACCCGAAAATCCGCCGTTTTTTCGCTCAGCATTACATAACCTTCCCTTATACTATACGTACGTATAGTTATACGGGAAAGTAAAAATTAACTTTTTTAAAAGGAGGAGGAGGAAACTTTTTTATATGGAGGTTCTTGTATTTACGTTAAAAATAATATTGATTCTATCTCCTTGACGGAATTCAATGAGTATGCCGTTGAAAATGTTTTTGAAATTTCTGTTGTACATCTTCCTGTGCTAAAAATGATATTGCTTTGCATCTACAGACCTCCAACAAAGAGAGCTGCAGATTACATTTTGTTCTTAGAAAAAACTAGAGATAACACTTATCAAAGTCATCAATCGCTCTTTTGAATCCATTGTTGTATGTGGAGATTTTAACATTGATTTTCTGGTCGAATCTTGCGAGAAAGAGCAGTTTCTTAACTTAATTAATTCCTTCAATTTAGATATTACAATAAAAGTACCTACACGGATCACAGTAAATTCAAAGAAGGCAATCGATCAAATTATAATTAACAAAACCACTACTCGACATGAAATTGAAACAAAAGATTTAGGATACAGTGACCACGATGCACAAATTCTTACCATTATACGAAATGCGAACAATGACACAATAAATAATACACGTATGATTAGAGTGTTTTCTAAAAGTAAAATAAAATTATTCATTGATTACTTGCTGCAGGAGTCATGGGACGCAGTTTATAATACTATTGATACAAACGATAAATATTATTCTTTTTTTCAACGTTTTTCATTTCATTTTAACACTTGCTTTCCTCTTCAGAAAAGAAAATTAAATATTTCACGCAAAAACAATTCTTGGATAACACAAGGGAATAGAACATCATGTAAAAACAAACGAATTCTTTCTTTCACTTCTAAGCATCATGACGTATCTCAAGATTTCCTCCTGTACTTTAAAAAATACAAATCATTGTTAAGAAAAGTCATAAGGCAGGCTAAAATCATGAAACACGATCAGGATATTTTGAACTCAAATAACAAAACAAAATCAATGTGGGATATAGTAAAAATGCGACCAAACCACTAGAAACCTTGTAGAGAATGTTGTTTAAAAGATAACGATAGAGATGTGAACGATCCGGCAACAGTGGCTAGTCTCTTTAACCAATACTTTTCGAGAATTGCTGTCGATCTCACTAAGAGTTTTCAGCCACAAAATTCAACATCTGACGTTTCCCTAAAAGTCTTAGACACTATGTTCGTTTCCGAAACCTCTTCCTATGAAATTCTCAAAATAATCGGTAAATTAAAAAATAAATATTCGGCCGGTTTAGATGAAATTTCCGGATTGTTTGTTAAAGACGTGCGCGCCAGCCATTATACACCCGTTAACTCACATATTAATGCATCCTTATGCACCGGAATTTTTCCAGATATTTTTAAAACAGCTAAGATTAAGCCGCTCTTCAAAAAGGCAACAAAAATGAAGTTCAAAAATTATCGGCCAATTTCTCTTTTGTCAGTTTTTCAAAAATATTAGAGAGACTTTTTTATGTGCGAATGGAAACCTTTCTCAATAAACACGACGCGTTTTCAAATTGCCAACATGGATTCCGGAAATCAAAATCTACGGAAACAGCCATTTTTTCTTTTCTTAAGGATGTTGCCTCATCATTGGATCAAAACGAAGCAACTATTGAATATTTTTAGATCTTTCAAAAGCTTTTGACGTCATTGATCATAACATTTTACTTTCAAAATTACTTCGTATGGAATCCGTGGTATTGCTCTAGATTGGCTATGTTCGTACCTTAAACAACGATCTCAGAGAGTAGAAATACCTTACTGGAATGATGGAACTTTATGTACACCACCTTTCCGGTTCTTTGCCAATTGTACGTGGAGTCCCGCAAGGATCGATTTTAGGCCCTATTCTCTTCCTATTATACGTAAATGACATGCCCTTAGCGATTCGAAACGGAAGAACAGTTCTCTTTGCGGATGATACAAATATTCTTTGCAACAAAGAAACCGTAAATAGTACAATATCAGACGTTTCAAATTGGTTCCGTAATAACAAATTAAAAGTAAATGAAAATAAAACAGTTTCAATGCAGTTTTCCATATCAATAAAAATTCTGTACTCCATTGAAAATGAACGGTGTGCCATTGACTGATGTTAATGTAACAAAATTTTTAGGTCTATCAATTCAGTCAAACCTCAAATGGAATGCCCACTTAAATGAATTGAACACAAAATTAAGTTCATTATGCTACGCGTTCAGAATTCTTTCAAATTCCGTCAGCCTTCATACAGCTCGTTGTGTATATTTTGCCAATGTTCACTCCCGCCTGAGATATGGCATAATATTTTGGGGAAACACATCTTATAGGTTCACAGACTTTCAGATTACAAAAAAGAATTGTACGAATAATAAGCAAATCCAACCCACGTGATTCCTGTAAGTCACTCTTCATTAATCTAGGAATTTTACCATTACCTTGTCTCCTGATTTACGAATCAGTAGTTTTTTGTCAAAAATGACTTACTTAAGGACGGGAATATATTTTCAGCAAACGCCGATGTCTATAAGTATAACACACGACGTAGTAATCATATTCACCAGGTGGCAGTATCAACAGCTCACTACAAAAAATTCACATACAATTCATGTACATTACTCTACAACACTTTGCCAGAAGACATTAAACGATTAAATTCAATAGAAAAGTTTAAGTCCCAAGTAAAATCTTTTCTGCTGCATAACTGTTTCTATACAATTCGAGACAATACCGAGCATCAAAAAGGAAAGTAGAATTAATTTTAACAATGATAGTTAATGTAATTATTTATCATTTGGACTGTATAATTCTAAAGAACCTGTAACAAGTATTGTACCACAGTTTCTGGGTTGATGGCCCCCATCTCGATCAGGTTTTTCGTCCAGTTTCCCTGATCCTTGAGCAAATGCTGAGATGGTCCCTTGTTTTGCTTCGGGACATAAATGTAACTTCATTATTTGTGCACGTCTTCTGAATTTCAGTGGGAAATATAGTTATTCAAATTATCGTTTTTTCATATTATCGCGGAAAAAAGTATTATTCTTTCATGAAGAACATGAGGGTTCAGGGCAGAAATTTATAGCTAATTTACCTTTGAAAATATATTTTATTATATAGGAGCGAATATTTTGTCAACAAAACTCAAAAAAACTCTCTTTTCTGTATTCAAAATTCGACTAGAATATGGCTTAGGATAGAGACCACAGAATTATGAAAACGTGCACAAAATTCACTTCTCCCCATAGCTCGTCATACGCAGTTTTTAACTGTTTTTGACGTAAATAAATAAAAAAAATAAATAAAAAAAGCAACCTCAAACAGATGAGGTTCTTTTAATTTTATTTGAAAGAAAAAAGCTGGCAATATTAGAACTTCTGAACATTGAATTTCAATCCGAACACACAGAGCGATTGTAAATCTGTCCATGTATTAAATACATTTCAAAGAAATGTCGGTATTGTAACTTAATTGACAGCAACGCGTATGTAAGAACGGATAAACTGCGGCATTTTTAACCATGTTTAGAGCACATGTCCCACATGAACACCTCAGAAATGTGAATTCCTTGTAAGTTTTACTCCTCATAATATCTTTGAATTAACACAAAAACAAAATGTATCCAACAGATCAAGATAATTACATTGAATAATTTGTAGTGATTTTAAGATATTCGCCAATATGTATAGTATGTACAATACATTCAGATTTTAAGGTATTTACAATATTTAATAGTTCAAAGGACAGAATAATGGGCATTAAATCAGAAAATGCTCAAAACTATATGTGTCTCTGTGGTAGAGTTCTCAACGGGCAGAATGTTAATAGATCCCAAGCCTAAAGTTTACATCTAGACTATATTGAGCGCGTACCCAGCCTACGCCATAATATTTTTCACTTCAAACTAACTACCGGTCTTGGATCATTAAATTAGAATTTCTTAGAAAATAACCAGATTTCCACGAAATTTTAAATTATAGTAGATGTCACTACGATAATATCATAATTAAAAATTTTTCATGGTAGTTTCATTTTTAAAGGTGTTAAGACTTGAAGCGAGGAAATAACTTCAAGTATCACAAGAGAAAGAATTAGAAATTAACGAAAAAATTGGTACTAATAGTTAAAGTGAGCCTTTGTCTATGGCGTTAACTAGACTTGATTCCAAAATTTTAACCTTAAATAAGAAAAAAATTAACTTCATGAAACCTCTTACAGACATGTATATTTTAGCCACGAATGCAATATATTTTTTCCACAGAAAGAAAGGTATTTAGCTTACCGTATGAAAAAATGCCAGAGTGCTTCTTTATCGGGAACCTCTGTTTCGCCGCGTTCCATAATTTTGTCACTTATTCCTGGCAGCACTTTTTGGCCTTGTAGACATGTCTTTTTACGAATGCATCATAGTAATCGTGATAACTCATTGTGAGAGCATTGACAGATCAGTTGAGTAACGAAACAATCACGGACGAAGTAAATCCAGAAGGTCGCGACTTGTCCGCGACCTGTCCACTGCCGGCCAACTCGAAAGCGGCAGCTTTCCTCGAGTCGCGCATGTGGCTGGCTGGTGGCGGCTAAACAATCGAGATTTTACTCTGAGAGAGAAAATCTAACAAATATTATCAAACTTTTTAGCAACCATAAAATAAATATCACTATATGTATTTTTTCCAGAAATTTTGAACAAAATTTATCAAACTTTAGGTAAATTTTATCAAAAGTTCGGTTCTTTTTACGAAACGCTTGGTAATTATTCTTTAACATTTTTGTAAAAATACAGGTAATGCGATTTATCTCATTAATGATAAAAAGTTTGGTAATTTTTGTTAGATTCTTTTTCTCAGTATGCGACTTATTGTAGCATTCACATAACCGCGATAAAAATTATCGCGCAAGATTTAACCATATTTTAGTATAGAAATGTTTTACTTAACGTATCTCAGTTTTCTCGAAATTTAGCGCTGTATTTAGCAAAAAAAAAAAACGCGATATTTGCCGAGACACGCCCTCTCCCCCACGTAAGATAAGGTGTGATTCACTTGTCTCCCCTTCCCACCATTAAGGCCTCACATAATTTATGGATGGCCCTTAATGGTCTGATACATATTTGGAAGCCTTCGGCAGAAAAGTTAGAACACTTAACGAAACTGGGATGAACCATCCTCCAATTTTCT
Source organism: Acheta domesticus (assembly GCA_031308135.1). Lineage (NCBI taxonomy): Eukaryota > Metazoa > Arthropoda > Insecta > Orthoptera > Gryllidae > Acheta > Acheta domesticus. Next base: position 284,722,891 of record JAHLJT010008446.1, on the reverse strand, counting down.
CCGAAAAGCTATAATATCTTTCAAGACAACTTCGAGAACGTGGACTATTAAGTCTTTAAATTATGTATACCGTTAGGAAGAAAAACAATTTAAAAGTGATTTCATTAACAATGAATCTATAGTGGCATACATACTGAAGGTCAGTGCTGTACATCTCTAAAGCTGCTCCTATAAGACCACAATTAAATGTTTCTTTTCCGCGCTTCGTAAAAAGAGGAAGCATTGTTAATAGAGATTTATCGCCGAGGGGGTCCTGACAAACTGGAAACAAATGTTATACAAACATTTTTTACGCAATTCCTTTTTTACTTTCTCGTTCTTACTTCATAAGAAGCGAAAGTATTGTAATCGAGCGTCGGAAAACGGCTAATTTTCGACAGAAAAATTCTTACTGCCAGTCCCTGGTGGCGAAAAAGTGGATAAATATGGTTCCTGTTTATAGAAAATTACTTCCTCTAACACTACTTACATTACTATCCGGGAGACGCCGCGTCCAAGGTACAGGTGCCACCGTTTCGGTCGCCATTCTGCGACCTTCTGGGTTGATGGACCCATCTCGATTAGGTTTTTCGTCCAGTTTCCCTGATCCTTTGAGCAAATGCTGAGATGGTCCCTTGGTTTGCTTCTGGACATAAATGTAATTTCATTCTTTGTGCACGTCTTCTCAATTTCAGTGGGAAATATAGTTATTCAAATTATCGTTTTCCATATTATCGCGGCAAAAATTATTATTCTTACATGAAGAACATTAGGGTTCAGGGCAGGAATTTATAGCTAATTTACCTTTGAAAATATATTTTATTACATAGGAGCGAATATTTTGTCAATAAAACTTGAAAAAAACGCTCTTTTCTGTATTCAAAATTCGTCTAGAACATGGTTTAGGTAGAGATTACAGAATTATGAAAACGTGCACACATTTCACTTCTCCCCATAGCTCGTCACTCACAGTTTGAAACTGTTTTTGATGTAAATAAATAAACCTTCATCACGGCGTAGTTATTGCGAGGAGATGGACTGCGCACGGGTTTATGTATACAAATACTATAGTTTCCCGGATAGCCATGTAAGTACTGACTCCGGCCGCAGAAGCCTACGCTCATTCTCTAACACGCTGTGTAGTCAGAATCCATAGTTTGAGAGGTCTTGGTACCGAAAAATGGACTGCAGGCAAAACGTCAGTCTGTCTCTCCGTCTACCTGTGTGTCTGTCCGACCGTTCATCTCCTTAGGGGCAACGTTAGCGCCAAAACCGTTCAGCATATTTTCTCCAAAATTTATATTATTCGATCGATGTAAAGGAACTCCTCGGCCCCTGAGTCTGAAACGGATGGTTTGATTTTTGATGGGTTCTGTACATGAAGCGTTAAATACAAGAAGTTTTCTCAAAAATGGCTTCAATTTTTTATTAAACTTTGTCCTCGGATAGCGTAGAGGACGCTCAAAAGAAGGTGCAGGCTTCGTCGTTAACATTCCTGATTTTCGAAAATTGCATTGGTTCAATTTATTCGGCAATAACTACAATATTGAAGGATTATTTTTCCTTAACGTGTTAAAATCTGTTCTTTAAAGACAGATTTCGAAATAAGATCATGTACAATATTACGCAAGTATAAGTAGTTTTTGCATCATTTTGTGTGATATACGTGTAGGCAATTTTTAAATAGTTATTTGCTCATAAACAGTTATTTGCTCGATCAGGTTTCTGTCCAGTTTTCCTGATCCTTGAGCAAATGCTGAGATGGTCCCTTGTTTTGCTTCTGGACATAAAAGTAACTTCATTATTTGTGCACGTCTTCTCAATTTCAGTGGGAAATATAGTTATTCAAATTATCGTTTTCCATATTATCGCAGAAAAAAGTATTATTCTTTCATGAAGAACATGAGGGTTCAGAGCACAAATTTATAACTAACTTACCTTTGAAAATATATTTTATTATATAGGAGCGAATATTTTGTCAACAAAACTCGAAAAAAACCTCTCTTTTCTGTATTCAAAATTCGACTAGAATATGGTTTAGGATAGAGATTACAGAATTATGAAAACGTGCACAAAATTCACTTCTCCCCATAGCTCGTCACACACAGTTTTTAACTGTTTTTGACGTAAATAAATAAATAAAAAGGATCCAATTTTCTTCTTTAAATTTTCTCCTTATATGTATCAAAAGAACGATAAAAATTGGTGCTAGTCTCATTTGCGACGAAATCTGTATTTCCGAAAATTGCAAAAAGTTAACATTTCAAAACTACAAAATTGAAGATAGAGATTTTTGCCTAAAACAAAACGTTCTAAAATACCATATCTATAAAAATGGCACAATTTTTTGAAAAAAAACAAAGTTTTCGCGAAATTTTTGCTTGAAGTTAATTGAAATTATAAAACTAGTGGTGCTTCCAACGCACATACTTTCTCGCTCTGCTTCTATACGGTCCTTATTGCTATTCCATTACATCATAAATCAGCAAAAGTGTATTATACCAGCAAACGCTTTCCGTACCGAGACCCGTCATCCGAAACTCAAAGTCAACGAACTGGCACTTATACACTACGCAACACCAACACTGCCTGTGTCGAAGAGAGCCATGAAAGAATAGAAACCGACCTATAAAATGGTAAATGCATGATTAAGAAACAATTGATACGATGGTACATACGCTTTACAAATACAAGAAAAGTAAAATATTGTTAAAAGTTAAAAATTTGAACAAATATATAGACATTTCCAATACATTTATCACAATTATTATATTTTAATCAAAACGTAATTGTATCGGTTTTGTCATTAGCAGCCGGTAATTTTCAACATGCGAAAAACATGTCTTTCAAACATGACCAAGAAAGGCAGCGGTGAACCGCTTTAAGAAGTATTCGTAAGGCGAGAAAGTAATAACAATTTTTGGAACCGTTACGTATATGTAAGTTCATCGCATGCCTTCTGGTTATATTGTATTACAATTTAATGTTAAAATGCTCATAATTTTACTTAAATTGGTTCATACAGATATATACTAGACAGCGGTTGATTCGACATGTCATACGCTTCAGAAATCGAATAACAGAGTTGAAAAAATTGTTTAAAAGCAGTTAAGGAAAACAGACAATTCCTGTCTATTTATCTGCATTGTTCCTATTCGTGAGTAGAAGTACTTCAAATGATTTTCAATAAAGTATCTACACTCTTCAATGTTTTTCCTGCAACATCACATTCATCAAATTAAAATCCCCCTCGCGGGATCGAACTCGGCACCTTCCTTATTGAAGATCTCAACCCGAAAGTGCTTTAACCAGCCGGGCCACGGGGCTCACATGTGGACCAACTCCTTATATTTTAGTCAAAACGTAATTGTATCAGTTCTATCATTAGGAAGCCGGTAATTGTCAACATGCGAAAAACATGTCTTTCAAACATGGCCAAGAAAGGCAGCGGTGAACGGATTACTCCAAATAATTTATCCACTGATCGGCATTTGAAAAATAACTACTGCGAGAAGTATGTGCCATTCTATAGCACCTCTAGTTTATTTATATATTTACCGTCCCTTATTACACACGTGCAGAAATTTTAAAGAAAAAAATTGGAGCGTTTTTTGAGAAAATTTTTTTTGTAAATTTGAATCGCAATTTACGCAAAAACTACTCGTTTTTTCCAAAAAAGGGTTCATGACCTTATTTGAAGTACTAATTTTGTACAACCGACTTTGTCTGAGGCAAAAATCTCTATTATCAATTTTGCAGTTTTTAAACAGTATTTTAAAATTTTCGACAATTGGGCCAATCAGGGAAAATGATAGCTACGTCATTCCCTTCAACGTTCTTCGCACTATTCAACAACAAAAATATAATCAAAAAATTTGGAGCCATTTTCTTTTAACTTAGAAAATCTCAAAATGGGCTTCATGTAAAGTACCCTCAAATACTAAAATATCGGTTTCAAATTCAAGAGTCCTTGAGACGAGTAAAAACGATCGGGGAATATCAATTTGAAGAAAATCGGCCGAACGGTTTAGGCGCTAGCGTTGACCACAGCCGGACAGACGGACGTTCTGCCGTCAATCGATTTTGCAGTATGAAGAAGCAACAAATCATGGATTTGACTACACCACGAGATAGAGGATTTTTTTTTCTAAATTTAGCAACAGGTTTTATCCACTTTTTTGTCACCAGACCCCTGCTATAGGAGTTTTTCTGGCGAAAATTCCCCGTTTTAGGCCGCACAATTACATAACTTTCTCTTCTTACGAAGTATTCGTAAGGCGAGAAAGTAAAAAACAACCTTTTTCTCGAAAATTCCTCCAACTGCAAATTTAGAAATAATGCGAGAAAGAATGTGTTCAGGACCGACTGAGGTTTCGTACAACAGGAACTGACCACTGAAAAAGAATGGCAGGTTTGCGGCAGCGCTTCGAAGTGACCATATCGATAGGAAGAGATCGACTTATTGGTCATGAATCCTTTGGTGGTCGATAGGATGTGATCCACTCATTGGTCCTTTTGGTGAGACGGAAAGCTTTGTGTAGGACATTCAAGATCAATAGTTACTACTACAAACTACAGGCGATACATCATGAAAAGGAACATAAGTGACAAGTCGCGACCTATAAAGTAAAAGGTTCTATCTAGCATTTTTTCCAAAAATGACTTTATGTGATATTTGTAAATGGTAGCGATGAGATTACATAACATCTAAGTTTACATTGATCTACGAAGCTTAGTTTCTGAGACAGAGATAAGGTAAAATGGTTCTATCTGCAAAACGTATGTTCAAGTTCGGGAAAAAAGGTTCTATCTGCTTCACCGCGCAAAACGATCTGTTTGCATGTATCTGGACATTATCTTGTTGGCAGCGCAAAGTGTCCAGGTATTGTAAGATCTTTTGAGAAGCAGATTTAATTGCGATGTTGTGTGAAAGTGAAATTGAAGATGCTGTTTTTGAGCATTCTTGCTCTGAATTCGATCCTAATGCGGCAAACAGTACTGAAGAAGACGAGACACAGAGGCAAAACAGTGATGTAAGCACTGTTTGTGTTAAAGCAAAACAGTTTCTGTAAGAAGGTAAACATATTTTTATAAATATCGAACTATTTATTCTTTATCGGGTTTAATTGGTAACCATCCACAATTTATGGTAGTTCGGCAAATTGGGCATTTGGATATTCTTTACGACGCCTGAGTGAGTGTCTTTCTAAATCAACGAATTTATAGTTTACGCGACAAAAACTATTTATACTCCACTTCACATGCTGATATAATATTATAAATTGTTACCTGTAAATCCTGTTTACAACCCGGATTATTACGATTTTACTTCTTTTCGGTTAATAAGTAAATGTATTGATAACTCTTCGTTAGGAGCGCATGTATCAAGTAGACCCAATCCGTTTTAAGAACTCAATATCTCGCTGTGTTGGTGGCTGTAAGTTTCGCAATCTGGTGATATCGTGTAGTAAGGAGGATTGGAAAAATGTGCAAGGGTCGAAGAAACATCAAGCTGGCTTAGAACATTTAAATTACAGAGGAAAGGTCATCAAGCTTAACAATTTAAGAAAACTACAAATTATGGAAATTTTTGTCGTCATAACTGCACACTAAATTTCACTCCAGAAGAGCAAGAGGGATTATTTATTTCATTTTACAAATTGGAAACTTATTCTGAAAAGGTCAGCTACATACTGAGGACATCAGATCCTTTCCAGAAAAAAACAACAACAGAAAATATTCTAAATCTTCGAAAGAAGAATACATTCGTTTACAGTTTTGTTTCCAAATAAGAAATTATTGTGTGCAAGGAAGTTCTACCTCAACACACTTTCTATAAGCCAGAAGATGATATATAATGCACATTTACACAAAGATAAAATAACAGGAACACCAAAATTGGACGATCAAGGTAGCAAACTAAGGGTAAAATACCAAAAGACGTGAAAGACTGTGAGGGCACACATTAAATCTTTCCCTAATAAAGAGAGTCACTATTGTAGAGCTAGTACTACTATACGAGTGCCTCGCCTCCAACTTAAATATCACGAAACCGTACGACCTCTACAAGGAATGTTGTGTAAACAAAAGATATCAATTTGTAAAATTTATCTATATATCGGAAGATTTTTAATGAAGAATTTCATTTGGATTTCTTTCAACCAAAAGCGGACAGATGTGATCTGTGTCAGAAATACAGAATTAATGAGTTGGAAAATAATATGTCTAATGATTTAAAATTAAAATACACTGAAAACGTAGATTGTTATCGAAGGAAAACAGGAGAAAGGAAAGAGAGGAAGATCATAAGATCAAAGATGAACATCAATTGTAGTGAATGAAAATGTGATAGGATTCCGAGAGCGAAGAAGTATTTTCTTCTATAGGAGAAAATTTACTTTATTCAACATGACAGTTCATGCTTTCCCAGCCAAAGATATATATTGCGCAATTTGGACAGAAATTGACACAGGCCATTCTGGAAACGACCTTGCAAATGCCGTTTCCTAAATTTTGGAAAAAATAATTCAAAACTCACCTAAGGTAAAACATATTATAATGTGGAGCTACAGCTGTGTACCCCAAAACAAGAATCAGATGATGTCTCTGGCAATGAAGGAACTTTCTACAAAAACACCCACAAATCGATGACAGTAATGAAATACTCTACTGCTGGTCACTTGTATATTCAGGAAGAACACAATGTTCATTCCCAGATAGAGAAAGCTCTGAGAGCTAGTGAATTATGGTCACCGATTTCTTCATGTGGATACATTTGGCAGTAAATAGAAAAAAAAGCACTTAATATTATTCAAATTCAAAACAATGCATTTAAGGATTTCCATAAAAGCAGCAAGCATCTTCATTTTAATAAATACCTTCCTCTCAAGTTTCGCAATTGAAATTCACTCAAAGACCAGCTGATGTAGAGTATAAAATTACATATTCTGATTCACAATTTTCCACCGTAAATGTGCGACCATACATTTCTACAAGAGTGGGTGGCGAAATGTTCATCTATCTATCCGCCTGCACAAACGTATGTGGCGAAAGAGAAGTTTTTTAAATAAAGAAAAGGTAGCCGACTTAGCATACATGTTGAAATGGATGCCAACTGTGGAACAAATCTACTTCAAAAATTGCTTAAAAAACAAAAATTATATTATGGCTATGCGACGTTTTACTTAATATGTTTGTAATATATCATTTCAAATTTAAGTGTAATTCAGTGATTTACAATAGGTTACTTTTTTTCCACTTCTAGTTGGCTAAGTCTAAGTAATGTCATGAAATTAAAATTGAGCACTATAAATAAGAGTTTTACTAAAATGTAAGCACATTTTCTTTGAATTCATTAAATTAATAAATGATACAGTTACATGTATATTTGCAATTATTTAAGTAATATACCAGTCAAATTTCCTACTAACAAAGATAGAACCTTTGGCTCGAACGTGAAAATACATATGAGGGTAAAAAGGTTCTATCTGTAAAAATAGGGTCTTGGTTTCTACCAAAGTTACAATGCTTTTAGATTTATTATCAGTCTACAGTTTTGTGCTTGGATGTCAAGTACACCGACAAAGTTTCAATACATTTAATAAAATAGTTTTTGTTTTAGAGAGGGACAAAACTTTGAAATGCTCTCCTGTAAAATTACTGCGGTGCAGATAGAACCTTTTTACTTTAGGGTCGCGAAGTGTCGTCTTTACATGAAGGCCACAGAATCTATTCGGCACATCTGCAGTGGATGTTCTGAGTTGGCAGCGACGAGGTATAATTTCTTGCTAGCATACATTAGTGGTGCTAAACAGCACATATTTTCTCGTGTTAATTCTAATATTGCAATTTTCGAAAATCGGAGAGTTCAGCGAAAATGAGACCTGCGCCATTCTTTTAAGCGTTCCCTGTTTTATTTGCGGTAGAAATACGTAAAATATTTGGAGCAGGTTTGAGAAATTTTTTTGAATAATTTGCATTTACTTCAAGCAGAAGCTACGTGAAAAACTAGTTTTAAAATTATACATAATTATTTTTCAATGATTTTTTTAAAACAGATTTCATTTAAGCCAAAAATCAATGTCAAATTTGTAGTTTTGCAATGTGAACAATTTGCAATTCCGAGAATACAGTGTGTTTGCCGAGAATGGAACTAGCAACTCGGTTTTACCGTTATTTGATACGTACGAAGAGAAAATTTAATGAAAAAAAATTAGAGCAGTTTCTGAGCAGAGCTTTCGAAAAAGTGTACAAGACCTTATTTCAATAGGTCTTTAAAAAACAGATTTTATTAACGAAAAAATCTGTCTTCAGTAGTTGTAGGAGGGGACTGAAAAAAGTTTGAAATTTTTCAATTTTCAAAAATTCAGTGAAATTAATAAACATGAGACCTACACAATTTCTTCAAACATTCTTTAAGCTATCCGAAAAAATAATAAAAAAATACGAGTCATTTTTGAGAAAACTTCGAAAATGTTTTCGAAGCCCCCCAAAAACAAATTATTTGTTCAAACTCAGCCTCGAGTTCCTTTAAATCAATCGATGAACATCAATTTTGGAGAAAATCGGCTGAACGGTTTTGGCGCTAGTGTTCACCACAGACAGACGGAAGGACAGACGGACATTGTTTTGTCGTCATTTCATTTTTCGGTATCAGGGACACACGAAACATGGATTCTGACTACACAACGTGTTAGAGGATGTACCTAATTTACTAGATATAAGAACTCGATTGCGTTGTTGCATTGCCAGGGCCCTGGAATTACAGTATTCTGTTGAAAATTCGTAGTTTTCCGGCGCACGATTACAATACTTTATCGTTTTATGAAGTAAATTCGAAAAATTTAAAAGGAATTGTGTAAAAAATGTTTGTGTGACATTTGTTTCACCATTTTGTGGCAAAATGACGGCATCCCTGGGCGGAGCACTATGCTGACTTGTACTTAATGTGTGTTTAATCTATGTGTTAATGTGTGTTACTTGGAGCCACTGATGATGGGAAAAACACTCCCGAAACACGTGTATGGCTAAAATTCTCTACACATAAAAAAGTCTACTATTGTGATTGATACCACTTTATCCTCGGAATTTTAATTGCCGTTTTCAATTAAAGCCTTTAGTTTTTCAAAAAGGGGTAATTATTTATTGCCTCCACGTACTGCTGTGTGGATGCAGTTCTCGACCAATATATTTGTGCCCCAAAAATGTCTTTTGTTTCTTGAAAAAACTAGTGGTACTAAAGCAGCACATACTTTTTCGGCTTAATATTTGTTCCGTAACACTATTTATACAGCAATTCCTATTCGAATTAACACATTTCAGTAATCTTTTTTCGTAAATCTCATTACAAATCGTAGAACTTAAGGAGCGAAAAAAAATATTTTCAGCCATAGCAACACAAATTCGACAATTATAACTGCGTTTCATACGCTAAATCTTGTCTCAACAATGAGACGGAATTTACAGAACTACAGCTGCCGTCTTCCGGGCGGAATGCCATTGTCATATTCTAATCTATATTTCCTCCAGGCTAGCAATTTTAAATCGTATTTTTAAGAGAAAACCTAATTGGGCTAATTTCAATTAAGGTTTGCGAGTTCTTGGACGAAAATACATCAATACATTGAGATATGTAAGTACATGCTCGCGATACGGACAAAATGGATTATCAAATAGGTTTCAAATGATTTCTAAAAGATTAATTTGTAAACGTATAACAAAAGCTTGAATATTAGAAACGAACAAAGAAAAATAAAATAATATACAACTTGTAACTTTCGTAGCATCTGCTGTGGTCAGCTTTTTGTACACGGTGAGCTCAGCAGCCTATACGCCGCAAGCCGACAGGGCTGGCTGGCGCGGGGCACAGCCAGCGAGACGGACGGAGAGCCTCGAGGCGAGTCTATCGAGGGTCTGGCTTCCCATACTTAACCCGCAACTGGTGATGTGGTGGCTGTTAGTACCCTAGCCTTTGAAAGATACCATACTACCCAAAGGAGGATGCGCGAAGGAGGCCATACTTGGTTTTTTCGTTCTTGGCACACCAAGGTCACGGACGAAAATGGAGAGGAAGGCTTTCTCCAATAGGGAGCTTCCGTGTCACAACAAAGTGAGCAAGAACGAAAAAAAACCCAAGTATGATGCTTTGGGTACCTCTCAGGAGGTCAGTTGTTCTGCGAACCGGCGGTGGTCACATTGTTGAAGATAAGCACAAACATTTTTTTTTTCTGGGGCCGAGGTATAGTCAATCTCCACCTCAGCATTACGTAATTATTTATCGTGAGATTTTTATTTTCACAAAACTATAGGATGCTTCGAAGAATATTATTAGAAGAGCTGACCCAGGATTTGAGGAATGGGTCAAGGTCAATTAGAATCGAAAGAGAGCGAATTCAGTGGTGAAGAGGGAGAGACCGTGTAGCATACGGAAATATGTATAGTGAATGAGGGACTGTGGAAAGTCACTTAAATTGAGGTCGGTTGAATTAGTAACAAGATGTGATTAATTGGTCCTCCTTAATCAGATTCTGGTCCTCAAAAACAATTTTATAAAGTAGTCTGCGTATGATTCAAACAATAGCTGGACGAATGCTCCTTGTATTATGTTGACACTAAAATATTTTCTTAATTTGGGAAGTCAATAGTTATAATTAATTATTATTGTAATATTACTAATGATAATGCATAGCATTTCGTTCATATCATCAAAACAGACATTTTGTTTATGTCAACACTTTTAAGCCAGGTTTTGTGTTGTGGTATGTGTAGTCCCCACATCACCAGTTACGTGACAAAAAAATGACCTCACCAGTTACGGTTAAGGGGACTGCGGGCGCAGCCTGGGAGAAAAATCCGCCGTTCGGTCCACAGTCAGAGAATGAGTCGTCAGAGTCAGCGAGGGAGACGATCCTTCGGTGAGGACGTCAGCCGACAGCTCACGGCGATGTCGGGGAAAAGGTGATTCCAGG
>JAHLJT010008446.1:284644905-284711845 GCA_031308135.1 Acheta domesticus | reverse complement strand
TCTTTACAATTTCTCTTCTCTAATGTCCAGAAGGTTATAGTGAGGTGAAGGTTTTAGTGCTTATGTTGAGAAGAAGAGCCAATGATATGAAGTGTTGAAGCAAAATCATCTTACAGATACAAAGAAAATTTGAAATATATAAATTAATGGAATTGGAGTGCTAATTATGACAGCCCTTTGATCTTACCTGATATTAAGCTGTCAGAATTTTAGCACGTTAGCTGGCTGTCAGAACTGCAGAACACCTGAGTTTCTAAGTGTATAAACGTTTCGAGTCATGGTAATGCCCATAAAGTTCTGATGTACAGATTATGATATTGAAAAAATTCAAAAGACATTCTGCAGGAATCTCTATTCCTGTGGTCAAAATGGTTGAGGAAATATCTGTTGCAAATATGAAGATCCTGTTATTCTATTTGTTGCCTCCTGAAATGACTCGCATTATATTAATGTGAGAAACTGATGCTAAAATTGTCTGGAAATTTTGTGCTGAATTCTTTGGCCTCCTTGCTGACTGGTTGCTAACATGTTCAATACATTTTTGGCTGCTTCTAATTAATGACCAACCCAAGAGTTAGTGTATGCAGTAGACAGTCATATTTTACACAAGGTGAGAGATTTCTGGAAAAACAGAAAACCAGTTATTAATTACCCTGTAAATTACAGGGAAATTAGTATACAGAAATGAAACTTGGAAACTTGTTGGTCATGTCAAAAAATTGCATTCAACTTGAGCCGGAACCTTGGCAGAAGAGAAAAAATAATGTATTGATGTGACACAACGAATATTAGTTAATGAAGTGATGGTCCTTTAAGATGCCATGTCTAGTTATCAGCAAAATTATGTGAGGTGTGTTTGAAAATTGAACAACAGCAGCAATAATGACCACTTTTGAGAAGATGATTATAAAATAATTATTTTGCTTAATTGTTCTCTGATTGGCTTGTAGAGTCCAAATCCTTGTATGTTATTGGCTGAAATTTCATGAGTGAAGTAGGGCATGTAATTTGTAGTAATGGAAGATGTCTTTAGAAATGTTTTTAACTAAACTGTTGGTAAAGGCATCTTACATTATGTCATTCATATTTTAATGATAAAATCACTTTAGCGCTTATCTGTGTAATATACACAGTGCAGGAATGCAAACTCATGTGGATTATTCATAATGATTACATAATTAAAGCATCAGAGATAAAACCTTATACTATTGTAATTCCAGTTTTTTGTAGTGATGAACATTCTTGAGCATTACTTGAGTACCATAAATTGCCAAAGAATAAGAAACTTCTGCCCAAATAAGACTGTAAAACTGCCCCCAAACAAAATTGAGTAATACATTTTGAGCAGTGATTTCGTCATAAAATAAAATTTGTTTCACAGAATTTTAGCTCCTTAACCAAACTTATCATTGCACAACTAAAGATGCTTTGTTGCAGTTTAATTTTCTCAATACTTAATGCTTGGCATTATTTTCTATTTAAAAATATTTTCTCCATTATATGATTTTTGGAAAAAGTTAATTCTAAATTTGTTCCAAAAATTCATTTTCAAAAAAACATTCTCAAGAAATATTTAATGTAACTTTTTAATGTTATGGGAATATTTTTTCATAAGTAGAAAATTGATGTGGCGTAAATTTAAGAAAAAAATAACTGATTTCTGTCACAAGTTATATTTTATAAACTAAAATAAGTGTTTATCTTTTTTTTTTTTTTCCTCCCTGATACCAAATGTAAGTGTAAGTGTGTTTTGGACTCTAGGAGTAACGAGGAAAACGCACTCCAGGGGTACTATAATCATCTTTGCACCTGCAAAAAGTTCAAGTGAATTGAATGTAGTAAGGGGAAAATGAACCTAAAGGATGAAGCGTGTTTTATTGAAATTTTGGAAATGTGTACGTTCTTTTAGGTTCATCTTCTCTTAATAAATTCACATGGCGGTTTTTGTAGGTTCAGCAACGATACACTCACCTCCAAGAAATCTTTTCAAGTAACCTAACCTGCCTGGACTGCCTGTGAAATGCTCTGATTTCGTTACCCAATAATATTTAAATAATATTATAAAGTTCACTATTAACACAATCAGAGTAGCATACACTTGATTCCAAGGAATTTTGTATTTGCTAACATCTGGAAGTAAATGGATAGGGACTGTCTCCAAGGCATCCAAATACTCTCCTGTGATATATTACATTTTTTTTGTCTTTCAACAGTCCAATTTCTGTGTGGGAGGCAGAAAGTGCCCTTTTGTTACATAATGGCAGTCAAAACCATAGTTCTAGTGTAAAAAGACTAGGGCCACATTTTTAAAATAAGTTTAACATGATTTTACTTTCATACATACTACTTATATAGTGTAAAGAACATGTAATGTTGCAGCAAAAAAAATGCGATTTTTCGACAGAAAAACTTGTCTTATGGCTTCCTGAAAAAGCCGATAATTCTTGCTCCTATAAGTATTAAATTATGTCCTCTAATATTTTAAAATCCATGGTTTGTGGAGCCTTGATACCAAAATGTGTGTTTGCAGCAAATCGTCTGTCTGTGAATAACACTAGCGCCTAAATCAGTCACAATATTTTCACTAAAATCGATGTTCCCAGATGGATTTGGCTAATTTAACAGCTTCTTTAATTTAAATTGAATATTTTGATTTTAGATGATTTAAAACGTGAAGCCCCAGACATTTTCAAACTTTTCTCAAAAATGGCTTGAATTTTTTTTCTTGAAAAATGGCACTGGCCTGAATTTCAAAGACTTCTCTGAGTTTTCAGAAGTTGCAAAAGTTTAAAAGTGTTTTGATGTACTCCTGCCACCACCATTCTTAAAAGCAGACATTTTTTTTCTTAGATCTGTGTGCCCAATTTTTATTGAAACCTATGAGTTTCGAAAATTCCAATTGTTCCACTTTCTTTGTGAAGCATTCAGGACAATGACAACTTCAGCCTTTGATGTGGCGGATAAGTGAAGAACTTGGGGAAACCTAAGTACTAGAGTTCAAATTCTGGCATGGAGAAAATGTTTTCCATGTTGGAAATATTTTTTTTTTGGCTCAAATAGTATTGTAATATTATTAAAACCTTACCAATAATGTGTGAAAGCTGCTTTCACACATTATCTGCCCCCACTAGCTTTTGGAAGACTGTATGTAGGGCATTGCTAGTCTATTGGTTTCCCTGGGCATAAATTTAACACCTCTTTCCTGTTCCAGCATTCTATGGTCGGACGTTTTTGATGATAACATTTTTTTTCTTCACATCCAGTGTCTGAAACAAAAAATTATATTTCAAAATATACCACCCCTTAGTTAATACAATATGATTTGGTGTTAATAGGTCATCTTTTTGACTTGTGCCAACATTACACTTCTTATTATTATATTAAAATATTAAACATTTAAAATAAATTTCTACTTAAGGAAAATTGTTCATAGATCCAATGGCCATAAACTCCCCCCTCCCCAATATACATTTCTTTTGAATTTGTAATTAAATTTTTTCAACAGATTATCAAAAATATCCATTTTTAAACTGAGGATAATTTTTAATTTAAAAATGTAGAAAAAATAGTCATGAAAACATAATCTGGGGAGGATTTCAACTTTGAAAGAAGTTGAAAAATTCGTATTTTAGATCAGTCATTGTTCAAAACCTTTTACTTAATTTCACCAAGAGGCAATTTTTTTCAATCTTCTGCAGCTACATAGATGCTTTTAGGACAGGGAAGAAATGCGGAAACCACGAGGAACACAATGCTTGTAGGAAATCCGGAAACCACAAGGAACACATGCTTGTAGGAAATCCGGAAACCACAAGGAAAATACAGGGACAATAGTGTCCGGTGAATCGGCATGTACCCTCATTCAGAACTTCGCCTAAATGACATTCCTGATTATTTTACAATCCACTAAAAAGACAACAACAACAATCATTCATACACACACATGAATTGATGACCACTTTCATATCTTAGGAATGAATTTTTTGAGAACTGTTTTTAACCTTCAAACTTAATTTTAATTCTAATGGTCTGTAACTTATTTTTTTTCTATTATGGTCTACAAAACAAGATTGTTAGGTTTTTAATGTGTTAGATTATAATACAGTTGGAAGTTTAATAGCCCTTTTCTAAACACCTTCCTATTATTTGATTAATTCTGCCAAACCTTTTATATCAGATAATCAGGATGTGTCTGATTTTCATATGGCATCATGAATCGTGGTTTGCATGAAATTCATTTGAGCTCTGTTATTTGTTCAAAAGTACTATTGTTATTTCAGCAAATGTGTAAATCCTTATGTACAAGTTCATTTTAAATTTCAATCTGTAAGTAAAGAAGAATTTTTTTTTCTTTTCTTGCAGAAGGGTTGCAGAATACTTTGGCAGTGTAAGTTTTTCTCTTGCACTGATGTAAAATGTAATATTGATTCCTTCTGCTATATCTTTGCCATGTTGCCATGGATTATCTTTCAATTCTTCATATAAGATGTAAAAAAATAATTGTCATTGTGTTTAATTTTCTTATCTTGATGTATGTAATTTTTTTATCCCCCTCCCCTGCCCTGTCCTCTAACAGTGGCTTCTGGCCCTCCATATAGCAAATAGCTTAGTGCTTTGAATGAAAAAGAAATTCCGACTATTAAGCTAATTCTTTTGTTGAAATATGGTAAGTCTTTTCATTGTGTTTCATATGTACATGTTTTTTTAAAATTTTAATGGTAATAATCAGTGCTTGATTCATAAAATTTTAGGTCCCGGAATGTGTCCTAAATTAATTATTGATTTAATAGAAATAGTTGTATATTTATAATATAATTTAATAATTATTCCTGAGGTACCAGAACGTCATTCTGTCGCATTTCGCCAGAAATCAAGCCCTGGTAAGGATTATTGTCATTATTTTTCACTTTTAAAATTGTTTATTTGTAAATTGGAAATTTTTCTAATGTTTTTCCAGGTATGATTTGCATCAATTTTAATAAGTTTTTATTATTTACCAAATATGTCAAATGTTATATCAGAAGATGTGAATAATCAGTTCATAAAACGTTGTGTATAATACCCAACATCATTTTTGAAATATAAAGCATTAGAAAATAATTCCTGCTACAATGTAATTAATTATCTCTCTCTAAAAGAATGCTTCTAATTTTTAATACTAACCTAAGACAATCATTGTTAAGTGTTTATTAATTTTACCTATTTTATTTGAATTATATAATGTGTTTGGAATTGCTTTCTATGTATATATTATGTAGTAGGTATGCATCCTCAATATAATATTCATCTGCTCCTGTTGCTAGATGGGTCACACTGGAATGATTCACCAAGCATGTACTTGATTTTTATTAATGATGGAGTTGATAATTGTATGTAATGAATGTTTGTCATTGTTTACTCAATGGGTGACCAATAATGTTTTCACAGATATGTGAAACCAACCGTCCATTGCTACCCTTTTGAAATGCATCGCCTCTGTTCCTGTGAGGCTGACAGTGCAACTTCTCATCAGCTTAATTCTTGATAGATATGATATATAAGGTAGTTTTTGTCACCACTATTATGTGAGTGTGTATAATCTGTTCATTTATGTTCTTGCTGTGCGTTTTTTTAGCATTTTATAAAACTACAATTTGGGGAAATTCGTGGCAGAATCGTTGACACAGCTGTTATGTCCATCATAGCCAAAGTGTTATAAAAATAATAAATTCTCCTCACTTATGCTTTCTTTGATATAGTTAAGGTGCAGAATATGGGTCATCCCAAAAGGGAACAAATAATGTTCAGTGTGAATAGGATTTCAAATTTTATGCAATAATTCTTTGAAGCAACAGTGAAGCCAAAAAACAACAACAAAGAATAAGAAAAATGTTATGATGCTTACAACAGCATGAAGAGAATCAAAGAAAGGATTTTTTTTCTGTAAAACAAATTGAACTTATTTCCAAACATAATTTATTAAAATATACAAACTACTTATGCATAACACTTGTATATTTTTAAATGAGGTTAAAAAATTTATAATTATATAGAAATTTCACCATTTTTTACCACTTTCTCCATTTTTCAATCAACAGAGGATCTGCTGTCAGTTCTAGCCTTTCGAAAGATTCAAAGGAATTTTAAAAACAAAACAAACAATAGTCAAACATTCCATCAAATCTCTCTTTAACTGTTTGGTTAAAAAAGCATATTTTTCATTCTTTAAAGATTCTTGTATTGACTCAAGTTTCAACAATTAAATTCTTCACACTGAACTTTTACTAACTACTAAATGGTACGACAAAGGTTTCCGCGCGCTCGCATGATCTCTCCTATTCCTCTCCGTGAGGTAGAGCTGGAAATTCAACGAGCATTGTCAAGATTTCGAAGGATCCTCTCGGTGCGGTGCCCTCTTTCCCAATGTTCTGTCGCGTGGCCGCAGACGGCCGGCGCCCGCGTAAGCATAGTGACGTAGCTCCGCCGCGGAAAGAGCGTCTCAGCAGATAAGGCCTATATAACAGCTTAAACCTCCGCTTAGCGGGGGGGACGAATGCTACTCGTGAGCTTGTCGCCCGTGTGCACGGACCTTCCACTCCCCGTCGGTTCAGATCGGCCCCAAACTGACCCTGCCGACTTCCCTTCACCCCTAGTCGGTTCATATCGGCCCAAGCTGGCCCTGCCGACTTCCCTTCACCCCTAGTCGGTTCAGATCGGCCCAAACTGGCCCTGCCGACTTCCCTTCACCCCTAGTCGGTTTCAGATCGGCCCTAACTGGCCCTGCCGACACTCCTCAATCCCGCTAGTCCACACAGACCCTCCGGGGTCCTGCTAGCAGCTTCCCGCCCTTGCCCCTGATCACCGTGCACTTCGAGTGTCGCAATGGCAGCTGCAAAGTCGCTCTTCCGGAGAAACCGTCCTCGCCGAGGCTGGGCTACGTCAGGTGCCTGTGTAAGTTACACCTCTCCAATAAACTGCTGTTTGCCATGACTGGGGTCATCCCTGTTCTTATTGCTCCCTTGCATCCGCCTTAGGCCTTTAATAGAATAGGGAATGGCCCAGAGGGCACCTTCTACCCTTACCGTCCTTCCACTCCCCTGCAAGTGCTGCCAGACCCCTTCCCCCAAGACAGTTAGTGCGGTGCCCTCTCTCCCAATGTTCGTGCGGTGCCCCCTCTCCCAATGTTCGTGCGGTGCCCCCTCTCCCAATGTTCGTGCGGTGCCCTCTCTCCCAATGTTCGTGCGATGCTCTCTCTCCCAATGTTCGTGCGGTGCTCTGTCTCTGTTCGTGCGGTGCTCTCTCCCCCGTCCGTGCGGTGCGTTCTCACCATGTTCGTAGTGGGCACTCTCTGTCCTCTGCTTTGCTCTTGTCCGTTATTTGAGAGCTCCGTCGTGGTTAGGGCTTTCCATCTCCGTCCGTGTCTTCGTTCGCACTTTCTTCAGTCTTAAATAAAATTGCGTTTGTTCTAAGATGTAACATGATTGTAAATGTATTTTTATGCAAATTTTGCATGTGTGCTCTCCTGAACTGGCCGTGTCCAAGGAATTCCCTAGATCTGAAACAATCTTTGATTCTAGCTGATGCTCAACCATCGTTGGTGCGGCCGAGTAGAGGGCAGGGAGTACGGGAGCTCCTGAATAAATGGTACTTTTGGTGCTGCAGGATTACATTTCATTGATCATGGCCTCGGGGATAAAGTCTTGATGCAGTAGCGTCCGTGACTGCATCTTGCGCCAGTTAACTCTTTAAGTCTTACGTTTGTTGCATTTCTTGAGTGTGTAGCTGTCCTTTGGTCATGGCGGTGAAGATAAGCGGGATTTAAGGTGAGTTTTATTTTAATTGTGTGCATATTGTGATTTTTACTCCCTGTGAAGACCTGTCGTATTTTTTGTCAATAGTGTTTTGTGGATCATGAAGATTTTCCATTCTTTGTTCGGTTTTGATGTGCGTTTACTCAATTTTACATTTGTTCATGTGAGTGACTGGATCTTGTTGAATATTTTTAGTGCTTCGGGATGGTTCTAAATATTGAGTCTACTATGCATTTAGTTGCAATTATTTACAGATGCGTCTTTTTTATTCAACTACAAAAACAGTCGAAAACTAAGACGCACTATGGGGAGAAGTGGAATCTACACGTTTGAAAGTTGCAGTTCTTTACTTATTTATAAAGTAATTGTGGATGTCCTTTTATATTGTTGACTTTTGAATGCGTGTATTCAGCGCTATTTCCTCGTTTGTATGCGTTTTGCTGATACTACTGAAAATGACGATGCTTTTTTTCTTTCTTAGGTCAGACTGCTTTGGAGTATTGGAGAAATTTGGATCGTTTCGCGACAAAAAAGTGGTCGTTAGAGAAGTGGAACCAACTACTTGTCCTTCAAAAATATTTTCTGCAGTAGTGGGGAAAGACTGATAAGCTACGTCGCCCCAGTCTTGTATAAGTGGCTGAAGTAATTTTAGCTTTATATTGTATGTGTAAATGAGTAGATTATCGCAGACGAGTAGGCGGACGGGCTGAATCGGTTTGGTTTATTGTAGGGTGTCCAAATAGAAACTTTTATAAGATGTTGCCCACTTTTCCTCCGTAAAAAACGCTTTTTGTAAATGCTTTGTCCTAGTAAAGGGAAACAAGGCAGTTATCAGGAGCTAGAAAAGCCCATCCGATTCCATTCATGTCGATGTGATGGACCTTCTTCGAGCAGCTTTATCGGTCACGTGTATTAACCAGAGAAGGCCAGTGTCATCTCAAGTGACTCGAGAAATATATTTATAATATTGTTTCATCATTGAAGGGGATAGTTAACAGATTTGAAGAGACGACGTGAATAAATTACATCAATCCCAATTTTCAAGTGATGTCTACATTAAAAGCTTGATTCTACGAGTGCCTGGTCCTTAAAATCAAGGATGGTATTTTCAATATGATACTGACGCCATGTATTGCTTGTGGACAGTTAATGTTACTTCGCGTTTGAGTTCTATGAGGTATTCCGTTTGTGTTAGCTGGCGGAAGGCTGATTCACAGCTCACAGCAATACCCGTGACGGCTACACTGCATTTCTGCGTTACATGCAGGCCCGGATGTAAGGTTGGGCCCCCACAAAACTGGAAGAAAATTAACTGGAAAAGATATGCAGTTAATTGCATAGTTTGCAGTTATCGCATAGATTGTAATATTTATATGTGAACTATATACATACACACACCTAAAACGCCACCCCCTTCCAACATACACCAGGCACCTAATGAGTCGTAGAAGGGTGCTCAATGTGAGCTTTGAATTACATCAGAGCAGTGGGAAAAGGGTATACACAGAAATCAAGAAGACGTCGCTCATATATTCAAAACTTAATTGCGAATAGACATTTACAATAAAAGGAAAGAATATTTAACCCTTTGTTATATTCTCGAAGAACATTCTTGAGCATTTTTAAAATTCACTTTGAAATAAGCTATTCTTTAAAACAATACTCTTTATAGATTGGATCCATGTTCGGTCATTACCTCATGAATTCCTGCCACAACTTAATTTAAATAACTCTAACTCAAGACAAAGGAATAGAAATATACTTGTGAGCACTTAAATTTTAAATAACAGACTTTATCATAATAGTGTGAACATTTCTCTCACTCAAGTTGTGAACTGCACGTAAAACTTAATTATTTAATTAACTCAGTTCTTAAGGCATTCATTCATTATTTTGACAATGTAGTTCATCTTTCAAATGCATGTTATTTCCTCCCAAACATAAATATTCCCTTTTTACTCTTAATGTACGTTGCCCTTAATGAGTTAAGTCGCACGCGACGGCGTCTTGAATATATATATATATATATATATATATATATATATATATATATATATACACACACATACACAGGGTGTCCCACCAACTATGGACCACCCCCATAACTTCTCAAGGGTTCGGGATATCGAAGTGCAGTTTTCGATTAGCAATGGGGAATCATGAGGCAAGTCACGTGCCATAGAGAAATTGTCTATAACATTTTTAGTTTTCGAGAAATTTAATCATTTTTGATATTTTAAATGGAACTGTTTTTTTCAGCAGCAATGTATAGATCATGAATTTTATAGAATGAATGAGGGGATGTTTTATTTATTCTCGTTTGACTTGGGGGTTTTGCCCAGTTTATAGATGCGTCTTGAATGGTGAGTGCGAACGATCGTTGACCTTATGCCAGCAACGCACTCCGCTGGCCCGCTGCTGAATTTCATCCGTTTAGCTCGTTCAGCGGCGCAGCTCGTAGCCCGAGGGGTGGCGATATGACCTTGCACAGCGGCGCGCTCGTTCCTGGCCTCAACCTCAGCTATTTCCACCGTCTTCCGTCCTGTTCCTCAGCGTGCTCTTCCTTCTGCTTCTTTCTTGAAAGTGCCGTTCCCGCTCGCGTCTGCTTCTCTCTTCTTCTCTGTTCACGTAGTATACGCCCTCGCGCGAAAAATCTCTTGCACTCCGCAATTGATTTATTGCGTTTTGAAATAGTTCTGGCTTACGGCCCTTGTTTGTTCACATCTACTTTTAGGATTTCACAGTTTGTACTGGCTTTTTTAGATATGTAAATACTGCTCGAATTCGCCGTCTATAGATTTCTCTTTTTGGAATTATTATTGAAAATGAAATCGGCTTAACTGTTTTCACTATACTTTCTATCAAACTACTACTTTTAACCAAATGGCTGCTTGCTCGCAATTTCAGCTAAGCAAATGCTGCGCGAAAAACCGGCGAATTTTCCGCTGAAACTAATATTGCAGGGCCCTGATAACGGAAAAGTTGATACATCCAGTTGCTAAATTTATAAAAAAATCCTCTAACAGTGGTGTAGCCAGAATCCATATTTTGTGGGTACTTGATACCGAAAAATCGAATGACGGCAAAACATGTCTGTCCGTCCGTCTGTGAACAACGTTGGCGGATAAATCGTTCAACCGATTTTCTCTAAAATTGATATTTTCCAATCGATCTGGCTGATGTCGCGGCCCCTTTGAATTTGAAACCGATCTTTAAATTTAGGAGGGGGTACTTTACACGAAGCCCCTAGGACATTTTCAAAAGAACAGCGCCATCGTTGTTTGTTTTTTTAAAATTTTTTTTATGGTTGGATAGTTTAAAGGGCGTTTAGCCGTGCATTGTGTTTAGGTTGCATATTCGTTGAAAACGAATTTTTCCAAAATTGGAAAAATTCAAAATATTTTCGATGTCTTCCTACAACGACAGTTATGAAAAAATATTTTTCCCTTAATGAAAACTGTTCCTTAGTATATTTTGAAATAAGTTCATGTACAATTTGTGCGTGATGTTGCGTGAAAATGCGGGCGAGAAAGTTCGTGCAGTTTTAGCACCATTAGTTTATTAATCCACATTTAATTAAAGTTGTACAGATTTCGTTTGGAAACTATGGATTATAAAAATGTAATTTTTTCTTTCCGTATCAGTGTTGCCAGCGCTGTCGTGAGCCTGGTTCGGGAGGTGTATTGAACTAAGGCGGCAAAAATTTAAAATACTTATTTAAAACTTGGAATGAAATAAAACAAACAAAATTAGTAATACGTATTAAAGAGCAATACACTTTTAGCCATGTGGGTTAGTAAAATACGTAGAAGAACTATTGATATCAAAAGTTTCATATTTAACCAGTCCCATGAAATAACAGAGCAGTTTATAGAGCGGTATTGTTTTAATAATCGACGGTACTTTACGGTGGTTAGAGCGAGATACGTGTTATACTTACTGTAACTTGCTCTTTTTATGTATTAATCAAAAGACGAGACTCTTATGTTCTGATAGAATTTGAATCGATTTCGCTAAGTGATTTTCGAGTAATAAGAGCGTAAAGCTTGTCTTTTTAACTTCTGTTTTAATGGTGACTTGGCAGACCCGACAAGAAATGTTAAAATTGTGCGAAAACCAGCCGTTGAAAATGTTTTTAAAAACTATTGCTTAGGTAGCTAACATGACGAATCAATGTGCGCAATTTGATGAACATTACCGTTTCAAACGCGAGAGTTCTGCGAAATAACAAGCCTTAGTTAGCCCGAAGGCAGACTTCGCGCTTTCTAGAAAATCTGGACGGTGGCGGGCAAGTCGGCATCACCACACCCATAGCGCGATTGATCTAAATCCAGCGACAAGAAATTAGCAGTAGTTCTTACAATTATTTCGGTCTACTGGGCGCAATGAAAAGATCCTCACTCCTGGAAAACTTCACCTTTTATATTAACCAGATTTCCAGCAAAGCTGAAATTCGATGAATAGAATTGTCTCTAGACCCTGACTGAGACGCTCAAAGCAATCAATATTCCGAATAAATCACTTAAGTAGTACTACTTTGTTCCAGCAAATGGTTCTTCTTGTGAGATTATAGATTATTATCTACATTCAAAGCTGTATTATTATTTTGTATTGTGCTCATTGTCGTTTTTGTGACTTTCGCTCAGGAGAATGATTTGATTAGACAATGATTAATATTCTGTGTCTATTATACGAGATAATTAGTGGTTTATCATTGCCTTCCAAATCACAGTTGCATGATATCTTCAACTGAACTCAAACCAGCAACCTTGAGCAAAGGTCAGTGCCACAATCAGTTGACCTGCGGGGGTAGACATTCGATTCTCAAGGGTATTAGAAATAGATTAATAGTCGCATTAAATGGGTTGAATTGATAAAATACTTTGCTCGTATGAAAGTGATATAAATTATCAATTAGAGTATAGGTAAACGCAGAGCTAGATTTCCCTACAGGATAAGACTCCAATCTATGGGGGTCCCCTCGCCAGTATAATTTTATAAAACATTCTAAAAAAAGTCTTGGAATATTTTATCTTAAAATAATTGTTCATCTAGTGTACCAAAAAGTTTGTATTTAAAAATTGATCGAAGCTATGAAAAAGTAAATACGCCAATTTCACGAACATTAACGTGCACTTTTGATTCTCAATTTTCACAGTTTCTTTGTTTAGACGAATGAACTTCGCGGCATCTTTTAATTGAGCGTTTTGAACTTGAAAACTTGTCTCCGCTGACGGAGTCACTAGTTCCACGCCACAAACCTTCAGTTTGCTCGGCCGAGCGATGTTCATGTAGAATTACAATATCAAGTAGCCGTTACAAATACGAGAAAGTATGTGCTCTGGTAGCCGGAAATTTTATTCTAAATTAGGTAGCAGAAGTATTTGATTGTAAATTCAAATTTTAGGTACTGTTAAAGTGGATTTGTATTTCTACAAACTCGAAGCAGAAATATGTTAAAACAATTAAACTGTACAAGTCTCGTTTTTCACTGTGGGGTGAGAGTAACATTTAAAAAAAAACGCTTGGTCGTTCAATTATGTAGGTAAACGGAATTGTTGTGAACTGTCAACAACACTTTACTTGATAAATGAGTTACTAGTATTGTTGGCCAAATCTGTTTCAGTTTTCATGAACGGATTAGGAATTATTGAGGATATCTGTTGTCCAGAAATTATGGAGGCGGTGGGACGCACTCTTATTTTCCCGCATGGCTGTTAATGATTTTAGTAGAATGTAGTTAGATAGCCAGTATTTTTTAATGGTAATAGTCATTGTGGAACGGTAACTCCTTTAGGAAGAGGAGCGGATGTAAGTCATTTCTTGTGGGAGAGATTAGAGTCCAAGGAACGATTACTGAACTGGTGTACTTTTTACTTACTACGAAGTGGTTGATGGTGCTTAAGGGCGTAAGTAATGGACACGTAATTTATGAGGGCTTAGAATCTTAGAAACACACGGTGGTTTGTGAATCAGGTTGTGGTGGTTCTTGTAAAATAGGCGCCCTGTATTTAAATTGCGATTAAGGGTTTAAATATGTAATTTTTCATTTGTTGAACTTACCCTCCGGGCAATTTACAAACCCTCCTGGGCAACAATTGGAAGAGGAAACGACTGTCAAGTAATTGTTCTCGCACACAGTGCGAACTCTCAAGTTCCTCAGATTCTCTCTTATTGATTTTCGAGTGCACCGACCTTGAGCATAAACCTGCTCGCTGCCGCACTCGTGTGGCAACGCCTTGCCTTCAAGTCCTAGCATTGCATTACTAGAACAACATCGGGTTCATTTGAGCGACATAGCCATTCACTGATGGAATTGCAGATAGTTGCAGTGTTGAAGATATTTTTCAAAACTCAACATTTTTGTTTCAAAAGTAAAAATTATGCACTTCGAAGAAGTGAGAGCTGCTCAGAAGCAAGATTTATTGTCTAGTTTAGAAAGAAACAAATTACGGAAATGTGACTCGTAGACCAAAGGTCGAGTAAAATGCACTTGAACATAGTAACATCATTTTACATGAAAAAGTGTTTTCAATCATGTTTTTCGTGGAATAATTTGCTATTTACTAATATTATGTATTTACTCTAATATCCCAAAATTTTACTACGCTTCTTTGAAATTTCGCGCGAAACAATAGGGTGATAAGAGAGATCAGAGAAATCGGAATACTGTCAGGTGCGAGATATATCTCAATGCTTCTGTTACAGTACGATAAGTGTTAGTACATTTGACGTCATTCTACATATTGTGAGCTCGTTAAGATTGTTTAGATAACCCGAATTTTTTATTTCATTTGCGACCCGTTTTCTTTGAAGACAAAAAAGGGAACATTGTGAAAGAGCTTTCCTAGTGAATTTCGGAATCAAATCAGAGGGCCAAGCCGAACTATTTGTTCAACATAGTGTCATACGGATGTTCCAGGTAGAGCCGCATTCTATAATCGATCGTTCTCGCTGGCTTACTTTCGCAGTCTCGAAGAGGACGCGGGCATTCCTTGTCTGCCTATGAAATCCATGCGTAGGTGATTGCGTACGCTTCTCCATAGGTAGATCCCTGTTAAGGATCGGAACTGCCCGTCTAGTTCATTCACGTCTCTCCTCGGCAGAATTGGCGGAGCCTGCTCAGTGCGCCGTTTGTTGATAGTCTCTGTGTCTTTCGCTTCTCATAAGCACCATTAGCTCTCTGATAATGGATAATATTTATGCAGCGAGGGCATTATAATCTTTAATATATATATATATATATATATATATATATATATATATATGGAACAAGTTTTGGAAACTTGGTACAAGAAATGTTCTCAAATGGGAGTTCTCATAAATGATAGGTGCTTACATTCTCTACTTTTTGCAGATGATCAGGTCAGTATGGCATCAGATTGGGAACATATGGAGTTTATGCTTAGGAAATTAAAAAAAGAATACGAAAAGTGGAGGCTTAAAATTAACCTTAAAAAGACCGAATATTTATGAATTGGAGGAGATACCTCTAATATAAAAATTGCTGATGACGAAATAACTAACTGTTCAAAATTTAAATATCTGGGGACTATAATTACTGACGATGGGAAAGTTGATAAGATATTACCACTAGACTCGCAATGGGCAGGAATGAAATCAATGCTCTACATGGCTTTATATGGAATAATGTGTTACAAGACACAAAGAGAAGAATATTCCACAGTGTAGTGGAAAATATACTATATGGAGTAGAAATGTGGTCTTTAACAAAACGCTGTAAAGACAGAATACGGTCAGTAGAGCTCGACTTTATGAGATCTTTGCAGATTACAAGGCTGGACAAGATAAGAAACGAAGTGGTATGGGAAAGAGCTGGGGTTCAAACAACCATAACCAGAAGACAAAAAAAAATAAAGCTCTTCAGTGGTACGGACATGTCCAGAGGATGCAAAATGAGAGATGGCCAAATCAAATTTTAAACTGGATACCTGAAAGAAGGCGTAGAAAAGGCAGACCTGTTTTGACCTCGAAGGCGTATATACAGGAAGTAATGGATGAGAAAAGACTAGAAGAAGGTCAATGGAAGGACCGAAAAATATGGAAATCGAAAACGGGAAACTCCTAGGGGTAGAAACCGTTGAAGGAGAAGAAGGGCATTATAAAGGTTTTAGTGACCTTGCGCGACAAAAATCCCTCGGGCCAATGACCTTAGTTTTATTTGTAATTTGTATAAAATTATTTGTAAAGGTCACTCAAAATTCCTCAAAAACTAACAATTTTTTCCGAAGATGTTACAGTGGGTGGTGTGAATAAAAATTAGCATATGTTATTTACTCGCGTTTTCGGAGCTGAGGCTCGATAGCATATTAATAAAAGTTTCAATAATCTCAAAGCATTAGTAAATTCTCAAACTTGAGAAAATACTTTCCTAGGCTCAGTAGATAGAGCATATGCTCATATCTACATGAATAAGAAACGAGAATTTACTCCTTTTTATTTATTTATTTGGTGAAAAAACAGTAAAAACTGTATATGACGTATGGGGAAAGAGATAATCTGCGCAAATTTTCTTGAAATGTGTGAGCATACCTTTCGTGAGCATATCTTCAGATTGGTTTGAGGCTGGTCATGAGGTGCCTTAATAGGAATGTGTCGACAATACATGGTGCAGATAGAGGAAATAAACGTGTATTTGTTTTGGCACTTTATTTATTTGTTCATTTCCTCTTCAAATTCTGTAAATTTAATCCTTTTAGGACAATTTCTATTACATAGTCCATAACCTGAACAACAGTTTTTGAAACTGTGTTGCTCTGGAAAATGTTCAAATCTCCATTACCTCTCTAAAAAGATCAAGATCACCTACTCACACCTGCTTTCATTTTAGTTTCGTATGAACAAGTGTCACATTTAGTTTCGCCTTTTGATTGAAGACCTGCTTTGTGTCGAATTCAACATTTCTTCCCAAAAAGCGTAACAATTTCTATCCCAGTGCTCTGCGCCTCGTCGTACAGCTATTAGATTTTTAATATTTATGAACGAAGACATTTAGTGACAGATTTCTACTTACAACAAAGGTACGATTATCTCACTCTTAAAAGCGAGGCTCCTCGAGACCAGACTCAAAACAATCAGAGGGTATTCTCACGACATGAGTAATAGATATCTTGTTTTTATTCATGTGAGTTTATGCTCTACTGATTCTAGGAAAGGGAGTATTTTCTCAAGTTCTCATTTTTTGAGATTTTTCTCGATACATTTATCCATATTCCTCCGAGCATCAGCTCAGAAAACGCGAGTAAATAGCCCATGCTCATTTTTATTCACACCACCAATTATTTAACCTTCCGTGTTTGATTCCTTCCAGATGGACGGAATTATACGGCGCCCATGGTGTAACGCTTAGCCTAACGGACTGTTATACCCAAGTTCGCGTGTTGAAACCAGATCGAAACCGTGGATTTTTAAGGGCGAAAAAATTCTTCGTACGCCTTCCTTCGGAAGGGAAGTAAAGCCGGCTGTCCTATGTTAGTAGATTTACTGCATTGAAAACTTCCTCAAGCCTAAATGAAACCTCTGACCTAAATTCAAATCGCCTGTTTCGTCGCCAAGTAATACCTTCTTTCTCCGCTAGTTGGTGAAAGGAGCGTAGCAAAATTTGCGTGGTCAGATGGAAGAGCAGGTCATTTGCTCCCGATTTATTCTTTTATTATTTTATGACATGAAGCATTTATATTTTGAATAAAAAACATTATTCGATGTATAATAAATATTTCTAACAATACTAAGACATTTTCTATTATTTTTCATCAATTTTGACAATATTACATATTTTATAAACATGTTAAAACATATTATTTAACCCTTCAGTGGGCGCGTGGAGTACCGGTGTACTCCACATAATTTTAAACCTTCATTTCTTTTGTATAAGCTAATACTTGGAGCTGTCGTTCCAGGTAGCTGACTTTACAACTGTAACGAATCGCATAGAGGAAATGGATGTCATCAAAACCACTTATCTCTCTCGCGATAACAGATTTGTTTTGAATGGAGCACCATTGTACTCCACGCGCCCACTGACGTCCCTCAGTTGTCTCGTGTCAGTCGTCCGTCCGTTGTGTCTTTCGCTCCTTAGGTGTTTATCTGTGTATGTAATCTGTTTTACATTTCTGTGACTAGCTATCTGAAACTAATTTGGTGTTTCTTTTGAAATATGAATTCTGCTAAACAAAGTAAATTACAAGAAAAGACTTCGGATGCGGATGTCATTCGCACTGGTTTTCGGAAATAGAAGATGAATCAGATTTTGATGAAGATGACAGATGATGTTACAGAAGATCTTCTTGAAATTAGTGATCACAATTCTCAGACTGAACAAAGCGAGTCAGAAGAAAATGAAAATGAGTCTCTGTTACTAATGAGTTATTTCGTCGCAAAAGACAAAAAGACAACTTGGAATTAGGTGAAACCACGCGTAAATGTTCGTTCGAGATCTTAGAATATAACTTTGTATTTACCAGGACCAAAGTACCAATGGGGTAGTTGATGGTACTGACTCTATAGTCTCTTAATAAATAATGATGTGATAAGTTTGATTACCAGAAATACTAACATTTATATTGAGAAAATAAGTTCACGTTTTAGTCGTTGTAGAGGTGCAAGACCGACAGATGATACGGAGATTAGAGCTCTTATTGGAATACTTTTTCTTATTGGATCACATGGAAGTTCAAGAAAAAATTGCAGCAAATGGGACAATTTCAGAGGCTCAGATGTAGAAGCATGTTTTTTTGTCAATGAACCTGAAGAGATTTAGATTTTTATTGAGAATTCTAAGATTTGATGATGTGAGGGATAGATGTACCAGTACTTCGACAAGTTGGCTGCTGTTAGAGAGTTATTTGACGAAATGGTTGCAAATTATCAATTATCGACCCAGCAAGACATTTTGTGTCAGTAATTTAGTAATATGTCAGTAGTTTTGAAACTATTGTTAGGAGGAGATGAATAACAGTAATTCAGTAGTAAGTCAGTAGATTTTAAACCATTGTTTCAAAGAGGAGATGAACAGTTGTGAGGTAAGAAAACTTCCAAGCGGCTATGGCCACTGTGATGTCTGCGGCAGAAGTCGCAGTAAGTCTACTCGTAGATGGTGTTGAAAAAGCAAGAAATGGATGTGCAACGACCATTTGAAAGCTGTGTCCATATATTGTTATGAAACTTTTAACATTTGAGCCATTTGCAAAATTTCCAAAGTGATTTGTGGAAATAAACATTTTTTTTCTGGATTCTTAAAAAAAAAATTGTAACTGAATTGCCTTGTTCATGTCAGTTTTTTAGTGTTAGAATGAGAATAGAATTTTAGTGTTAGAATGAGAATAATAGTAATATGTTATAAAAATAACAATTTAAGTGTCAAATTCATAGGGTTTGTTAGCAAAACAGCTCCTAATTCTGGAGTACGGGTGTACGCCACGCGCCCACTGGCGGGATGGAAAGACGCGCCCACTGAAGGGTTAAGACACGGAAATTGTAAAAGAGCATGGTTTCAAAATCGGCCCGCCAGGTCGTAAATCAAATCCTAGACATTTGCGGGTTGAAGCACTCGAAAGCAATTGAAATTGTGTACATTTCATAAGTAGCACTATTTGGAACTCCATGAAGTTTATGAATTAGGTGAAGTTTTATTAAAAAAATACATGTTTGGTTAACATTTTTATAGAAAAAATGATTTTAATCAATTTATTACTTTATTTATGAACTGAAAGGCATCTACAAGTCCATTATTTAACTAACTATTACGGCAAAGTTCATATCAGAAGTAAAGAAATTAAATAAATGACTTAAAATGATTTTCTTAATTTGAACAAAAAACTGTATTTTCGCTGGAAGCACTTACCATGTGAATATTTTAGCCCCATATTTTGAAAATAATATTTTCTACATCCAAACATGTGGGAAAAATCAGAGTCGAATTGCAAAGGAAGACCGGAAACCCCCCTCATCGGCTAGAGCCATTGTTGTTTACAGACAGATCTCCAAATATTGTCATGCACAATTTTTCGAAAATGTGAGAATTTTTGTGTACTTTTGCGTGACATATAGACAATTTCCCCCAAAACTGCATTTTTTAAATCATCGGATGGAGCAAAGGACACTTAAAAATGGCGCTGGTCTCATTTTCGTTGATAACTGAATTTTCGAAAATTACAAAAGTTACAGATAATGGTAGAAGTATGTGCTGTTGAGGCATCACTGGTTTTAAGTCAAACCCGTCGAATAAAGCGTCTTGCCTACGAACGTTACTGGTCACCTTGGAAGAAAATGGACTCCAGAGATATTTTCGTTCCACAGATATGTTCTAACATCTTAAATTAATGTAATGCGATATTTAATTGATAGTTACGTCTTTGATTTCATTTATTGTGTATTTTTTTAATTAAAATTATTAGTATACATTTTTAAAATTCATCAAACATTTGTTGATGTCTAAAATCATTACTTTTATCTTTCATATATGACAAAAGAAATTCATAATCATTAAGACAGGATAATATTTTTTTGGTGTATAGGTAAATTTCGTTGATCAATTTTCATACACAATCTTTTTTCCAAATAATAAATGTGCTTTGCATACTATACTTTGTTTCTTGCCCTTTTAACATTGTTGGGAAGCTTTGCAGTCCAAATTTCACATCTTATCTTGTTAATTCATTATCATGAATACTTCTTGTGTTCGCTCTGAATGCATATATCGTGGAAAATTGCAAATATTCTATTTTAGATATAAACTCTCTTATAACTGATCCCTCTTAGAATCTTAGAATTGACATGAGAATAGACCAAGAACCAATGATGCAAACTTCCGTATGCGGTTCTTATTTCTGGTGACATCTGAAAGCATCAGGAATGTATCTTCCTCCTGAAAGTTTAACACGCCTGATTGGATTGTGTCACAGGAAATGGAGGTTATGTCAAGGGCTCCGTGAGGCTTTTGGCTCTGCTTAACGCCGACAACGGCTCGTCAACGCCGGTGGTCACGCACACGTAGAACGCTAGTGCCCGGCACCGGAGGGCTCGGCGCCAACACACGTCATTCAGCAACAGGATTGCACCATGTTATCAAATGGTGCCGGACACAACGAACGCTCGCCGAAAGTTATCGGCGTTTAGTCGCCGGCCAGCTGCTGGAACTCCTGGGAATACCGGCGAGCTGGCTGCGCACGCTGGTTCTCAGGAAGACCCGTGGGAGCTTTGCGACCCCAGGAGATAAAATATATTTTTTAAGAATTGATAGACTGGGATCATATGACGAGAAATGGATTTTTCGGTTTAAAGATGAGGGGAAAAGGTATTGAAAATCACAAGAGTATACATTATTCTCAAATAAAACTGTACATGAAATAATAAGGCCTTGTGTGCAAATTCCCCCACGCAACCCCTCCCGGGTTAAAATAACGAAACATGGGTTGTATTTAAACCAGTAGCGTCACGAAATGAGTGCGTGCCCGCCCGCAAAACTTTATCGGGGCCCCGTTTATAAAAGTGTACACTTGTGTCGCGACCAGTGACGGCCCGTATTGGGGATTTAGTGGTTCAGTAAACCCCCATAAAATTCCATGGGATCGGAATTTTAGGCAGGGGCGGTGCTCCATTGGTGGGAGATACCTGGTTGAGGGGAATACCCCGCTAGTCAACGGTAGGTTGGCGACAGATCTCGCCGTCCAGCGGGGAAAAGATCACCGCCACTTCCCGAGAAAAAACACGCATTACACTTATGGGACTAATGACCTAAGTAGTTGACGCGCCCGAAACACGAATCAATCAAATTGAGTTGACAGCGCGAAGGTCTGATGCGCCGCGTCATGCGTCCGCGTAGCGGGTTAGGAGGTTCAGGAAGCCTCAGAGAACCCCTCGAGCGGCGTGAAATGAAGGCGAGGTGGGGCGGGAAGCAAGAGGGGAAGATGCGGCGAATATGTGGCTCGTGCGCTGGTCACCGCGCCAGCGCATAATCCGAAGACCACCGAAAGGCGGTGAAACTTCACGACTGCCACCAAGGCTTCTTTGCCAAGAAAGACAGATTGAGGGGAATCCAAATCTTTCTTCGCCGGATGAAACCTCGTGCCAATTCCAGTGTTTTATGAAACATTATTTGTGCTATATCTTCGTCAAAAAAGATATGAAATAGATTTAAATAATTAAAGAAATTTGAATTCTTCTTTATCTTTTGAAAGTTTCTAATTCTTTACTTCATAGTTATATTCAAAGATTTGCTATTCTCTTAGCTGTGAAAAATCTCTTCTGGAGTGATACAGTGTAGGCCGGTGCTGGGCCTGGCCACCAAGTCCAGTGCTGGTTTGGCCTGATCGACTGAATGTGAGTGAATTCGTGCTATATCGGGATAAGAGTTATGAATGTTGCAGTAACGCGAATGTGTACGCGTGTTTGTTTTCGTATTCCGAACGAGTTATCAAGAACGATAACAGTACTCCATTTTTAATATAAAATTCGCGAATCTTAGTACCTCATGTGATAGAATACACATGTGAATGAAGTACAATGAGTGAAAAAAATTATCTTGCCATGTTATCTGTTCAAAAGGACAAAATAAATGAAATTAGAGACTTCAATGAGAAGTAATTGATATATTCGCGGACAAGAAAAAAATAAAGAAGAATGGACTTCCAGTACAAGCAGCACTGTTGTTGATTTATCTGAAACATTAACAGGTGTTTTACTGAAAGGTACTATTTACAAAATCTATTATAGTCTTCCAAAATAATTTATTTTAATTATCAGTATATATTTTATAATCTGTATCATAACTATTTTTCAAATGCCTTTTTTGTTGTTTATATTATCTTAGACTATTGGCGTCTCTGAGTTTTTAAGATTCTAATCCTTGTGAACCCCCTGTGATTAAGAGCACGCGCCGCCACTGCACAATATTAATTTTTCGTAAACATACACACAGTACTTCAGCGATGCATACTCTTATACAAGTCTCATTAACTGGTATAGGATCACTGTAATACGTCGGTACAAGTCAAGGCGATGCTCTCAACCCCCTAATTCTAACGGCTGTTTATTGAAAAGTACTGTCGTCGACGCTGTCATCTGAGTGTTTTCGCATAGGATGGCAAGCTTCAAACCTAAACAACAATCGAATGACAGTTTGTCGTGTTTATTGTTAACAGTAGTAAATTGCTTACAACCCATAATGGAAAAATTTGCCTTTCTTAATTTAATAAAATTAACACTTTTAAAAAACCTAATTGAATTGCTTACCGTTATTGATTTATAATTGATTACCTTTATAGATGCTTATTTATTATGCTTATTATTATATGATTTATTGATGCTTACCTTTATTGATTTATAATGATCAGAGCATCTGGACGTAAACCAGGAGGTCCGTATTCGAATCCCGGTTGGGCCGACCAATTCTTTGAACAAATTTATTGATTTAGAAACAACGTTACATAAGGTAGTACGGAAGCGGGAAAAAAATCGATCTTCTGGAGGATGCTCTTTTTAATCTTTTATTTATCGACTATTGCAAAGCATCAGAGAAAGTAATAAATATTTCTTAAAATAGTAAAACGTTCTGCCTAAAAATATGCCCATTTTTTATCTGGGCCCGCCCGCATCGCGGGACTTGTGGATCCGAACGTTACGCCATTGATTGAAACTCCTAATCGTGGTAAAACATTATGTAATTTGTATTTAAACATTTAAGTTATCATTTGCGTGGTTAACTGCACGTTTTTTAAATGCCTGACTTTTTGGCATATTATCTTAATGACGATTTTGGAAGGGCGTGCCAAAATCAGTCACTACAACGAGCAATAGGCAATTCGCCGTACTCACGCGTAAAGTTGGTTGCATACACAAGCGTCTAAGCTCAGGTGTACACAGTTTGGCTCCAAGTTCTGTGTCCATTATCTCAAATATATATATATATATATATATATATATATATATATATATATATATATATATATATTACCTCATGCTCGATACAAGGAGTGTGTTGAGTGACAATGTGTGTCTATGTGTGCGTGCATGTAATCTGTATTACGGTTTTAAATTATGATATGGGCACCAATGATCATAGCTGTTAAAGCGCCCATTTATCATTTAAGGTCTATCAATATTTTACTTTTTAACCATTTACTCTACCGAAGAAACTCATTTGCAGGAAATATTTGTAACTGGTTTTGAGAGTTTCTTTTTAAAATTACATTTATATCAAGTAAAATTACGTGAAATCTACTAAAAATGCATTCAAAAATTTATTCGTGATCTTATTAAAAGATGTGTTTTCAGGTGTGAAATCAGGTTTATTTATTTATTTATTTGTCAGAAAACAGTAAAAACTGTATATGACGTGTGGAGAAAGAGATTTATCTGCGCACGTTTTCTTGAAGGCCAGAAAAAAAACGAAAAAAATGAATTTAGAAAATAATTATTTTAGAAAAATAAAAATATTTGAAAATGTTTGTTCCCGAGTTACAGAAAATCAATTTCAACGGTAAATGAACTACAAGCAAAAGGAGTGCTCAACAAAACGTGCGCACAGTGAAGCTATATTTGCTAGGTTTCATTAATGAAAACTAGTGGTGCTAAAACAAACGTACGTTCTCGCCTTTAATAATGGTTATGTAATACTTTATATACCACAATTTCTCTCCGAATTAACACATCTTTTTTTGTAAAACACATTTGAAATCGTAGAACATTTAGTGCAAAAATTAGTTTCAAGCCATAGATTTTTTATTCAGAACTTTAATTGAAAATATATTTCTGGCATTGAATGTATTGTAAAAGGTATGCAGCGTATTCATTAACATATCTGATTAGCTTTTTAGCCTTACAATATTCTGCGTTAGCAGCACGAGAGAAAGTAAAATAATTGAAAGTTAATAATACGATACTAAAAGCGTTGACAAACAAATGCAAATAGATCGAAAAATATATAATATTGTCATGCCTCCCTTTTTGCTTATCCACTTTATTTCGGGATAACCATCCCAGGGTTGACCCTCTCTCCTGCTTCCCCGGCGTCGGCTTCGAAGTCACCTTGCCCGGCTGCTCCTGTGATGCGGGGAGGATTCATTCACGCGTGTGTGATTGGGGTTCGTGCGTGCATAACACATTGAAACGACGTGAATAAAAACAAATGAGGATTTAATTCGTGATATTGACTTTAAAGGGGGATCCCCGAGATGAGGCCTCGCTTTACATTAAACATGATACTTAAACCTAATACTTAATGTACGTTGGATCACCGCCTTGCTGCCGCGGTGAGGTTTTCGGTGGCGGTTGACCTGATGCCCGCGCGGGGCGGTAGATCGCTCCAGTGGCTGTGGTGGGCTCTGCTGGCCCCCCCTTCGGCGGCGGCGGCGGCGGCGGCGGCGGTCCGGCGCGTGCCGCGCGGCGGGGGTTGGGTGCGGCATGGTTGGTGGTCACGACCCAGCGGCGACGGCGGCGGCAGCGGCGACGGCGACGGCGACGGCAGCGGCGACGGCAGCGGCGACGGCAGCGGCGACGGCAGCGGCAGCGGCGACGGCGACGGCAGCGGCGACGGCAGCGGCAACGGCGACGGCAGCGGCGACGGCGACTTCAACGGCGACGACGACTTCAACGGCGGCGACGGCGACTTCAACGGCGGCGACGGCGACTTCAACGGCGGCGACGGCGACTTCAACGGCGGCGACGGCAGCGGCGACGGCAGCGGTAGTTGCCAGTGGTGACGGCGGCGAAGGCAGCTTGCACACGCGCGCCCGCCATCAATTGAAGTTCAACCTGGCGGTGTTTGTTCTCAACGTGGCGTCGCTCGAGCAGCACGTTCACGGCCGGAAATAGCGGTGGCGACGAGGACGCTAAGGGCCCGCGGTAACATTTGCCACTCCCCCCGAAAATCTCGCTCGCATGAGCGCGAACGCGTGAGCGCCCTCACGCCAGCTCCCTTCGGCAAGACCACTCGCCTCTCGCGCCAATCAGGAGCAGGAACAGACACCGAATTCCTCCCCGACCGCGGCGAGCCCAAGTGCAGACCTCCGCGGCGAGCCCAAGTGCAGACCTCCGCGGCGAGCCCAAGTGCAGACCTCCGCGGCGAGCCCAAGTGCAGACCTCCGCGGCGAGCCCAAGTGCAGACCTCCGCGGCGGCGGTAGTGGCGGTGGCGCGGTCCCAATGGTTCAGACAGATTAACTGGCCCCTACCCATTAAGATTGACGTAAGCCAGGCACGACAACATTGGATTTCCCCAGGGGCCGGAGTTCTCACGGTCGCACGTGTGCGCTTGTGCTCTGGATAGTTTCAAACCTCGAATTCCGAAAAATAATTGGACTTCGTGGCTACAAAGCTCGCCCACAAGTAACCCACTGTGCCGTGGCGCGAGCGTGCCTGCGCGGCCCTCCTCCAGGCCGAGGTTCGAGGCGACGTGGGCGGTCAGCCTCCTACTGGCGGTCGGTGAAATAATATATTACGCCCCCCTCCAAACCTTATCATAGGCGACCGTCCCATTACAATAGTAATTATTAAACATGATAGTATTGTAATATTCTCCAAATATATAAAAGCATTAGCTTCTATTAACGCGAACGAAAGGCAGTCGTCATTTTTGCCCTCTGTTAGTGCGGCTTTACATCAGTGGGTTACAACAAACAACAACGACCGCTAATTCGTATGGGATACACATTTTGCCTATTAGCATTGTTGATATCATTAGCAAATAAATGAAAACGAAGAAAGAAAAATATAATAATTAAATGTAATATATTTATATAATCATAATTACTACGTTTTTATACGCATTACTCTACATTTCCACATCTTATTATGCAAAGCGAAATCATCTATTCGCTTTCACATTTAACACAATTAAAGGACCCAATTTAAAATGAAATAATATAAATATATAAATGTAATAAGTAATAATAAAATGAAATGTGAAATAAATACAAATTCTAACTTACGTAGCATCCAACTCCGTAGCTTCCCAATTTATTTTACGTCACGAAGCGCAGTCAATTAAGAGGGGCGACAAGGTTTGTCGCCAAATTAAACAAAACATATTCATATTTTCAAAAAATTCAATATGACCTTATTTCAAGATGTTTTTGATGAACACATTGCATTAAGAAAAAAAATCTCCTCATAATTGTAGTCCTAGGAAGACGCCGAAAATATTTGAATTTTTTCAATTTTTGAGTATGATACCTACACTATTTTCTTAAATGTCCTTTAGACTATATTAGTTAAAAACCAATTAGGGTATGTGGAAAGGGGACGTATTTAAAATTGTTTAAAGAAAAAACGCTTATTCTGATAAAATATAGCGTGTAATCTTGAAAAAAGTTTGAAAACATGAAAACATTGCAACATTTCGCGACCCACTTTTCGGCCGATTCTTCAGGCAATTTTGTCTGGAAAACAAATTATTGTGATAAACACTTGTGGAACTATTATAGTTAGACCATGCAACCCAAATACAAAGTACAAGGGTTGATTCTTATCTTGGGAAGGGTGTTATTATTAATCGTATTTAAAAAATCAAAATTATATTACAATTATACTACAGGCCATTTAAGTCGAATTGATTGTAAATGCACATTATTTTGCGCAATTCGTATTTTCCCATAAGGGAACCTAAGGCCCTTGTCAATAACCACCATTTCTGCTCAATACAGCACGCAAGATATAGAGTCTGAACTGAGTACTGTTTGTATCTGCAGAAACCAAAGAGATAAGGAAGAAGGCGTGTTTAAGGTGGGGAGGGGAGGGGGAGGAGGGAGATATGACGGAATCAAGAACCCAAGTCCAGAGCGAGGGTAAAATAGCTAGCCTGCCAAAAAGCAGAGGTAAATTAAACCTTACTATAATCAATATTGCAATACCGGCAGACAACACGATTACAGCGGGGGAGGAAGATGTAGCCCATGAGAGAGAGAGCCACTATTAATTTTATGTATTAGACCATCATTATTTAATCTTACTCAGAACATGACCATATACTTTAGTGAAAATATTATTTTCCAACACTGAATTAATAGTATTATTTAATTTGATGTGCAGTGTTTCCGAAATTAAAAGCGCATGGTATCGCTGTTATCTGTCTAGTATACGGGGATTTCCGAAATCAAGGGCCCCCCCGATAAGATGGTAAAAAGTTCCCCTCAACCAAATTAGATATGAGTGGTTACACTATAATTATAACATAAAAATAATATTTTTTGAAAGGTTTCTTAGCCCCCGTCCCACCACCCACATCCATATACAACCAAAAACGGGTTTTTTTAATTTAATTTTTTTTCGACAACTTAACACTATTTTATCAGACTGAAAAAAATATGAGAAATAAGAACACAATTTGAACTATCAGAAAAAACATTTTTCAATATTTTCTCAAGCCCAAATTCAAACACAAAAAATATTTCGAAAAAAAATATCAACAAATATCAACAAATATTTTTTACTGTGTCTTAGAAACCTGAACAGGCTCGAAAAAATTGTCAAAGATTCCTCTTAAGACACATTGTTGTGCATTTTTTTCAAATTTTTGCGATTGCTGGGCTGCAGTTAAAAAAATAAAAACCATTTTCCCGCCTTTAGCCGTGCAGAATGTTCGCACGTCTACAGATTGTACGATTGTCTCCATATTTATACGTATTCAAGAACAAATACTTAGGTAAAGGAAAAGGCAACTTTTTCTCTAGTCTGAAACATCTGCAGACGTGAGACCACAGGCTTTCGCAGCCAATGCGTTACTATTAATCTGTCCGGGAGACGCCGCAGTTGTCTTGGCTCAGTTGTCAACGTTTCAGCTGCTATTCTGTGGCCTTCCTCCTCAAGCAAGGTCGCATATGCCTAGGACGCGGCAACTGAAGAACAGCCAAGTGGTTGACTACCAAAGTCCTAGTTTTTTTTTTAAAAACTATGACCCACCTATTAAAAAAATATGAAAAAATTCACAAGCTTTCTGAAATGAAACTGATTCTGGGTCTAACCTCTTCCCCTTCATTTTTCCTCATGTCCCCCAATTATCCCTCAAATATGACCGAATTATTATTTAATAAACTGCCAAACACTATTGTCTTTCCTTAGCGTATGATATTCTCAATATGACAAAGGATTAGAAAGCTTTAAAAAATGATACTTTTTAAGTATGTTCCAAAATCAAAACTTTATTGGGTGCTACAACAATGTATACAAATGTATAAAAAACACTAAAATACATGCACAGAACCGTTGCAGTCATTTTCAAAGTATATTGAAATTCCAGGTGTTTTAAAGGTGGGAAAATGGTTTTTATTTTTTTAACTGCAGCCCAGCAATCGAGAAAATCTGAAAAAAATGCACAACAATTTGTATCTTAAGAGGAATCTTTGACATTTTTTTCGAGCTTGTTCCAGGCTTCTATGACACTGTAAAAAATATTTGTTGAAATTTTTTTTTCGAAAATATTTTTTTGTGTTTGAATTTGGGCTTGAGAAAATATTGAAAATGTTTTTCTGATAGTTCAAACTGTGTTCTTATTTCTCATATTTTTTTCAATTTGATAAAATAGTGTTAAGAGTTCAAAAAAAATTGAAGTTAAAAAACACGTTTTTGGCTGTATAGGGATGTGGGTGGTGGGTTGTGGGATGTGGGTGGTGGGACGGGTAAACCTTTCAAAAATATTATTTTTATGTTATAATTATAGTGTAACCACTCATATGTAATTTGGTTGAGGGAAACTTTTTACCATCTTATCCGGGGGGAACCTTTGTGTGACTTTTCTATTCTATGTTTGGATATCGCATTGAGTCTTTCCACTTGTTTTTTGTTTTTTAATTCTAACACGTACTTTTCTCTTAGTGTGGCCGACATAAACGTTTCCACAGTCATAACACGAAACGGCATACATCACATTCTCAGATTCTAATTTGGGTATTTTGTCTTTTACATTAGCAATTAAATTCTTCCTGTTCTTGATCAAGTGTCTCAAGTCCACGTCAATCTTATCCCTAATTTCTTTTTATATTAGTGATTTTGGGAATAAAATGCAGAATAATTTGTTTCATATCACCCTCATTACATGTTTCCAGCACACGTTCATTATTACCTATAATATACATTCACCTGTTCTTAGAATACTTTCTATCAAATTTCATGGGATAATTATTTTCGTACAGAAAATGCGATACTATATGAAGGTTGGCCTGGTGATGAGCATCGTGTGATAATTTAAGAGTCCTATCAGCTAATCCATAAATTACACCTATTTTTGTTTGACAGGATGTTTTGACAAGTAATTTAAAACGCGATTGACCAAACTTTCCTTCCTATACTAACTGGTGGAAACATTGCCATAAGTATGTTTTACTGTAACATCTAGGAAATTAATAGAATTATTTTCTTCTTTTTTCATCGTAAATTGAATGGAAATATCATATGAATTAAATAAGTATTATGTGCACAAATAAGTATATCATCTATATATCGTTTGTAAAAATTTAATTCAGATTGTGGCAATATCTCGTATTCTAATTTTCGCATAACTATTTCCAAAAGTTTTTAATTTTTGCAATTTTCGAAAAATTTTATTACTTCATTTATAAGCACTGTCTTTCAAGAAATATTTAAGAATTGAGGAAATTCCTGATGTGGATATTACAGATAACGAGGTAGATCTCGTTATTCTGCCCGTCGATTATGTTGACCGGGCGAGTACTGGCGATAAAAGATGGTGACCAAAAAGTAATTGCTTCAATGGATAGCTGGATGGATCTTTCACAAGAGGTATGAGGTACGGTACTTGAAATCTATTGTAATGATTTACGATCATTTTGACTATTTATTTCATTTTCCTTACGTAAAAATGCAAGTTAAGTGCCACAAACTATACCAGGAGAGACAAATGACAGCAGCCTCGCGCCACGAACATTTTTTTTCTAAATTCAGTGAATGCACGAAAGAAAGGAAAATGCAAAACGAGCATTTTATAGAGCACAAATTTTGAAATCCATTAAAACAAAAATCATCAAAACCGGACCAGGGGTTCACTTAATTTCAAGACATTTTGAGATCATACATTTCGATTTAATAAAAGTGACATGTAGGCACTATTGTTGCCGAAAAGAAATTAATTACGAATAGGGTTTTTCGTGAATGTTAAAAGAACGCCTGAAGAGATCGGGTTAGGATTTGGCAGGATAAAGGAGCAAACATTATCGAAATTTTTGAAGTTGTCACGATTTTGGAGGATGCTCAGGAGGCGAAATCGAAATTAATTGCTAAATTTTCATTCAGGAATAATAGAAATAAAAGCAATGTTTTCGTGACGTCATGAGATAAGTCGTAGTTTCGAAATATTTAATTAAATAAGGTGTTGACCAACGAATTAGACGATACAGCAATTATCGTGGGAATGTTGGACACGATCTAGAAACAGCGACAAGTCAAAGAAACGCTGATAAATGAGGAAATATCAC
The DNA here is from genome assembly GCA_031308135.1 of Acheta domesticus. Taxonomy (NCBI): domain Eukaryota; kingdom Metazoa; phylum Arthropoda; class Insecta; order Orthoptera; family Gryllidae; genus Acheta; species Acheta domesticus. The sequence goes on along the minus strand of JAHLJT010008446.1, from coordinate 284,680,613 downwards.
TATTTTCGTTACATTATTCGGAGCTACAAGTGAGTGATCCGCTTTTGTTCGCTCAGAAACTATATAGGCGAGATGCCAACAATGCCCTTCAGTCAGAGAGAGAGAGAGAGAGAGGGAGGAAGCTTGCTCGAGTGTGAATCCACGTTGTGCGGTGCGAGAATTCTGTATTGTTACAAGTTTGTGATTTTAAAAACGTTTTATTTTGTGGCGCGTGCTATCGTTTAGTTGTGAATCGTTAAAATGGGCATACACGATGGCAATACGGAATATTTATGCGTATCATTATCGCTAGATAAACAATATTTGTTAAAACATTGAGTGGCGAATTATTTATATCACGAGGGCGAACATTTCGCGGTCGGACAAATTTTTGTGGTCTTTTCTTTTGAATATCACGAATGCGAACGCGACCACGAATCGGCAACTGGTGGTGAAGGTGATTTTCGTCACATACTGCGACGCCGGACCAGCCAACAGGAAAGTACAATGACTATCTTTTCTTTTTAATTTGCTACGAAGACGCATTCATGTGGAAGGCCAAGTAATGTCAAAATTGAGTAGTTTAATAATCAGTACGGCCGTATTCAAAATGCGCATTTGGTATGAATGGAAGTTTGCGAATTATTCAGTGTGAATGATTTCTTTTGCGTCAATTAATTTTATTGTGTCAGTGAAGGGTATTTATGTTTGTGTCAACTGTTTATCGAAAAGTAAGTAATCGGTTATTGACTGAAGAAAGGCTAATTGAATAAAGGAAGATGGACACAGTCATGTTTGTCAATAAAACCTCTCAGTGCTGTGGTGTGATTTGTAGTAATTAGATACTGACCCATGCGCGCGTTGCAACGAGTACCACGTTTCAGTCCCTGTACAGGGGCTATCCCAAATTCACGCCCGCAAAAATTTTAAATGTTATAAGAAGTTAGCTAGCATACGGGCAAATTAGAGCCGTCAATAGATAGGGAAGTGTGTTAATTAACAGAGCACTCAACGTATACGTATAACAGGTAAAACGAAGCGTAGAAGGCACGTAACAGGTGCTATCGAGCAGGGTTGTTCCATTGTGGTCACGGTTTATCATATTAACACATCACATCTTGGGGCTGAAGTTATGTGAGAACAGGGTGGATAGAGCCACGCAGACAAGACGATTCCTTTACACTATACAGAAAGTGTCAATAAAACTGGTGAACAAGAAATTCTATGAAAAATCTAAAATAAGTAATAATACGTAAAAAAGATAAATTATTTGGAGACAAACAGAAACTGTCACTAATATTCTGCCTAACAATGAACTTCTTCAGTTGGAACAGACTCATTCACACCTTTGTGACCTTCAGCCGGCTGATGAGCTATTTTGCCAATTTTTCACATATAAAACGTTGGGTATGTGAAACGAAGATCTGAATTGCTACACTGCTCAAAAGAATGATCTGAATTTTGAATGTGATTAAGATATTTTCAAATTTTTTGCAATATTCTTTTGTCAGGCTTCCACAGTCTTCCAAAAGAAAAACTTTATTATACTGCGATTTTTCTAGGAGCGACCCTCATGGCCACTCAAATCCCATCTTCGCGAGGGAATATGTCACGGCATTTGGCGTCTTTCGCAGTCGTTCCGCTAGATTTCGCACGATCGCGACGGTATGAAGCAGTGCTTGCGATCATGCGACTTCTACCGGCAAGACCGAGAAAAGATGCGGAATGCCGTGACATATTCCATCGCGAAGATGGGATTTGAATGGCCTTGAAGGTCGCTCTTAGAAAAATCGCAGTATAGTTAGAACCTGAATATACGCCAGTAGTTTCAAAGCAGATGAGTAAAAACAAATTTCAACAGGGAAAGAAATATTTACATGTTGGCGATAACAATAATTTGATTTCTGGAGATAAAATGTCAAAACCCCTTATTGATAAAGTAAACTTATCACCGCAGCAATTTGGCACATTTAGAAAAAAATGTATTGATGAGCGGATGGTCCCTTATTTGGGGGACACCTGTAAAATGTTTTTACCTGAAAATACCATTAGATTTGGGTTCAAACTCTGGGTGCTATGTTCTTCAGAATTCACCTTCAAAATCGATCCTTACTGTGGAAAGAATCAAATGCAATGTCATTGAATTGGTCATCTGGTAGCTCAGAGCGAAGTCGCTTGCCTTTCATCACGGAGGTCCGGGTTCGATTCTCGTCGACCTTAAGTGAAATTTGTTCCAACAAAACCAGTTTGCCTGCTTCACAGGGACTAGTCCAACCCCCCCGTGAAGACTCCTTGTAGCAACCCTTATCGAGAACGAGTGGAAGAGGGGACGAGAGTGGAGGCGTTCCCACGGCGGGCTGGCGCTCCGGACAGGGGCGCCAGCACGGTGGACATTTGGCAGGCTGCGGGCATTCCTGAGGCGGCGGAAGGGCGATTTCCTGGAATGTCATTTTTTTGAAAGGGAATGGAGGGGGAGAGCTGGTGGAAGCGAGGTGGTGTCGAGGAGGGTATTCTTGCAAAAGACATGTAACGGGAAGGTTGCGGATGTTGGACGCTTCCTCTCCAGTCTAGGGTAATTTATGATTAATAAATTAATTAGTGAAGTATCAATCTTTGTTTGCTTCATGGAGAGAAGGAGAAACCCTACCTCAATCCTAATTCCTTCCCAATTGTGGCCGCTGGGTAGTGACGCAGGGGCGCGCAAGTGGCGCGTGCGCGGAGATGCTACCTGGCGGTCCTCTGCACAACGACGTACGGAGTACTATACTACTACTATACTATTACGACTACTAAAATAGTAACGGAGGATTACTCCAAAATTAAAATTCATATAATGGAGGATTACTCCATAAAGCGCTCAACGCTCCACAAGGGGTTGGGAGACGCGTCGCGAGGAAAGACGCGACAAATGTTTTAAAAAAATATGCAAGAAGAACACCAGACTTATTTGTGCAATTTGTAAGGACTTAGTGCATATGCACTGCTCCCCTGCACCTGTATCTTCCCATTGTTCCTGTTTGGGAACACGCTGTAAAATTAAAGCAAAAAATAAAGAAAATATTTTTAGTGTGTGAATGTGTTATGTTGTAAGTAGTTAGGAAAATTACGATAGTAAAAATTTTGTTAGGTTTTAGTGGTGTTGGGACTGAATGAGCTATTTTTTTCTTACCAGGGCCATGTAATAAGAGTTCTTCTGCGGAAAATTCGCCGGTTTTTCCGAAACATTACATAACTTTCTCTCTACCGCGGTAACGAGAAAGTAAAAGTCTTCTCAATCTTCAATATTGTATGTGTAGGAAGAAGCTGAAAAAATGTGGATCTTCTGCAATTTTCGATAAGTCATAGTTCAACGAAAATGAAACGTGCTCTATTTAAAAAATATAACTTTGCTCTAACCAAGGGGAAAAAATCAAAAACTTTAGATCAATCTTTTTTTTGAAAATGAAACTTATTAAAGCTTCGTGTAAAGTACTCCAAATCAAAGAAATCAAAATATCCCTTTCAAATCCCAGGGTCTCGAGCTGGACCAGTTAGATGAGAGAATATCAATTTTCTATAAAATTGCCTGAATGGTTTAGACGTTAGTGTTAACGATAGACATACTGGTAGGCAGAGAGCGAGACAGACGGACGTGCCATCAACCAATCTTTGGGTATCGAGGACCCACAAAACGTGGATTCTGACTACACAACGTATTAGAGGAAGCGATTACATTTAAGAACAATAATTATTCGCTTTTTTATTTCAGGTTCCGACAATACGAGTTTTCCCTAAAAAAATGTCGTAGCATTACAATCGTTTCTCTACACTTCGTAAGTAGTTTGCAAAAAAGTAAGAGTATGAAAGCCACGTAACATTTACAAATGCACTTATGGGACTTTTTATTGAAGTTATTGCTAAGAGATTGAAATTTTTCACCTTAGATGCTAACGCTCAGTATATATTTATCATCAGATATGAGGAGCCCAGTTTCAAAAGAGGATAAGTCAAAATATCAAAATTTAAAAACTGCAGAGTTATAATCTTTGTGCAATTTATTAACGTATAGTAGCAAAAAATGAAAAATTCATGACATCTGTAGTTTCAAAGCCGCATATGTCCAGCCTGTTAGTTTCATCAAGAAACGTTTGTCTCATTTCTGGGTGAAAAAATGAAACAAATATACCCATATTGTGTATATAGAAAGTTTTTCACATGAACACTGAATAACATTAGTCTTTACCACGTTTTTATATTTTAAAAATTGGAACTATTCTTTAGCTTTTCTGAATATTGATTTAAGTAGATACAGCAGATCTTGATATACAGCCCTTCATGTATTCCACCCTGGAAAATCTGTAACTTTGTTGAAGATGCTCAGAATGCTGGTGTTTCGTAGATTTAGTGGAAATTTATTAGAGATTTGGTGAAGGTTTTGACAAGGTTGGGCGGAAGTATATGGAGGTTTTATATAGTAGGTGGAAGTTAGCCCGAATTGGGTAGAGTTTGGGAAGAGGTTCGAATTAACGAGATTGCCTTCCACTATAGTTATTCTTATATTAAACATTGTCGCAGGAACTGGACGGTGTTCTTCAGAATAGTAGTGTATTAGACACTCTTGACCCTGACCTGGATAAATGAAGTTCACATTTTCGATCTATTGATAGGTTTGTAAATGCCTTACGTGGTGTTACACTGATCTGTTTTGACAATATTATTTTTTATGGCGTGAAGCCACATCCAAATATTCTGGATTGAAAAATAGAAGTTATTTAATTAACATTTCTATCTTTACCTTTACAGAGCGCTTTGAAGATTGGAAGCCTTTTCCTGATTAATGGCAGGTTCCCAAAAATGGACGAGAATTGTCACAGATTCCTGATGAAAAAAGGGATGTACAAGACTTCCCTCAACTCCCTACTTTATGTTGTTTGACGTTGACATTGACGTAGATGGTAACACGTAGTTTGACAACGTGAATATCAATATTTATATATTTGTTTACATTCACAGAGTTTATTTTTTGTAATGGTTTACCATTGATTAAGAATGTTTTATACTTGATATAACAAATTGATAAAGTTGTTAACGCAGTGTGGTGCGTTAGAGATTTTCTTTGAAACTAAGGAAAACTGGGATATAATAATTTGTAATAGCTGCATAATTTGTTTTTGTTTTTTTTTAGTTTTTTTTTTCGAATGTTCTATAAGACAAATTTATAATCCAAAATTCATACTATTTACTATTACGTAAATAATGCAGATTTTCTTTTAAAATTTCAAAAGTACAAGAAAAATATTTTTGGTGAAATACCATTAAGAGATGGTTAAATACGGAAAAGAAATCAATTAAGTTTAGTTTGCCTCTAAAATTAAAGGATAAAGGATATGTTGTGTGAATTGTTTTCGAATATTTCCAATGATCACAAAAGTTCCTGTGTAAGTGAACTTACAAATCTTAAAAAAACTAAATTATTCACAGAATCATTTGTTTTAGAAGTGTTACAGCAATAGATATTATTTTGATATGAGTGATGTATGTTTTTGATATGAAGAAATATAAAATATTGTTTACTGAATAGCTTCTTATAAATTTCGTACCTACTCATTCCTTCCATCCTGACATTCTATGAACCATATTTAATCATTCCTTCAAACAATCAGCTACAATCGTGGCAAATGTAGAGATACAGTAAGGCCTCTTAGAACCATTTCTGAGATATTTGCATTGCTAAACTAGTTAATGTGCATATCTCCACTTCAAAAAAAAAATACTTTCAACACCCAATCATAACTTTAAATACGTTCTTACTTTCGTGGCTTTGGCGAGATGACAAGAATACGTTATTCGCTGTATTTTGTAATTATAGTTAATCTTCAACAATGCACTATTCTCCCTGATACCACTTTTCAGGAAAGGTCGTTAATAAAATATGTGAAATATGTTTCAAAACAATACACAAAAAAATACGTTACAAAAAGTTCGATTAAGTACACATTTTCGTAAATCTGTAGTTACGATAAATTATTCAAATTTTTTATTACGATTTCATTGTTAACGATGCTCAACAATAACAGAAGCCTACCCTGTCATTTGACTTCTTACGCCATTGCGTTTGACTTTCGCCGCTTCATGATAAAGAAAACCAAAACTATCTAATGCTTTCTATGAAAAAAGAAAGAATGACGTAGAAGAACCATTTGACAGAAGTGATTAGAAAATTAATTAAAACCTGTTACGCTCTCAGAGTCATTTCAGTTCGCCATATGTCACGCTAAACATATTCTGAGAACGCCCATCCACACCTTAGATACGGCCCAGTAATTTTGAAGATATTCATAGAATATTGCACAGACTTTGATTGCAGAAATTATTTTAAAACTTAGATATATTGAATTAATTTAAAAAGTCAGTTATTCTGAGTTGTTTTTTTATTTCGCTATATCTAATTTCAAACTCTATTTTTACATTCATTACCTTATTTTACATTTTATGAACATTGTAATACATCATTTTAATGTATACACAGTTTGTCCCGCAAAAAAGGTGGCTGATTTTATATTCGCGGAACCTCTACTGAAGAGGATCCACGTCCAGGAGCATCAAGGACAGTTCGTGTAGAAGAAAATGTTCGAAAAGTGGCTGAAATTCTTCGAAATAATCGTGCTGCATCTACTAGGTAAATTGAGGAGCTCACTGGAATTCCGAAAACAACTACATCGCATTGTGTCTGAAAATTTGGGCAAAAAGATCTATTCGCTTTGTGCCTCACTCACTCACGGTCAATCAAAAAGATTGCAAAGTTGAACACTGCAGAGACATGAAACGATCGGTCGATAAGAACCCAGATTTCCTGTCATGCATCGTAATAGGTGATGAATTATGCTGTTTTCAGTACGAGCCGCTTACAAAGCACCAGAGCTCGTAATGGAACGATCCAGAATCTCCGAAACCGAAAAAAATGCGAATGCAGAAAAGTGTCAAGACACTGCTCACCGTTTTCTTTGATTCCAAAGGAATTGTTCGTAAACAATTCGCTTCAGAAGGTCAAATGGTAAATGCACATTACTGCTTGGGAGTTCTAACTGTTTAAGGGCGAGGATTGCTCGGGTGAGATCCAAATACCTCAACCAAAGAAACATGGTGTTGGTTGCACGGCCATCTTCCGGCGCATAAAAGCAAATTCGTTCGCCAATTTTGGCTGAAAAAATTTTTTTCGTTGCGCGTGGCCACCCTCTTTATTCGCCGTATTTGGCTCCGTGCGACTTCTGACTATTTCGTAAACTGAAAATGGCGATGAAAGGACGGCGTTTCGAAATGATTTCCAATATCCAGAACACTACGACGACGGTCCTGCATGCAATTCCAATTGTTGACTACTAGAGTTAATGTGAACAATTTTTTTAGTGCTTCCAAATATGTATTGACCACAAGGAGACCATTTTGAATAAAAAGGCATGCACAAACAACCGACGTCTAGTATTTAATTACACATCATTCACCTTTCCTGTGGGACGGACTGTGTATGTCACGTATTGTCAATTTTTCTATATAGGTAGGACGTGGCTCAAAGCGAAGTCGCTGGCATTTCACAAAGGAGGTCAGGGTTTGATTCCCGTCAATTCTCGGACAAGCTCATGTCAAATTTATTCCAACAAAACGAGCCTGCCTGCTTCATAGGGGGTAGTCAACTCTAGTGAAGAGTCCCTTCCCTTATTCCTTCCGAATTCTGGCCGCTAGGTCGCGTTTTTGTAAGAGGCGCGTACGCGGAGATACTACCTGGCGGTCCTCTTGGCAACTGACGGACGAGACGAGACAACATAAATAACGAATATTAATAGAGGATTACTTCCAAAATCGCTCAGTGCTACTTAGAGAAGTGTTGCGTCGATTAATGATATAAATAATCACGATGATTACGACGCAACAAATTTAAAAAATAATTTATTTTACCTCCTCGTAGCCTACATATAGAGTAGATACGTGGTATAAAGAATATTACACAATACTGAAAAAAATACGATATTTTAGCGGAAATATTGTTATCGATGATATGAATAGTTTTACGAGGTACTAATACCGAAAAGTGTCGATTTTTTTTGTATACGTATACTCGCGCCTACGCACACCACCGCCGATAGTCGCGTCGGAGCGCATCGCTGCACCCCACTTGGCGCCGCAAAGACGCCGTGCGAGAACGCCCCCCTCTCCGAAGAGAAATTGTAACCGTCACTTGCGAGCGGGCGCCCTGAAAAGGGCGCGCTCACGACAGGGTGCGCTCCTCCGAATCTCTTCCGGCGCCGGGGACACGTCGGTGCTGCGATCCCCTCCTGCCTCAGGTGGTCTCACACGCTCTCCACCTTTGTCGGCACGGCAGTCCTCGGTCTGTCGACTCGTCGGCAGACTGCCACGGTAAGCCAGAAACATAAACCAGATTATAAAAGCAGATTAGACCATCCGTGGAAAATACGATGTAGAAAGCAAATAACTGTTGTAAGCAAGTTCTCCTTTGTGAATCGCACTATAGTGGATTGGAACAAACTACCTGCAAAAGCACTAGAGGCTGTGCTTTCTAATGTAGGCAAATTTAAAAATATACTTAATTCTATTTAGATCACTATCAAAACTGAGAAATTACCTTTATTATTATTATTATTATTATTATTATTATTATTATTATTATTATTATTATTATTACTGATATAAATATCATCATTGTTAACACTGCTTTTAGCTTTGATGTAATTCTTAAGTTATTATTATTATTGCCTATAGAGTTTTTGTTATTTTTATTATTATGGTCATGTCCGTTATAAGTGAAGTGTAGTGTAGTGAAGTGAAGTGTTAGTTAAACTAGAAGTCAATTTAGAGATAACTAGAAATTAATTAGAACTAGGATATCATTCTCTAATTCTAATGGTAATTATAATTGTTAATGATTGTTATTGTTCTAATTCTAATTGTCGTCATGTTTGCCATCGAGCATTAGCTCAAAGCGAACTAATAAATCTATCTATCTAAACTTATTGGGGGAGATCGGGGAAACGACGCTTTTAAGGGAAAATCGCAAGGCACCCGCCTCCGCTTTGCCTGACTCTCTTTTCGAACTGCGAAAGCAATGGGGCGAAAGCTTCCCCGGGCGTATGCGAGCTAACCCCAACATCGAAACACTTCCGGTTTCAGTACTAACGACCGACCCTCAGACAGGCGTAGCTCGGGAGACAATCCGCGGGCCGCAACATGCGTTCAAAACGTCGATGTTCATGTGTCCTGCAGTTCACATGTCGACGCGCAATTTGCTGCGTTCTTCATCGACTCACGAGCCGAGTGATCTACCACCCAAGGTTGTACATCAAAAAAATCAAGGCCTTTCGGCCGGAGACCGTCCCCTGCCGACCCCGCCCGACCCGGGGCGAAGCCGGCCAAGCTCTATGATTAAGGTGATAAATGAGATCATTTCGGAAGCGGCCCGGCGGCGGTGGCGAAAACTTGCGCGTGAGCGCAACCACAACCGAGGAAGAGGAAAGGTAGGTAAAAGCCGAATGCTAATGCAGGCTTCGCGACGCGGTGCCCTTCCGTTAATTCCTGAGCGGTTCGGCCGTCGCTTCGGTCTACGCCGTCTCTGAGAAACAGAGAGCCTCGTGCCGCGCCGACCGGCTCGGAAGAACGGACCGCGCGTTGATTTCGCCCTCGTGGCACGGTGTAAGATATATAGGTGTGTCAACTAGCCGCCTTTTGGACAAAATTTTTGAAGCCAGTTTGAGGCTAGTTCCTCGCTTATCCGTACGGTGCGCACGATCGAGTTGGGCATTCATGATGGCGTCTCGCGATTTAGTGGCTTCCACCCGAGAGTATGGTTTCCACAGTGCAGCATTTTTGTTGTAATCGTAGAAACCGTAATGTAAATGTATTAGTCTTTTAAGACGTATTATAATACTTGTCGGAGGTGTTATATTTTTAATGTACCACAGTATGAGGATTTGTATTTTAAAGCAGGAGGTGATGTTATTTTAGAGGAAAAAATAATAAACAGATTACTAGGAAATTTGCTAGGAACAGCTTCCGGTTTAAGCTTTTTGCATGTGAATTCTGAAAACTTTGAAATAATTTAGTATTAAAAAATATTCAATTATATTCTTTCATTATACATTTCAACTCTCGGACAATTTTAAACGTTTTTTCTAATTGACATTAAAAAGTTCACTTTTTTTGTACATTTCTCAATATTGATTGTGTGTGATTTTACAAATTATTTACATTATTTTACAATTAACTCATTAACAGTATATGAAATTCTTGAAGTGTTACCTACAGCATTTTGCATAACAATTATCTCTTCACTTTTGAAATGTTTTTAGCAAACATAATCGTCTTGTCTCAATTTTCTTTTCTTCTAGGAAACAATTTCAACCCGTTTCTGTCGTAAGTCTTCTCGCTTTGGAACACGAAATAATGTTGTTTCCTGCGAATGACATTTTTCACTGTTGCTATCACAGTGTTTTAAAAAACACCTTCTACCCATTTTTTTAAACTATTCACTCCAGCCGACTAGAAATTCCACCGCGAAATGACTTAACTGCGTTGAAACCAATGGTTACAAAGCTATTGAATAGATCACCATCTTGTCCCAAAAAAATGCCCAAGTCGTTCGCAGCGCTTATATAGCGAGAACTGTGAGAACTAGCCTCACATTAGCTTCAGTTTTAGACCGGGAGTGAACCCACCTATATCTCTTACACCGTGCTCGCGGGCACCCGCCCGGCCGCCAGACGCGACGCGAGCGTATAATGGAGACACCCGAGAGACAGGGAGCTCCCGAATCCAAATGCGAACGCGCGGAACGTATTTGTATTCGGGTGGCGACCCGACTCGCGGTGCTCCGAGCGGAAAGAAGGCTTCAGCCTCGCCGCTTCGGCGAGAGGACGGCCACTACTTCGAAAACTCTTGGAGCTTCTGCTCCCTTTCTTTGCACATGTTAGACGTTCACCCGTATTACCTTTTAAGAGGACTTTGAACGAGCCCGCGCACCGGGAACGGTGGTTGTACATCAAAAACCAAGCCCTTTCGGCCGGAGACCATCCCTGCCGACCCCGCGCGCCCCGGGGCGAAGCCAGTGGCGTACCGTCAGGGGACGCTGACATGCTGAGCATCCCCGTATATAAGAACCTTATATACTGAATTGATAATCTTACAAGTAGTCTGTTGAGCGAAACACGTTTTGTATTAATTTTAAATTGATTTCCTATGATTGAATTCGGCGGGCTGTTGAAGCTGGCCTGTGATTGCTTGGAAGCTAAAATGCTTCTAGCGTCTGCCACGAGATTGCGACGAGCAATGACGCATGCGCAGATGGCGAGGTTCCCCTCTTCACCCTTGGCCCAGAGAAATTCGACTGCTTTACGCTAGCATCCACTGCGGAAAGAAACTCGTTTGTGCACGAGAGCGCAGCACACTTCAGGCGGTCAGTAAATTATCTCTCTCTCACTCGGGAGTCCCCGCTTGGTCATGGGTACAAACTGTAGAAATAGTGCTTGTCTACTATTTCTTAATTAATATCCAAGAAATTGTATTATCTCTTAAATAGATTACATATTATTTAAGTCTGCAATGTATAAATTAACAAATGGTCTTATTGCCATTCGCGTATAAGAATTAAAGCTGAGCCATTGTATAATTTGCTTTCAAGACATCGGCAGCCCTGACTGCTGTGAGGATTTTGTCACCGTCGTAAGCAATCGAGATCGTGGAAGCAGTTCCAGTGTATCTGCCTTGTGTTGCGTTGGCCTGTTAGATGAAGTAGTTGATAGTGACATTTTGTGTGTTATTGTTGAGCATCCCCAAACGTGCGAGTCACGCTACACCACTGGGCGAAGCATGCCAGTCTTGATGGTTAAGGGGATGAATGAGATCGCCAGAGAGTGGGCCGCCATTTCGGAAGCAGCCCGGAGCCGGTGGCGAAAAACTTTAATGCGCGAGGGTAACCACAACGAAAGAAGGGTGAATAATAGCAAAAACCGAATGCCATATAAATGCAGGCTCCGCGGTGCCCTTCCGTCAATTCCTTGCTATCCCGTTAGGGACACCGGCTTCCTCGGCAACCATGACGTGTAAGGCTGCTATCGCCCCGAAGCCAGGAAAGCCGAAAGCATGCTTCGGGGCCCACTAGAGCATTTGCTACGTTCTCTCCGCCCCGACCGGGAGTGCATCAACTTGATGTCATTGCAGTCTCTCTGACCGGGAGGTTCGAGTCCCGACGGCGGCAGGATTTTCGACACTAGCTCGTCAGCTAGGTCGAGTTCAGTCGCTGTCTGGAGGAGAATTCTAGCGGCCGGCTGCTCTGATCGGTAGTTTTCCGTGGTTTCAGCGATCCACACCAGGCGAATGCCGGAGCAGTACCCTAAGGAACGGGCCAAGGACCGCGCGCGATCTTTCCTTCCTCTTCCTTGTCCTATCGTCTCCTCTTACACACTTACACTAACATACACAACACTACTACACATGGAGACCGGTCGGGAGCTTACAGCTTGTCCCGGCTGGGGCGGTGCCCCGCTGGTGGGAGATACCTGGTTGAGGGGAAAACCCCGCTAGTCGACGGTAGATCGGCGCCAGATCTCGCCAGCCAGCGGGGAAAAAGATCATCGCCACCTCCCGACGAAAACACGCACTACACTTACGGGACTAATGACCTGAGTAGTTGACGCGCCCGGAAACACGAATCCGTCAATCAATCTCCGCCCCGAAGGGCGCACTTCCGGGCTGGGAAATCCCTATCTTAGAGGAGTTGCCCCAGCATCTCGACTCTCGGATCCATGTGCAGGAAGCCGTCTGCGAGGTCCCGGGCGATCGCCAGACCGCTCCGCGGGAGCCGTCCGGCGCCCCCCGCGCACCACCCTCGGAAAATTCAAGTCCGACGTCCGAGAATGTTCTCGCCAACTTTCCATATGTTGTTCCCCGGGTCGAGATAGACACAGAAAACATATTTCTTCAGGACACATTTTTCGCGCCGGCACCCTCTCCGGGCTTCCCGGCCGGCGAGCCCTCGTCTGCCCAGGTCCTCGACCAGCTCCCGGACCGCTCCACTCTGGGCCTTCCCGGAAAGCTGTCTCCCAGCCCCCGGGGAACCGACCGGTCGTTTCCGCGGGAGCTATCGGACGCATCCCGGCCAAGTTTTCCGCTCTTAGGCCTCATTCACAATCAAATTTAAACGTAAACCTAACGTAGCCGCAAAACCTAGAAATGTGTTATTAAGCGAGACCATTCACAATGCCTTGACGTAAGCGTTGATGTAAGACCGTAAACGTATGAGTTGGTAAGCTCCAAGCATTTACGTTAACTTTACGTCGGAATTCTACAGAAGACCGATCAGAGAGCAGCATGGAAGTTCGATTTCTGATTGTGTTCAGGTAGTTTGTGGTTATGTCATTGTTATTGTGATGTAGAGAACTAGTTTACGAACGCTTTTGATGCGTGTATTGAATTCAATGTAAGAATTTGGACAATTTTCATTGTGACTTTAACCTGAGATTGCAAATAAAATCCGACGAATTACTCTTGAATTTGGTTCATGAGAATCCTTATTTATAAGATGAAGGAAATGTATACACTACAACATCTACTCGCATGTATATAAAGACAAATTGATTGGAATCTCGAAGAAAAGCTAGAAACCATGGTGGAAAGATTTTTTCATCATGTTAGAGACGAATCGATCAACTTTCAGTACATTGAATTCTGGTTGGTTCAGGCGAAACTTACGTTCGTCATTGTGAACGCTTGTTTTTACGTGTAAAGTTTACAGCATTACGTTACGTTTAAGTCTGCATTGTGAATGAGGCCTTAAGCGTCGCACGGTGGTCTGAACAGGGCCGAAACGCGCGCATAAGCAAAAAAAAAAAATTTTGTGAAAAACAATTTTTTATTGATCAATATGAATTCCAAATACTTCAAATTACTAGAAAATAAAAGAATTATTACTTTATAACAATTACTGCATCCATAAGACATCCTCAAAGTCCAGCGACTCAGCCGAGGAAAAGTTCATTCACTTTTGCAGTGAAAATATTCCCACATTTCATTGCCAATAACTTCTTTCCTAATTAACTTTTCAAATTCCGTAAATTATATGTGATTACAAACACCTTTCTAAATACATTACACGTTTTGAAATGTCACTTATTTTTCTTTTTCACGTAATTACGCCATATTGAATGAAAGTATGCAAAAACTTAATATTGTTTAAACTACGTAAACTTTCAATAGAAATTACAAAAAAACACCAAAAAACACATCCTCAATATTGATATATGTTATAAAATAAACATTATTAATCGTTTTCTCGTTGAGATCAGCCGCCCCTTCCCGCCCCTTTCAAAATGGTGACCGTTTAAAGTTACAAAGATCGTTTGAAAAGAGAGTACCTTACCACGCGACTCAACACCTAGCAGGTTTATTCGTAGAAAACGTGTTATCTGCTATAACATTTGCAATTATAATTCATTGCATATAACATTTAATATTATTATAAATGCTATTTATGATTCTTTATGTCATATTCAATTGTTTATTTATTTATTTATTTATTTATTTATTTACGTCAAAAACAGTTAAAAACTGCGTATGACGAGCTATGGGGAGAAGTGAATTTTGTGCACGTTTTCATAATTCTGTGGTCTCTATCCTAAACCATATTCTAGTCGAATTTTGAATACAGAAAAGAGAGTTTTTTTTCGAGTTTTGTTGACAAAATATTCGCTCCTATATAATAAAATATATTTTCGAAGGTAAATTAGCTATAAATTTCTGCCCTGAACCCTCATGTTCTTCATGAAAGAATAATACTTTTTGCCGCGATAATATGAAAAACGATAATTTGAATAACTATATTTCCCACTGAAATTCAGAAGACGTGCACAAATAATGAAGTTACATTTATGTCCAGAAGCAAAACAAGGGACCATCTCAGCATTTGCTCAAGGATCAGGGAAACTGGACGAAAAACCTGATCGAGATGGGGGCCATCAACCCAGAAACTGTGGTACAATACTTGTTACAGGTTCTTTATAATTATACAGTCCAAATGATAAATAATTACATTAACTATCATTGTTAAAATTAATTCTACTTTCCTTTTTGATGCTCGGTATAGTCTCGAATTGTATAGAAACAGTTATGCAGCAGAAAAGATTTTACTTGGGACTTAAACTTTTCTATTGAATTTAATCGTTTAATGTCTTCTGGCAAAGTGTTGTCGAGTAATGTACATGAATTGTATGTGAATTTTTTGTAGTGAGCTGTTGATACTGCCACCTGGTGAATATGATTACTACGTCGTGTGTTATACTTATAGACATCGGCGTTTGCTGAAAATATATTCCCGTCCTTAAGTAAGTCATTTTTGACAAAAACTACTGATTCGTAAATCAGGAGACAAGGTAATGGTAAAATTCCTAGATTAATAAAGAGTGACTTACAAGAATCACGTGGGTTGGATTTGCTTATTATTCGTACAATTCTTTTTTGTAATCTGAAAGTCTGTGAACTATAAGATGTGTTTCCCCAAAATATTATGCCATATCTCAGGCGGGAGTGAACATTGGCAAAATATACACAACGAGCTGTATGAAGGCTGACGGAATTTGAAAGAATTCTGAACGCGTAGCATAATGAACTTAATTTTGTGTTCAATTCATTTAAGTGGGCATTCCATTTGAGGTTTGACTGAATAGATAGACCTAAAAATTTTGTTACATTAACATCAGTCAATGGCACACCGTTCATTTTCAATGGAGTACAGAATTTTTTATTTGATATGGAAAACTGCATTGAAACTGTTTTATTTTCATTTACTTTTAATTTGTTATTACGGAACCAATTTGAAACGTCTGATATTGTACTATTTACGGTTTCTTTGTTGCAAAGAATATTTGTATCATCCGCAAAGAGAACTGTTCTTCCGTTTCGAATCGCTAAGGGCATGTCATTTACGTATAATAGGAAGAGAATAGGGCCTAAAATCGATCCTTGCGGGACTCCTCGTACAATTGGCAAAGAACCGGAAAGGTGTGTACATAAAGTTCCATCATTCCAGTAAGGTATTTCTACTCTCTGAGATCGTTGTTTAAGGTACGAACATAGCCAATCTAGAGCAATACCACGGATTCCATACGAAGGTAATTTTGAAAGTAAAATGTTATGATCAATGACGTCAAAAGCTTTTGAAAGATCTAAAAATATTCCAATAGTTGCTTCGTTTTGATCCAATGATGAGGCAACATCCTTAAGAAAAGAAAAAATGGCTGTTTCCGTAGATTTTGATTTCCGGAATCCATGTTGGCAATTTGAAAACGCGTCGTGTTTATTGAGAAAGGTTTCCATTCGTACATAAAAAAGTCTCTCTAATATTTTTGAAAAAACTGACAAAAGAGAAATTGGCCGATAATTTTGAACTTCATTTTTGTTGCCTTTTTTGAAGAGCGGCTTAATCTTAGCAGTTTTAAAAATATCTGGAAAAATTCCGGTGCATAAGGATGCATTAAATATGTGAGTTAACGGGTGTATAATGGCTGGCGCGCACGTCTTTAACAAACAATCCGGAAATTCATCTAAACCGGCCGAATATTTATTTTTTAATTTACCGATTATTTTGAGAATTTCATAGGAAGAGGTTTCGGAAACGAACATAGTGTCTAAGACTTTTAGGGAAACGTCAGATGTTGAATTTTGTGGCTGAAAACCCTTAGTGAGATCGACAGCAATTCTCGAAAAGTATTGGTTAAAGAGACTAGCTACTGTTGCCGGATCGTTCACATCTCTATCGTTATCTTTTAAAACAACATTCTCTACAAGGTTTCTAGTTGGTTTGGTCGCATTTTTTACTATATCCCACATTGATTTTGTTTTGTTATTTGAGTTCAAAATATCCTGATCGTGTTTCATGATTTTAGCCTGCCTTATGACTTTTCTTAACAATGATTTGTATTTTTTAAAGTACAGGAGGAAATCTTGAGATACGTTATGATGCTTAGAAATGAAAGAAAGAATTCGTTTGTTTTTACATGATGTTCTAATCCCTTGTGTTATCCAAGAATTGTTTTGCGTGAATTATTTAATTTTCTTTCCTGAAGAGGAAAGCAAGTGTTAAAATGAAATGAAAGCGTTGAAAAAAAATAATAATATTTATCGTTTGTATCAATAGTATTATAAACTGCGTCCCATGACTCCTGCAGCAAGTAATCAATGAATAATTTTATTTTACTTTTAGAAAACACTCTACTCATACGTGTATTATTTATTGTGTCATTGTTCGCATTTCGTATAATGGTAAGAATTTGTGCATCGTGGTCACTGTATCCTAAATCTTTTGTTTCAATTTCATGTCGAGTAGCGGTTTTGTTAATTATAATTTGATCGATTGCCTTCTTTGAATTTACTGTGATCCGTGTAGGTACGTTTATTGTAATATCTAAATTGAAGGAATTAATTAAGTTAAGAAACTGCTCTTTCTCGCAAGATTCGACCAGAAAATCAATGTTAAAATCTCCACATACAACAATGGATTCAAAAGAGTGATTGATGACTTTGATAAGTGTTATCTCTAGTTTTTCTAAGAACAAAATGTAATCTGCAGCTCTCTTTGTTGGAGGCCTGTAGATGCAAAGCAATATCATTTTTAGCACAGGAAGATGTACAACAGAAATTTCAAAAACATTTTCAACGGAATACTCATTGAATTCCGTCAAGGAGATAGAATCAATATTATTTTTAACGTAAATACAAGAACCTCCATATGCAGGACTTTTATGAGATTCTCTTTTTCTACAATAATAGCCTGCGAGGTAAAAGTTTGGAATTTGGAAAATGCTAAGTTCATTAGGAGATAACCAATGTTCTGTAAAGCAAAGAACATCCATTTGATTCAAATCGCTCTGTAGAGCTGCCTCGATAAACTCAGTTTTATTTGAAAGGGATTGAACATTATGGTGCAATATCTTTATTTTTTGCAAGTACCTACACGAATGTTTTTCTGCTGCATCTGACTAGTTGCTATATATTTACTCCATTTTTACCTCGAGTGCGCGGTCGAAGGTTGTAATGTGTCCCAGCAGTCACAGGTTGTGAGGAAATAGAGGCGTCATTGGTAGTGGGAATGGAAGAAACGGGAGTAGGTTCACAGGAGGGGGTAAGAGGGTTCAGAATAAGGGTGGGGGGTGGGGAACGTAAGGAAGGTGAAAGGGATGGATTTTTGGCAGGAGGCTGCGTAGGACTGGAGTTGATGATGTATTGTGCAAGCTTTTCACCGACTGCATGTTTTCCAGCAAGGTTCATGTAGAGACCGTGCCGGGTGAAGTGTTTTACTGAGAGGAAATTCATTTCAAAAAGTGTTACATCTGTTTCTCTCAGTTGCAGTTTTAGTTGTTGGTTTGCGTGCTTAATCTCGCTGCAGAGTGTTGGCCTGTTGTACCAGAAGGGCAGAGTCGAGACTACAATGTTAGTATTTTGGGCGGCACATTGTAATTTGTTTACATGTTGCTCAGGTGTAAAGTTACCGCCCAAATTAATGTCATTCTGCCCTCCGATGATAAAGACTGTGTCCTGATTGGTCATTGTCTTCGTGTGAGTGTCCAACTCTGCAGTCACGTCTGCAAACCTCCCGTTAGGTTTAAAAATAGACGAGACTGAGTAGTTGGGGGGTAACTTCCTACTGAGAATGGAGGAAAGATGGCGACCATGGCTGTCAGCTAAAATAAGTACCTGTTTTTTAGGCTCAGTAGGAATGGCTTTGTTTTCAAGTGGGCTAGGATGCGAAGCTTTACGTGTTTTGGTTTTGACACGCTTCCTAGCCTGTTTGCGTTGGTTTGTGCATGTATTTGTCGATGGAAGGGAAGGGTTGTGAGGATCAGGAAGGCGAGGAAAATCTGTTTCATAATCTAAAACACTAAATCTGTTTTGAATTGCGACTGGATGTGGTGTCTGTGTCTTATGTGCAGTCACGGGTGCACGGTTGGGGAAATTCGCAGTGTTGCCTACTTGTGCCCAACCGTCATTGTAGAGAACGACCTCTTCCAGCCTTCGGATATGTTTATCTAAATTACTGTTTACGTGTGTGAAGGCTTTCAGAAGGTCGGCTTTGAGGGTGTAGAGAGTAAAAAGAGTAGAACGAACAGTAGCCATGTCACGAATGCGTGTTAAAGTACGTGATAAAATTGGAATAAATACAAGAAAACTCAGATAAAAGCAACAGTCTCCTAGCTTAGTATTTTAAAAGTGTAAGATTTATGTGTATTCGATAAATTAAAAATTAAGATTCGATACAAGAAAGAGAAGGTATGCTAACTACAAAATCTATTGAAAACTAGTACTTACGAAATTTGGCAATGCGGTTGCGTATTTTCGTTCACTAAAGCTGCAACTGTTTAATACAATGTCGACTATACTTTACCGTAAATAGATAAAGATATTAGATGAAATTTGTCTTCAAAATATTGAATAAGATTTGAAACAAATTCAAAACAACTCGATACACCGTCCTCGTAACGTTCAAATTAACTGAATAATCACTCGCCACAAAAATAAAATAAACTGAATAGTCACTCGTCACAAAAATAGAATAAATATTTCAGTAATTAAGTTAAAACAGTGATATAAAATCGAAAATAAACTGATCTGTTTATAGATTTTGACACTTGATCACCAACTTGTAATTCTGAAGTTCGTTAAGGTTCAGTAATATTTAAAATTCGTTAGCTGTTGGTTCGTCCTGGTTAGAGCAAAAAACCAGCCAAAATTATATTTCCAGCTAACCTGCAACAAGTAATGAAAGCACTTAAACACACAAAATGCAGTCAGATCGCTAAAAATAGTAGATAAATCGCAAAAAATCAAGAGCACAACCAGATGCGTCAGTCTCAAAAGATGCCGTCAACCAGTCCCCAGATGCCGTCAACCAGTTTATCAGAAAATTCATAGATATAAAATGGCGATTTGCAGAATTGAAACTTGCATTACGTAATCTTTAACAAGCGATAATATTAAAAAACAAGTAATCATACATCTGTAAAATCAATGCTTTTTATTAAGTAAACATTTTTTAACAAGTCTTCGTTGACAACATCCGCCTCGGACCGAATATTTCCAAAGGCGATCGCTCCAAGTAAACACGGTGAAAGAAACAGAAAGAACCTGCCATTTCCGTGAGCTACGTGATAATCGGTACCAATACCTAATAACAACTAACAATCACTCCGTGAAATTAATATACTTCATTAAGTGGAGGTGGATAAATAGTGTTTTGTTTGAATCATCCGCCCCCCATGGCCTATTTCAATACGGCATGCGTTTATATTCTCAATGGCGAGTTGGAAAGAACGCGCCATTTGGGATTGGTATTTACAAAAATACAACTAATCACACTTGCGTGAAATTAAAATATGTTATTGAATAAACATTTCTAAGTAGTGTTTCGTATCCATCATCTGCCCCGAGTGGCCTCTTTCTATTTTTAGAACGTTTAAAGTGTACATGTATTGGGCGAGAAAAAATCCATTTCCATGAGCTAAGTGATGTTCAGGAGCAATAAGAAATAACAACTAATAATCACTCCGTGAAATTCATATATTTCATTAAGTGGAGGTGGATAAATAGTGTTTTGTTTGAATCATCCGCCCCCCATGGCCTATTTCAATACGGCAAGCGTTTTGTATTCTCAATGGCGAGTTCGAAAGAACGCGCCATTTTTGATTGGTATTTACAAAAATACAACTAATCACACTTGCGTGGCGCTTTAGGAGCCGTTTGGCGCTTTAGGAGCGCTCTAGTAGTATAATTTAGCAACATAACAATTGAATGGCACTAAAAGTACTAAAAAAACGTTCCTACCAGAGGTCTGCAACGGCTCCTTTGCCGGCACGAACACGCAACAATGGGCGAGCGCTATGCGAACAGAATCATTCTGGGTCGTAATGGGTAATGGGTAGTGGGTATTTTTTCAAAATATTGACATGCATTAGTGAACCATCTATCTATATAGCCTTGGCAGTCAACGTGTTAAATTATTTGCTTTAATTCGTGTTTGGAACGAATTGAGTATTTTCATTGATCATTTTCAATGATAGTAACTCTACAAAAAACGGCACAGACCTCACTTTCGTTGAGCTTGCTGAATTTTCGAAAAAAAAAAATTTAAAAATGATGCGAGAAAGTATGTGTTGTTGTAGCACCACTAGTTAACCTAGTAACCTGACAAGGTGCTTATACGATCCTTTGCTTTGTTTATGAACAAGTAAATAAAGCTTTTATTCACCATTATTAATATAAGATACAGACCAGAATTGTTAGTAATATAAATAAATAAATAAACAATAAAAATTAAATGGGGTATTATTATTTTGTTCCTAGAACATGCTTCTTTAGTTTCGCACCACAAAAACCGTTTTAAAGTCGCTAATTAAAAAATTATTTAACTTAATATCCTATGCGCGCGTATCGACCCCGTTCAGACCACCTTGCGTCGCGCGTCGGACTTGGAAACCGACTGGGACTGCGCTCGTCTCCACCTGGCCGCCCGCCTCCAGAGCGCGCCGAGCGCTACCAGCCGGCCCCCCGCGACCACACCGCGACCAGGCGGCGAATCCGCTCACTCTCCAGCACGTTCACCTCAAGGTCACCCAGCGCCCCAAGGGCGCGAGGCCGCCCGGAAGCCCTGGAGCAAGAATTTTAGCGTAATAGATCAAATATATAGGATAATAATTACATTTCAAAATTTCCCGTATAAAATACACGGTACAAATATACGATGGGTATTACCCCACGGGTAGGGGGATGCCGATCAAAGCTGTTTTTTTTCTTTTACAAAATCTGTACTAAAGAAAATAACTTCTGCGACTTTTAGTTCTCAACCACAGACACTAGGAAATATCCATCTGTCGTTTCATGCAACATTTTAAATTTTCTGGTGAATACATTCCATCTGAGCGATCAGTTTCCTTAAGTAATCGGTGCTACCCCATTCTCCCCTAAACTTTATGAGAGGAAGTAATAAAAAGCCTTTTTGCTTTCCCTGGATAAATTGTCACATAGATTATTCAGCCCAACACCAATTCTTACAGAGGGTGCAAGATCCTGATACTATATAGATTATGTTGAGGAAAGATGATATGTAGGGAGCAGATACTGGGACAAATTTCTTTAAATTGTGCATGAAGAAATGTTATGAGCTTTAGAATACTCGTTCCAACCCTCTGAAAATTGTTCCTTCTCCACTATTCAATTCTTAGTACTTCTCAATTTTACATAAGCCAGTCATTTGCAATATTCTATTTTTCTGCTGTGTTCCACTTTTACTCTTCTTTCTCTTGGAATGCTTTACAAGTAACGGTGTAGAAGTAGGATTAGTATTTTCCCCAGAATATAAAGAATTGTGAATTTTTGTTTCTAGATGCCATCATTTGAAGATGAACGGCTGGCAGTTTCTCAGGAGTTTGAGAAGAAATGGAATTTTAACCATTGTGTGGGAGCAATAGATGGCAAACGTATGGCTATAGAGAAAGGACCACCTGGGAGTGGATCACTATTTTTCAACCTACAAAAACTTCTATAGCATCGTGCTGTTCGCAATTGTTAATGCCAAATATGAGTTTATGTACATTAATGTGGGCACAAATGGCTCGACAGGCGATAGCACAGTATTCAAAGAAAGTGCTGTGTACCGCAAATTTATGGATGGTGATTTGAACATGCCATTTTCATTGCCTGGCACTGATGTAAATGTGCCGTATGTTTTTGGTGGTGATAATGCGTTTTCCACCCAAAGAAATGTCATGAAACCCTATCACTTCAGGAACATAACTAGGAAAAGGAGAATCATTAATTATCACCTATCACGTGCCAGAAGAGTTGTGGAAAACTCCTTTGGTATTATTAGCAGCTCGATTTCGAGTGTTGCGGCAGACATTGTCTGTCAATGTGGACAATGTTGACATCATTGTGTTGGCGTGTTGTGCCTTTCACAATTTTTTCTCAGTAAAAAATGATAGATATATTACTGAATGTTCATTGGATATGGAGGACACTGAGAATTTGATGATCCGAGAAGGGGATTGGCACCCACATGGGTTAGTTCCCCTTCAAAGGAACACCTCAAGAGTAGCAAATGAGGAGGCTAACTCTGTTCGTCAGAAATTCGCCAATTTCTTTGTGAATGAAGGGCAGCTTTTTTTCAGGACCGAATGTTGTCCGTTATAAATTTATAAGTATAGCATAGTGTAGTAGATTATAGATTCTGTTTCTTCATTATTGTACTTACATTTTAACTGTTGTAACGGTATGGTCAGTATCTACAAATGAAATAATTATGTTAGGTAGTTTGAATAGATTCAATAGAATAAATTTTGTTGTTGAACATAAATTTTATATTATTTAGTAAAAGCCTAACACAAATCATTATTTCTTGTTTAGGAATGGACATCTTAACCCTTCATTGCACCGCTTTGCAGATATGCAAAGCCACTTTTGAAAGTGATTTACGGTTATATTTCTGTATTATAAGCTTTTGTGTGAACTATGACGTATTCAGAAAGGGTTTATTTACCATTAGATTCATTGGGTACTCGACAATTTGAGCATAAGTAGTCTTTTTGAAATTTTTTTTCTTGGTGGGTAGTTGTTCACTCCGGGAGTGCTTGTCGCCCTACTTTGACGGATTTTTTTTGTGGTTGTTAATTACTTTAACTGAATGGGGATTTTTGTGGTTTAAAAGTGAAATTTTTTGTAAGAATTGAATTATTTGGAATCTAGTTTCTGTTTATAGTTGTAATTTTAAAGAGGGATTTTTGGACTTTGCATATCTGCAAAGGTGCACGTAAATTTGCACTGAGCCTCCAGTGGTCGATGTGTTGTACTGAGAACACTCAATGAGATTGTTGCTCTTGGCCAACCTTTCGCTAAGATATCTTTCGTGAGATCATTCTATTCTTGTCTTATCTCTTCCACTGAAATCTGGAAGCCTGGCCGCTTCCTTGTTGCCGACAATGTACGTTTTTGCCAGGTGATAAGTAAATGTTATAAGGAGTACAAAGCTTTTGTGCCGAGTATAAAGCTCGAGAAGTTGTATTATATATCGTGCCGCGACATCAGGAGTGTTTTTGGAGATTACCTATTGTGTTCGAATTTATTTGATTTTTACTAATTTTCATGATGTAAAAAATGTAATCATGAAAAATAGTAAAAATCAAATAAATTATATATATTTAAAATAAATGATTGAATAGATAAAATATAATATGATAACGAATAAAATTACTACGGGTTATTATTATAAACTTTTCTGCAAGCACTTTGTTATACGTGTCATATTCACTATTCCACAATATTGCTGCATGCAAGGGCAAAATGTATAACTTAACGCGCATCTTTGCACATATGCAAAGAAGCAAAAAATTTCAATTTTACGACACAGATGTAAATTAGAATTTTTATCTATTTTTCCCAATATCTCCACAATCCAAATTATTCCCCAAAAAAGTTTGACCTTAAAGAAAAAATCGTGCAACGAAGGGTTAAAGTTATCTTTCAAACTTTGTTGGACTGCCTCTAAAATTAGTTGATGAATTTCGAGATCAGTTCATAACTATTCTTAATGACATATGGGCAATCCAAGTGATAAGTAAAGGTTTGAGAATAGTATTGAGGTATGGATAGTTGGTATTAAGGAGTCCCAATAGACGTAATAACTGGATATATGGGATAACCTTGCTTATGTATTTTCAAAAAACCGTATGCTCTAGGCACATTTGCTACGGTAGGATTTACGCTATACTTATTGCTATCAGTTAAAATTTGTTCAAGTTAATAAACGATTTACTTGATAAATGGCAGCATGTGCACTTCCTTTCTTGCATTGAATGAACAAAATACCTTGTTTTTGTTGCATAAATTTCTATGTGTTCAACTTGTTTGTTTCTTTGTCTAATTTGTTTGTTCATATTTTGATTTAAATATGATTCAAATGATTTGCCACATCAAGTCTCATTTCTAAACTGTTCAGGAATATTAAATATTGAACTGAGGAAGCTGACATTTTTGTCCATATTAAACCATATCTACAACATCTTGGGTGTATGTGTATTATGAATAAAGTTTACCAATTTCTCTCGGAATAAGTATACATCTGTTTTCTAACATTCATTATTACACTCGTGTAGGCGTTCCAAACGTATGAATTGGGTCATATAAAACTTATCCAATATATGGGGATCCATTAAAAAGGTTAGGTTATCTGTTTAAATTAGTTTATCGTATTTCAATATTTAGCAAGGATTCTCAACTGGCAATGTTTATACCTGTACCACTGTTGTACCTGATGAGGGAGACAGAACAGTCTCTGAAATCTAGTTTGATTTCATAAACTAAAATAAAATTATGATGTAAAAGCTTTTGGAAGTATTTGTGTTGTCCTCAATTAAAAAAGGGACTGAGCAACATTTAAATAGTTATGTGACAACTTTTATCTTATCAAATAATTGCAAATTATAATGTAAGCCTTCATTGATATAATTTGAAACAAAATTGTTCAATAAATTCAATAAATACACCTTATTTCAAAATTGTTTTTCTTTTTACCAATAAATGCACATATACACACTTAAAAACATCCTTTTTTCATCAAAATCCATTCAACTGATCTGGATATCGAATCTAAAAAGCCATAAGGTAAAGGGTGGTAACATTGCCACATCTTTGTTTCTTTTAAAGTTTTACTTTGTTGCATCAATTTTTCACAATAATGATATTGACAATTTAATCCGTCACAAGAGTACAATGTTTCTTCAAAATATTGAAGGCATAGCTTCCATAATTGGGAAGATTTTATTACTTTTTTAAAAGCAAGGAAAGTGGCAATGTTACCGCACAGGGGGCAAACATTGCCACCTCTATTTATTTCCAAGTGTTCGACAATGTTTAAATGTGTGAGAGTTTGATAGGAAACATAAATGCATAAATATTCATCAGAACAATTAGTCTTTGGTTTTCGACAGTTTAAATACTTGAACAGGGATAAATACTCCTTTGAGAACTTAGTCTAAAAAAGTTTTATTAACAGTTTTACATTGTGATAAATGTGGCAGGGAAAACGTGTTTTCTCCTTTTTATATTTAGTCTGGGAAGTTCAGCAACAATATCGTATTTTGGCATATCACACTTATCCACTTTAGTGGTTAAGTTAAGTGCTTTTTCCTATTTAATTTTCCATTATTTAACTTCATCATTGGTTTGTGAACTTTTGATATTGGATTTTTTATTTGTCTACGTGCCAAAGTGACAGTGCAAAGTCACAAAGTATGGCTACAACAAAAAAGTAATTTTGTATCAAATATAAATTTTAAACATTGATTAATTACAAGTCATATGCTTTATAAATGATGTAAATAAACTCACAAATATCAATTGTGTCAATGTAAGAATTTCTTCTCAAAGGATTTAAATTATATTACTCTATCATAATCTGTGGTGATATAAACATAAACTTCCTATCTACAGCTTATAACATTCATGAAAAGGACAGAAACAAACTAATAAACTTAGTACGCTCCTATAATCTTGATGCAATAATTGACACACCAACCAGGATATCCAAGAACACGCAAACAGCAATAGACCAAATCTTCTTAGACAAAACAAAACACACATATACAATCACCACTAATGATACGGGGCTCAGTGACCATAATGCACAAATACTCACTCTTCAAATAAATTCCACCTCAATAAAAGTAAACCCAATAAAGGAGACTAGGAAATTTAATGCAAAAAACTTGAACAAACTCATCACGATGTTAACTAATGAATCATGGTCAGGGATATATGAAATATCTGACATCAATCTAAAGTTCAACATCTTCTTTAATACAATCAAACATTATTTCAACATCTCACATCCACTACAATATCACAAAACAAACAGTACACAAAACAGTAAAGCATGGATTACCAAAGGTATAAAAATTTCTTGTGAAAGAAAAAGAGAGCTTCATACACTCACAAAACAACACTCTTCCAATCAACAAATAGTCAGCTACTATAAGCGATACTCAGCCATACTTAAAAAAGTTATAATAAAGGCCAAACAACTGTCAAATGATGAGTACATAAAAAAATCTAAAAATAAAACAAAAGCTATGTGGAACATTGTAAAACAAAACCTTAACAGCAAATGACAAAACAACACAAAATATTGAACTAGTTCATGAACACAAAAGAATAACAAACCCTAATGAAACAGCCAATATATTCAATAAACATTTCTCTGAAATAGCTGGCAAACTTTTGCAAACAAGCAAACCAAAAACTACATCTCAACAATCACCACCTTTCTTTAAAAACTTGATTTCTAGTATGTATATCACAGAAACAACAGAAAAGGAAATACTTCAAATTATAAATAAAATGCAAAATAAACAATCCGCTGGGATAGACAACATTCCAGATTCCTTAATAAAAAAAGATTGCTCCATACATCATCAAACCACTAACATATTTATACAACAATCACTAACTCAGGGCTCCTTCCCAAACATATTCAAAAACTGCAGTAATTAAACCTATTCACAAGAAAGGTAACAAACAAGATGTAATGAATTATAGACCAATTTCACTCTTGTCAGGATTTTCAAAAATATTAGAAAAACTCTTCTATGAAAGATTAAAAAGCTACTTGATACACTGTAACATTATCACTGACTCACAACATGGATTCAGGGAAAATCGATTAACTGAAACTGCTATATTCGCCTTTATTAATGAAATCCTTATGGCACTAGAAAAAGAAGAAATTCCTGTTGGTCTTTTCCTTGACTTGTCAAAATCTTTTGACACAATAGACCATAAAATTCTATTGTCAAAATTAGAATTTTATGGAATCCGGGGAATTGCTTATAACTGGATATAAATCGTATTTAACAGACAGAAAACAAATAGTAGTGTTACCTCACCTAAAAGATAACAAAATAAACAATCATCACTCAGAACCAAGAGATGTGACCTATGGGGTCCCGCAAGGATCTACACTAGGCCCAATTTTATTTCTCATTATTTGTAAATGACCTGCCAATAATAATGGAAAACAACAAAACAGTACTTTTCGCTGATGACAACGAATATAATATTCAAAGAAAGAACAACAATATCCCTACAAGACAAAGCCAATTCTGCCATTGACAAACTAACTCAATAGATCCACCAAAACAAACTAGTACTAAACAAAGACAAAAACAATCACAATGCATTTCCGCAACACTCACTCCCAACAATACTCACCAAATTTAATGTTAGAAGGCAACAGCACAACACAAGCACAGAATACAAAATTTCTTGGAATCACCATACAATCCAACCTCAAATGGAATTCACACCTACAAGATATTAATTTAAAATGTGAGCAAACTTAATTATGCTCTTAGAATAATAACTAGAAACAGCACCATCGAAACAGTCCGAACAGTGTACTTCGCGAATGTGCAATCTGTTCTCAAATATGGAATAATAATGTAGGGCCAAGCACCAGAGGCTAAGCAGACATTCAAATTACAAAAGAGAATCATCCGAACAATAAACAAATACAAAAGAACAGAGTCCAGTAGACCTCATTCAAAAAACTTAACATACTTCCACTGCCTTGTAATATACATTTACGAAGTTCTTATGTTTGTAAAGAAAAATCTAATAAACAACAACACACCTTACAAATTTAACTCAAACTTACACTCATACAACACAAGACAAGCATATAACCTTCATCAACCATTGTACACAAGTACACTAAGCCAAAAGGTTACATTCTCTACAGGAATACAATGCTTCAATAAATTACCTATATATCTGAGAAACATAACAGGAATACACAACTTCAAGAATAAACTTAAACACTTCCTTGGCCAAAAACTTTTTTATAATGTTCAGGAATACATCAGTAACTAATATGTACAAACTGATTTCAGGTGCTGCAGTAGGACTAGGTGTAGCAATAGAAAAAAACCTGCCTCC
This sequence comes from Acheta domesticus, assembly GCA_031308135.1. Classification (NCBI taxonomy): domain Eukaryota; kingdom Metazoa; phylum Arthropoda; class Insecta; order Orthoptera; family Gryllidae; genus Acheta; species Acheta domesticus. The sequence goes on along the minus strand of JAHLJT010008446.1, from coordinate 284,651,621 downwards.
TGCTCCTCACCATTTCAAGATTGGACAATTATATACTAACATTATTACTTATATGTAGCTGTTATGATAATTAATATTATGTACTATTTATGTGTTATTTTTACTATTATTACTATTACTATCATTATATTATAGTAGCAGTAGAATGACAGTAACAAGTAAATTTTAATTTTACATTAAACATAAAACTACAATTCTAAAATGTTAAATATTTTGCTACTAAAAATAATTGTATGCTGTATAATATCTTAATCTACCTGTAAAAAGTATTGTAGTATAATTCTTAGGGCAATGACTCCATCTCGATCAGGATTTTCTGTCCAGTTTCCCTGGTCCTTTGAGCAAATGCTGAGATGGCCCCTTGCTTTGCTTCTGGACAGTAAATGTAACTTCCCTCTTTCCACCCAAGACACATTGACTCGTCATACACGATTGTAATTGTATATGTGACTCAATAAATTATTATTATTATTATTATTATTATTATTATTATTATTATTATTATTATTATTATTATTATTATTATTATTTATTATTAAATGTAGGGGCAAGATTGTCAGTATGGCAATATTCACCTGAAAGCGGTATATGCTTTTAATACATTTTCTCTTTTTTGTAATGAATAATTTTTAAGTCACGACATAGCATGCCTAGAACATGAGATACTCACTTATCTGTGACGTTTATTACATCTCAATTAATCCAAAATTAATGAAGTTTCGATTACGAGATTTGGCTGTATCACAAAACACTATTCATATTTACGGACATTTTAGGTTTCAACTATAACCCAATGCAACAAACAATTGTATATAATGTTTCTAAGAGATGTAGTAACTAAGCGAATTCAGCAAGCAAATAAATTTACTGGCTGTGCTACTTAAATTGAAATTGAATTAAACCTTGTCGGAAAACATGCACTCGGTAGTGATCTTGCCAAACACATTTCAAAACCTCGGCAATGTCCTGCCCAAGACCCATCCCCACCCACATCTCCTATTTCTCTTCCATCCTCCGTGACCCCTTTGAACCCAATTACTTTATCCCCTGAATTTAATCCGTGTATTACCTCTCCCACCATTCATTCCTCTACATCTGTCGCCCCTCCTTCCTCACCTCCTGTCACTGCTGGGACACGATACGTCCTTCCACCACGCACTCGACGTAAAAATGAAATAAATAAATAGCAACTACAGTCAGATGCAGCAGAAAAACATACATGTAGGTACATGCAAAAGATTCGAATAATGCATCATAATATGCAATCTCTTTCAAATAAAATTGAATTTATCGATGCAGCATTACAATGTGATCTAAAACAAATAGATGTTTTTTGCTTTACAGAACATTGGTTGTCTCATAATGATTGATGTCTCAAAATTCCTAGTTTTTAACTTGCAGGATCGTGTTGTAGAGGGAGGGAATGAAATAAGGGCCCTGCTTACGGAGGTTCGTGTATTTACGTAAGAAAAAATATTAATTCTACATTCTTGTTAGAATTCAATTTATATGCAGTTGAAAAAGTTTTTGAAACAACGGTAGTACATCTTACTACGCTCAAAATTATCTTACTTTGCATTTACCGACCTCCAACAAAGCGAGCTTCAGATTATTTCACTTTCTTGGAAAACCTAGAGATAATTCTGAACAAAATTAGTAATCTCTCTTTTAAATCCATTGTTGTATGTTGAGATTTCAGTATTGATTTTCTGAGCGAATCCCACGAAAAAGAGCAGTTTCTCAATTTACTTCATTCTTTTAATTTAGATATTACAATGAATGTACCTACACGGAATACATTTAAATCGCAAAAAGCATTAGATCAAGTTATAATTAACAAAGCCACAACTACGTATGAAAGAATAACGAATAATCTAGGTTACAGTGACCACGATGCACAAGTTCTTACAATTACTAAGAACGTAATCATCGACCCAATAAATAATACACGAATGCGCAGAGCATTCACTAAAGTTAAAATAAAATTATTTACGGACTACTTGATGAAGGAATCACGGGACACAGTTTATAACACTGTTGACACAAATGAAAAATATAATTAAATTTTTTACAAGCTTTCAATTCATTTTAACGCGTGCTTTCCTGTAAAAATAGAAAATTAAACATTTCAAGCAAAAGTAATACTTGGATCACACAAGGAATTACAACATCGTGTAAAAACAAGCGTATGCTTTACTTTATTTCTAAACACCATAACGTATCACCCGGTTTCCATGTATACGTCCGAGAATACAAAAGAATTTTAAGGAAAGTAATAATTCAGGCAAAAATAATGAAAAACAGTCAGGACATTTCAACGCTAGTAACAAAACTAAATCAATGTGGGATATCGTAAAAAATACAACCACATCATCTCGATACCTCGTAGAGAATGTTATTTTAAAGGATAATGAAAGTGAAACAAGTAATCCGGAAAAAGTCGCCAATCTCTTCAACAAACACTTTTCTATAATTGCGTCTGATCTTACTAAGGGACTAAAACCACAAAATTCAACATATTACGCTTCCCAAAAAGTTTCCGATACGATGTTTATTTCCGAAACTTCTGCCAACGATATCCTCAGAATAGTCAGTAAACTAAAAAATTAATATTCATCTGGTTTAGATGAATTTCCGAACTGTTTATTAAAATCTTTTGCACCTGCCTTTATACATCCGTTAACTCACATTTTCAATGCTTTTTTACGTACAGAAATATTTCCAGACATTTTCAAAACAGCAAAAATTAAGCCACTTTTTAAAAAAAGGAACAAAAATTAAATTCAAAATTATCGGTCAATTTCTCTTTTGTCAGTTTTCTCAAAACTATTAGAGAGACTTTTCTACTCACGAATGAAAATTTTTCTCAGGAAAAACAAAGCGTTTTCAGACTCACAACACGGTTTTAGAAAATCAAAATCTACGGAAACTGCCATTTTTTCTTTTCTCAAAGACGTTGCTTCATCAATAGACCAAAATGAAGTTCCAATTGGAATATTCTTAGATCTTTCAAAAGCTTTTGACATTATTGACCAGAACATCTTGCTCTCAAAATTACCTTCAAATGGAATTCATGGTATTGCCCTAGATTGGATAACTTCGTACCTTAAGCATCGGACTCAAAGAATGGAAATACCATACTGGTACAAAAGGACATTACATACTTATGTTTCCAATTCTTTGCCAATTGTGCATGGGGTCCCGCAAGGTTCGATCTTAGGTCCTATTTTCGATCCCAAGTTTCGATCAGGTTTTTGTCCAGTTTCCCTGATCGATAGAGCAAATGCTGATATGGCCCCTTGTTTTGCTTCTGGACGTAAATGTAGCTTCACTGTGCGCACATTTTGTTAAGCACTCCTTTTGCTTGTAGTGGTAGGAGTAGAACTGATGTCCGTTACTATTTTCTTAGCAATGCAGAAAAATCAAATCAGCAGTTCATTTACCGTTGAAATTGATTTTCTATAGCTCGGGAACAAACTTTTTCAAATTTTTATTTTTCTGAGATAATAATTATACGAATTCTTGTTTCTAGTTTTTCAAATGTTGCTTTCTTACTTTCTCGCATTATTTCTTACTCAGAATTTTCGAATATTCAGAGTTTAGCGAAAATTATACCAGCGTCATTTTTAAGTGTCCTTTGCTCCATCCATGGGGGGAGAGGATTAATATAAAGGAAATTAATAAAAGGATATAAAGGAAAATTTTGAGTCGTTTTTAAGAAAATGTATTTGTTTTAAACGCGTTAACTTGAAGAAATTACACGAAAACTATTGGTTTATTTTTTAAAAAATTACATGGCCTTTTTTAAACATCTTAATTTTTTAATAGATTCCTTGTAAGACATTTTTACGTTCTCGACTAATGAATACTTTGTGAGAAGAGAAAGTTCGCCGTGCGCCGGAAAACGGCGGATTTTCCCAAAAAAACTCTTATAGTTAGGGTTTGGTAAAAAAAGCGTCCATAAATTCTATTGATAATTTAGAAAAAATGCTTTAAACCGTGGTGTAGCCAAAATCCATGTTTGTTGCTTCTAGATACTGAAAAATCGATTGACGGCAAAACGTCCGTTTGTCCGTCTGTGGTCAACGCTAGCGCCTAAACCGTTCAGCCGATTTTCTTCAAATTGGTATTCCCTAATAGATATGATCGATATCTTGGCCTGGAATTCGAAACCGATATTTTAATTTTGGGGGTATTTCGCATGAAGCCGTTGGACCTTCTCAAAATTTTCAACAGAACGGCACCAAATTTTTTGATTAAATTTTGTTGTTGAATAGTGCGGAGGACGTTTAAGCTTAAATTAATGCTGGTATCATTTTCATTGATATCCCCAATTTTTGAAAATCGCAAAAAAATTCAAAACTGCAAAATTGAAGATAGAGATTTTTGCCTCAGGCAAAGTCGGTTGTACAAAATTGGCACCTTAAGTAAAGTCATGTACACTTTTTTTTAAAAAACTAGTACTTTTTGCGTAAATTGCGCTTGAAATTTACCAAAATTTTGTTTCTCAAAAGCAGCTTCAAACTTTTCCTTTAAACTTTCTTCACTTATGTAATAAGGGACGATAAAAAATATGGCGCTAATCTTATTTCCTGGTGATGCTTGGTTTTTGGAAAATGTAAAAAATATTAAACTACAAAATCGTAGATAGAGATTTTTCCCTCAGACGAAGTCTGTTGTTCAAAATTAGTTATTTAAAAAAGTCATGTATAATTTTCTGACAAAGCGAGTAGTTTGTGTGAAATTTGCGAAAAAAATTCTCAAAAATCGTTCCAAATTTTTTCTTTAAATTTCCTCCACATGTGTAATAAAGGACGGCAAATAAATAAATAAACTAATGGTGCTATAGAATGGCACATACTTCTCGCAGAACTTAGTTTTCTCATCTATATCGTTTGAAATAATTTTTCTGTTACGGTGATCTTCTCAGATTCTTTCTTTGGGCGCCAAAAGGACATTTTTTTCACATTTTTCGGCTTCTTAATGCTACGAATGAAACCACCATGCACTTATTACGATTATATAAGTGTAAATGCCATGTATAGCCGAGATGGTCGCAAATGCTAAGTAGCGAGCATTGACTCACTCTTCTGAGGGAAGTTCACCTGGTCCGAGTCCTGGTCGGGGAATATTATTGGTCAAAATTCTCTGTTGCCGCAGGAAATAATTGAGAAATCTAGAACTTTATTGAAAACCATTTGAAACCATTCTATTCACAAATATTGATAATTACTATAAATGAACTGAAAGTGTCTGTATGTAATTTTCGAATTTGTAACTTTTTAACAATTTTTCATATCTCTTCTTGGATTTGTAAAACGTAATTACCATCATATCAATTGTTTTCCTATCATGAATTTACCATTTTATGGCTCGGTTCGATTCATTTTATGGCTCTGTTTGACACATAAGTTGTTTGTGTGGCGTAGTGTTATAAGTGCCAGCACGTTAACTTGGAGGATCTGATTTCGTGTCTTGGAACTGAAAAAATTTGCTGGTTGAAAACACTTTTGCTGTTTTATGTAGAAGTATAATATTGCGGGGCATTTAGATACAATGCAATGTGCTTTGGTAGCGTCACTAGTTGAATATGAATTTTAATGAGAAAGCAAAAAATATATCAATGCTTTACCATGTCCAAAATTATTTTTTTACATGAATTTGGCATGTACCCTTTTATTCCTCTGCCCGAGTTCGTCTCATACGGCACTTGTTTGTCGTAGTGGAATAAGTGCCGGCAGGTTGGCTCTGAGGATCTGTGTTCGGGATGCTACACCAATAGTTTTAAATTGCACATATTGCACGCAATATTGCGCGAAAAGTAGTAAAATTTTGAAAAAGTGTACTTGATTTTTAATGGCAGAACTCACTATGAAGAACAAATTTTATTGCAGGAAAAATCTCTATCTTCAATTTTGTAGTTGTAGGAAGACGCCTAAAAAATTTCAAAGTTTAGCAGTTTTCGAAAACTTGAAAATCGGACCTGTACCACCTTTATAAGTATATTTTACTCTACTCTTACAATAAATTTAAAGAAAAAATTTGAGCCGTTTTTGAGAAAATTTTGAAAATTTTCGGCGAGCTTCATGTAAAGTACCCCCAAAGTTTGAAGAAAGTTTCCAAAATCGCAGCACCTCGAGTCGACCCAGATCGACTGACAAATTTGAATCCAGTTTGGAAAGCATCCTACGTATGTAAACCATACGTAGGATGCTTTCCAAAGAGAGAGGCGGTAGTAGTGTTCACGGACGGACGGACGTTTTGAAAGAAAAAGTAAAGAAGAAGAAAAAACACTTTCTCGGTATCATGGAACTCCAAAACGTGTATTTCCCTTGAAATCTTGAAACCGTTTTTTCCGCAATAAAACCTAACTTCCCTACACTACTTATATCACTCCGTATATACGTATGTATATGGGAGAGTAAAAACTTACTATCCTTCCGCCTCTCTCTGGCTTCTACGAAATAGTCCAACCCCTTTCTTTCTCAAAAGTTGTCTGCGTTCCATCTTCCGACGTTTTATCACAAGTAGCTCATTCCCTGCAATGCATTACACCATGTAACAAAAAATAACCTTTTGCTTGTTTAAGTGAATTTTATGCCTATTTTGGATGAAGTAGGTCACAACAAAACTACACTGAATATTCCTACTTTTATATAATTGTTTATTTTCTTTTACACCCACTTATATGAAATTAATTGGTTAAAATGTATTAG
>JAHLJT010008446.1:284550550-284643905 GCA_031308135.1 Acheta domesticus | reverse complement strand
AAATAAAAAATATGTACTTCTAATTGAAATTCTTTAAAATTTGTAACTTCGAAAGAAAGGTAGAACAAAAATCAAATCAAATACAAATTGAAACAAAAGTGTTTTTCAAACAAGATCTCCTGGTAAAAATACCGTATTTACGTGAATCTAATATGCGCCTATTTTTGACCAAATGTAATTCAAAATCGTGATGCGCTTTTAGATTCTAAGGAACACGTGTGTGCAAATCCACTCCTTGGGAAATAATGGTGATTCACGCTTGTAATTGTACTAATAAATTCATTTTGAATGTGTACTTTCCATATTTCATTTTCACTAATTTTCTTAAACAATGCCTCATCTAACATTACGAAACTTCAAATACTATAATCTCATGGTTTATGTATAAGATAATCCATTATTTTACATAAATATAAATAAAATACCGTACCTAATGTCATTGATGCATATTATATTAGATTCAAAATTTTAAGTTTTATCATAATTACAACTTTCAAATACGAGGTGCACATTAGATTCGATGGCGCTTAGATACACCTATAGAAACGTAAGGCGACTGCTATCAGTGGGTTTTTCAGCACCTTTCAAATGTAAATGTTGGGAAATATGCTAAATCGGAATAATTCATAAATATTGTAGAACATTCGAATTAACTTGAAATAAAATTGCTCCAACCCCAGCTCCAATTGTTTCAGTATTCCTCCCTATATTTATCGCCACTATTCACAAATTCTTTGCAAACAAAATTCAAAAGCCGCTTGCATATTACTGAAATTATTATTGCTCCTAAAAACCTCAGGGGCTTTCATATGCTTGGATTAAAAGGTAATTGAAAATAATGTAATGGTGAGAAACAAAAACTTCGCACAAGTGAGGTTGATAAGATAAATCTTTCATGATGATAAATTGAAATTAATCTTTAAAAAGTTGTGTCGCGCAAGATTTTTGCTGTTCTTAGGAAACAATTGTTTTATCCATAGCTGTATATTATGGTGGGCAAAAACTTTCGTTGTAATGTCAAATGCGGCAGACAATAAAATCTGCGTTTAATCCAATATTGATACATTTAGAGAAACAAGTGACGAATTAATTTGATCTTAACAAGTGGTCGTTCATAAGTATAATAGTCTTCGCAATGAATAGTATCTGGACAGCGATTCGTGAAACTACTATCTCGACGGTCGATCCTTGAACCTTGGCAAGATGAAAAGGTGAAACTACTGCACCTCCTAAACGTTGGGCTGTAGTGTCTTGCCAGTTAAGTTTTCAGAAAACTCCAGACTTCTAGAAACTGGTAGTTTATTCTGAGGATATTATTAAATATTATTTAGGAAAGCTTATTTACCACCCTTAAGAGGTTGTATTAACGTAATTACAAGGTGAATGAAAACCAGATTTCTATAGAGTTGCCGTGACCAACTTCCTTTTGATAGTTTACTTCAGGTACGAGAAAGTTTTTAATTTATAAAATGAACAACGGGGGGGGGGAAAAGTTTAAAAATACGATTTTTAAATATGTACTTTCTGCTAACAGAAAAATTAAATTCTCAGTACTAATTATGCAAAATTTATAAATTTTCTGCTAACTTGTGGTTTGTAGTTTAAACGTAAACTAAAGCAAGGATTTTGTCTTTTGGAATTAATGGTAATTAATTTTTTCTGTATTTTTCAGGTTCTGAAAAAAATGTTAATGCTGAATTACCTAGATTAAATGAATATAACTTTTAAGTGGCAATGAACCTTGATAATGGAGATTTCGAATGCCATAACTCCCCACCGCCTGAGCTCGTATGCAGAGTGCGGGTATGATGCAGGTGCGTGTATTGTTAATTATCATAAAATGTAAAAGAAACTTGAAACCAGAGTTGGCCCTGTAAAATTAATTTACGATAATTTTAAAGTTCGGCGAATTGTGGTCATGCGATGTGTAAATGTTCAAATTCCTTAGTTCTTGCTTGCACTATTCAAAATAGATTTCGGTGCTCACAAATTTTCAAAGGTGCTTTTTCCTGAGATAATAATAAATCATAAACTGCATGGAATTCCTTGTAGAAGACAGTCAAGCGAGTAATTTCTACTGGCTGCGCCTTGTAGTACAAAAATTTGAACCGTAAGATAGTTGAATAAACATAAGAGCGAGCGGAATGTGTGAACTTTGCATTATGTATTCATATTAACTAGTAATTCGCCTCGTTTCGCGCAAGCCACTCTAAATCTGCCAAACGGTTCATTCAATTTTCAACAAAAGAATGCGTGTTACGAACTTTGGACGCAAATTAGAATACGCAACCATAATGTTGTTGGTTGCACGGATTTTGGCACAAGACAATCTGTAAAACATAGAAAAGACATAGTAAAAACAAAACGTTTTACTTAAGAAATTCATTGAGGAATGGAAAGTAATGGAAGGTCAGTCGGTCGTTTGGCTGTCCTATCGTAGGAAAGTCGCTTTCATGTTTTAGTCTTCTCCGCAAAACCTGGATCGCAGAGACTTGACAGTAAAGGGAAAGCGAACTTCCCCGTTCAGCCCTTAATGAAAATGTAGCATTCATTAAATGCGTATATGAACTTTATTTCGCGTTTGTATTAGTTTTAGAACATTTCGACAGATTAGATAGACCTCTCTAGTGCATTAATGAAATAAGCAAAACTGCGTTGCCCTGCTATTAGCTGGGAAGGAAACTCTTAATTTTGTCGAATTGCCCCAATAAATCGAAAACTACTGGGATAATCTAAGTTAATGGAAGAACCAGTCAACTACTGGTTTCGTTAAGTTTTGATGCGGTATGGGGAACACAATTGTTTCCACTAAATCGGCTAGGAATTATGCGACAATGGTTAGCCATCAAGCTATTGATCTACATACTTCATTGGAAACGTAAAACATTTAACTCATCAAATAAACACTGTTTGGATGGCGTACTTAGGAGTCCAGTGTTTGTATAACTAAAATACTTTCTCCATCAAGTGTTAAAACACAATTTCTCTCATTATTGGCAACTTTTGAAATTTTCAAAAAAATCAAGTTTTGCGAAAAATGGAACTAGTGCAATTTCGAAATGAAACATTAGTTTTTTTAAGCATTAAAGAAAAATAAAATATATAACAAATTAAATAAATAAAAGAAACACTGGCAAAGAATCGCTCTAAGTTTTTGCTGGTCTTAAAGATTGAGAGTCCAGTTCTTCATTAAGATGTGCATATTACAATGCATCTCCTGCTTGAGCCCTAACTTACTTTTTTTACTCTGAAAATTAATGAATTCTAAAACCCTATATTTTTATTTCCGTATTTTTGCAAAATTTACTTCTCTGAATTCCTATTAGAATTTTACAGCACCAATTTCGGAATGTTATTAATTTCTTGTATAGCATATCGTTTATCTGCTTAATGAAGATTTTTCTTTGGGAGACGATTTTTCACGGTTTTTTAAACTCAAAACATGTCGCTTTAGTAATACGTGTTTGAACGAGATACGCTTAAATTGAGATCTTTTGCAATGATTTTTTCATGTGCAACATTGTAATTACTTCGAAGTCACTAGGGCGTGTGTTCAACCTGCCATGATGTGCTGGGAATGGTTTTTGGATGATTGACGAAATGTTCTTTTGTACGTACTTACATCAAGTAATGGTTTGGCGAACATATTAGCTACTTACCAGGGAATGCTTACATTTTATCATGTCGAAATTCTACCTCCGTTATTTTCTACTTAAAATTAGTGCCCAAGAAAGGCTGGATGAAAGTTTTTTTAGCTGCCAAAGTTTCCTGGAAGCATTAAAAAAATAAACTTCCGTATTTTTGGCAATGTTTTCCTTTCCAAATAGGTGAATGTACATCCCTGGAACACGATACGTCTCAAGGTCAGCCGCGCGTGTCATGTATCCCAGCGCCTCATCCCCAGTCGCCACGCGAATCGCTTCGAGGGCGAGAAACGAATGCTTTCGTCGCCTGAAGGTTTCTCAGACTGAATATTTGCAAATTCTTACACAGGTGCGAATGCGCACGACATGTCCTAATCACATTAATTTTAAAAATTAAAACTTCATTCATTGTATGTTCAACAAAAATGTGACGTGAATAATGCAGTGAATGCAATTCAGTAATCCCTCAACATTTGCGAGAGTTAGGTTCCCCAAAAACCTCGCGAATGTTAAGTCTCTTTTAATCAAGAAAGGTGGGTTAGGTTCCTGGATATGGAAAAACTGTCTTTAAACAAAGAAAAAATCTGACAGTTACAGTAGAACTGATTTAAGCGCTACTACAAACGGAATTCACATCCCAAATGCAAAAATAAAATGTTTGAAACTTGTTTCAAAGTTGAAAATGATTGGATATAGGATTTGCTAATTTTTTTGTTTCATTCTTTCTCGCTATTCTAATATCCAAATATGGAAGAGTTCTTGCTTCCATTCTCTCTTAAATTTCGAAGTTATTTCCATGTTTGGATCACATTCGAATGCCAGTTCCACCAGAGCATATTGATTTCAGAACGATCAAGAGTTTGACATGAAGTTGCTCCAGGACGCATTTTCGCTTCCGTTACTTCATTACTGTCGAGGAGGTTTCTTCACTGATTTCCCGAAGCTCTTTACAATGAGTTCATTGTAATGAGTTGCACAGATTCTGAATGGCGTTTCTGTACATTGGGCAAAACCCTCATCTCAAATTTTACGCAACTGAATGTGAATTATTTTACAATTGTTATTCTATAAATGTGAGAATTGACATTCATCTGTGAAATTTTGCATAAAGTTGTACTTCGAACTCCGAGATCTGTCAAGTTAGTTTTCCAGATAATGATGCTAAGAAAATGATACTCTTTCAAAGAAAATGTAGTACGACCAAAAGACGCACTCACGAATGTCGAAGTCGCGAATGTTCAATCCAGTAGTCTTTCTCTAATCGCGAGTGTACCGGAACTCCGCGATTAGCGAATCCGCAGATGTCGAATGATTACTGGCCATTTGTTTGCACCACGAACATATAATAAAATATTATTCGCATAAATAAATTTCACATATTGTTCTGTGATATGGCAGCTGTATTGTGCAGGTGTCACAAAGGATCCAAGTCTTTCATCGTCATACTGAGCGACGCACCCTGCATATCTAATTAAGTTCGTAAATCTTGGGGATGAAAATAGTAATGGATGAGTGATTGTAATTTTAAGATACTATCCCTCTGGTATGCGTGAAAATCTACTCGCCACGAAACAATTATTACCTCTAAAAAGATTTACCGTTGTCGGAAATTCGTAACTTATACACGGCCGTTCTAAGAAAGACTCCCGATCGCTTTCTGCATTGGATATTTCGCGCTCCTAAGGTCGATTGCATTTCAGTCGTCCGCAAGGGGGAGGGGCGACACGGCGAGGCGCGGCGCGCTGCGGAGGCGGAGGCCGCGGCCATTGTTTCACACGGCGCTGACGCATCTGCGCGAAGGGTTGCCCAGCATTCTGACTAGTGTGCCAAACGAAAAATCATGAGTAGAGACCGGAAAAATAGTATCAAACGTATCTAGTATCAAACGTCAAAATATGTACATAAATATGTAATAAAAACAATGAGAATGTGTAATAAATATGTGAAAATCGGACATATGTAATATTAAAAAATCCACTAATGATAAATCACATTTATCTAATTCGACATTACATTCATCAAAAATTTTCTAAATCAATTTTAAAAATCCTTTGGAGAGCACAAATTGATGTATATTTTGCACCATACAACTTTCCCGTCAGAAAGAAATCCATTGCTGTCCAGGATGTTTAGTTTAGCAGCCAGACTAGACGCAATAGAAGATCTCGTTCAAAATTGGCGATATCTACGATAACTGCAGCGTTCAGCATTCTCATCGGTGTTACACGTAGACGATGGAAGTTTCTTGGAAATCAAGGTTAAAGAACACGAAAAAGTCATCAGTGATACTTTTCACACCCAAAGGTGAAAATGATTTCAGTCCTTGACGCGGTCTTCCTGCCACTGAGATTACTGAAGCAAGCACACCGGACTGTAAAAAAACTTGCGACAGCGTCTTATACTGCGATTTTCGTAACTTTGTCCCTGACAGGAATCAGCTGTTTCGCTGCCATCCAATCACGAGCTTATATTTCGCGACAGTGACGTCACTATGGTGACGTTCAAGCTCCCGATTGGATGAAACCGTGAACAGCTGATTTCTGTCGGGTAAAGTTACGAAATCGTAGATCTACAGTCCACAGTACTCCGTAATAATGTAGGGAAAAAATCTTTTTTTAAAATACTTTTCGTAAAAATGTGTAACAGGAGGAAAATTGATAAATACAAATATTTTATGAAATGCCAAAATATGTAAAAAATATGTAACGAAAAAATCGAATATTTTGTTAGGACGGCGATGATTCGCCAAGATACGAGTTATGAGAACGGTAGATAGAAAACAAAAAATATGTAATTACATAAAAATTTTCTCCAATCATGAGCTTTCATATTTTAAAAAAATGCTTCCAAACAACTTTGGCAGTTAAAATTGTTCGAACAGCCTTTAAATAATATTTACAAGTGAAAAAAAAAATCAGGTGTGCTTTCCACATGACAGTTTACCATTCCCTTGTTAGTTTTGCTTCATTAATTTTACTTTCTGCGCCTAGTGTGCACGCCTTTTGTTACATTGCTTAAGTTTTTGATATTATAAGTTTGTCTTCAAGACTTATAAATGTTATTAAGTTTGTCTTCCGGTCTTGTGAACATGAACATATACTACTTACAAAATTTAATATTAATTTATATTTTGTTAAACAATGTTAATTGAAAGAATACAATTGAACAAATATTTCTTTAAATATACTGCATTAAATAAGTTACAGGAACTTAATTAAAAGAATGCAAAAATAGTAAATTTATAAGAGTTAGGTTGTATAATGTGGACGAATTTTGTAAAATGAATTTCGACGAAACTGGGAAACTTGAAGGAAAGTATATTAAAGTTGAAGTAATTCTAGTTCATTGCTAGGTTTAGCTTAACTGGAGACAAATGTAGGTAGTTAAGAATTAAAGAATAAGACATAGAACTGTTCGATATGAGTTCTCATGAACAATTTAGAATTGCTTATAGCCCTACCACAGATGCTGAGGGGAAAGCTTTCAAAACCTTTACGTCAAATCATCTTTTACTTCAAAGATTTATTTAAAAAGTTCCTAGATGAGCAAGAAATGTTTAGATTACGATGGCTTAAACGTTAATGTATTTGGCAGATATGTTCCGACCTCGGTCTAATAATTAAATTGTTTTTCGTAGGCCAGACTAATCATCCCGCATTAATAGACGTCGGCCCAAGGAAGAGCAGACAATCCCCTAGGTCTGCTGCCTGCCCTTCGCGCTGGGCACGTGACGTGCGCCCCCTTCCACCGCTGGATTCTAGTTATTGGTCAAGGCGAGCGACGGGGCGGAGCCTTCCCTCCTTTCCCCTCCCGCTTCCCTCCGGCGGCTCGTGGTGGGGCGCCTGGCTCCGGCTACGGAGGAGGTGGGGGAGAGCACACACAAAGCGGGCGGGGGCGCTGAGGCTGCGAATGCAGGGCTGCACCTAGGGACTTTGAAACTAACAAGTAAAGTAGAATGCCTTTTGCAATATTGAATATTTACAGTAGCATGCCTTCTGCCTTATTCAACTCGTAGAATGCCTTCAGCAGAATGTAATATTGATTAGTATGCCTTAAGCAATGTTTTGAGTAATGAAGTTATTAGTTTTCAATAGTAAAGTAGTATGCCTTCTGCATTGTTTACAGTAATTTACAAGATTTCTGTAATGTTTGCAAAGTAAAATAATGATAAATAATATAGTAATGAAATGTAGTAATAAAACTAAGGACTTCGAGCGGAGCTGCTCTTTCGTGTCTCCTCCAATTAACCTCCCTAAAATGTTCGTTGTTTTGTCGTGATGGTTGGATGGTTTGATTAGGGGTGACCTGTAGGGGTGACCTGCTCGCGTAGCTACGTCTCGTGCCGTTATAATAGAAAAAGGGCAGCGATGTTCAAAGTTCTTAATAACTGAACTTAAATATTATTGTAGTAATTGCTATTAGAAATGTTTATATACGAATTGCGGCGTGCATGCGTGGCTTCCTCGTTGCCCAGCCAATACACCAAGGATAGAAGAGGGTGGAACCTCCTCCGTATGACCATTGGCTCCGCCCTTTTAGTGTAAGTGGGTAGTAATAAGTAGTGTTGTGCCCGAAAGTGTCGGGGACTCTGCATCATCCCGTGAAGTAATTTTTAATTCCACAGATGGTTTTCAAGAATTAAACTTTCAATTGCCAATAAGTAATTATTCAATTAATCAATTATTTACTTTTCACATGAGCCATTAACGTTTAAAAAAGCAATCTGATTAATATATGGTTTTAAACTGTTCTTAATATTTCATCAATAGTAAAGTCATTCTAATAGTTTGAACTTCATTCAAAGGTTGAAATAATATGATTTAGCACATTATCATATTTAACATATATTCTTCAGTTTTATAAATTTAATTATTTCAAAGCAAGCATAAAATCTAATAATTCACGGGAAATGCGGACGATCCTCCCTGTTTTCAGCTTATGCAAGAAAGAAGAAAAGAAGAGGAAGTAAGTATGGAGTTATCTACGCAGGTGAGGTAACGTTAAACACGGTTAGGGCAAATAGGTTCCCCTTACACTTTTCGCAACTAAAAATAACGAAACTAATAATAAAGAAAATCGGTTAAAATAAACTGAACAATAAACCGAAGCCTTTATAGCAAGGCTGATAATGTATTGTAGGCCATCTGGCCACATGATTGTAACGATGATGCTGATGAGAGTGAGAACATCGGACAAATTATATAGCAATGAAATGTAAAATAAAACTAAGAACTTCGAGCGGAGCTGCTCTTTCGCGTCTCCTCCAATTAGCCTCCCCAAACGTTTCGTCGTTTTGTCGTGTTGGTTGGGGGGTTTGGTTAGGGGTGACCTGTAGGGGTGACCTATTAGCGTAGCTACGTCTCGTGCCGTTTATATTAAAAGGGCAGCGAAGTTCAAAGTTCTTAATAATTAAAGAGAAATATTATTAGTAATGTTTATATACTAAATGCGCCTTTACCAAATCTCGAAAAAACAAACTATTTGCTGCAAAACACGTTACTAGTACTCATACCAAATTCTAGTACGTAAGATTAAATTAAGGCTGCTTGTCCGCTTTGCTTTATTTTTCGCCATTCCTCTAAGGCGATTGTCAGATAGTTCGTTGACCCATCCGCTTTGCAACACTGTCGCCAACTCTTCTTTCGGCGAATCGTAGCTAGCTTTGTCGATTCCACGCTTCGTTTCGCAGTTGCCAGTTCTGTCGGCGAACTGTGTTGCGCAACGCATCGCCAGCGAGTAGGAAGATTTCAACGACCGCTCCGCTTGTAGGGTATAGGACACAAATGTTTTTTGGCGATTGTAGTGAAGTTGGCGGGCGTTCGCTTCCTCTAGCAATACCTAGTGGAATCGAGCGCTCGGGGCACAACACTGTCACAGGGAGGGATTCACCCGTGTCAACCGCGTAAACTAAGGTCTTGACATCTCGACGATCCAGTCAGAAAGTAAGTAAATTTCTGAATACGCATAGTTTGGAGAGAACTGGTGCCACATACAGAGGTACAAGTATCCATTTACGCAATTTATATACTCATCCTGCCTATGCTATTTTTGAAATTTAGTAACAAAAAACATTCTTTTCCAGTTTTCAAACTTTGTGTAAAAGGAGAACGTACCTCTGTATGTGGCGCCACATTTATCACGATTTTTTTCTGTTTCAGGTAAAAATAATCGTTTGAAGAATATAAGGTATGTTTAGATTGGTACTGAACATGTAAGCATTTGCTTTTGCGTAGATGTAAATTTAATTTAACTTTCTTCCAACTTACATGGATATTTTTAATCATGTCAAAAATTTTTACACAAAACCTTTTGTTGCATTCATTATTTCAAATAATAGATTCTATTTAAAAAGCTAATGAATTGTATTATGAAGTTTTTACCTATATTCCCTTAATTGGCTTTCTTGAAAACGTAAGTTGCATTACAAAATTCCTGAAGGACTTAATTTTGAAAACACTTTTCAAAGATATTAGTAATACTCAAGAGTATTCAAATATAGTAAATTTAGTTAAAAGTTTCTCGTTTTAACGATGAAAACCATAAACTGAAATATAAAGATTTTGTATTTTATTAAATTGAACTACATTGCTGGTTTTGATTTAATTGTTACGCGAGAAAGTGCTTTTGGTACAAATTTATCATATTTTATTATAAATTGGAAAAATTTGGGTATTTCGTGTTCAATACTTATGTTGAGTGTCAATTTCGCGAACACAAATTTTAGCAGTCTTATTTTTGATACACGCATATTATGAACTGCATGGCTTTTGAATCGCAACAATATTTCAAATATTAAAAAAAAATAAAAATGCATAACAAATTTAATTGAAGGTTCTAATTTCAAAACCAAATTTTAAAATTGAAATAAATTTTCCAAATTCTTAAACAGTACCGTAAGTGGCAGTATTCGTAATATGCTTAGTAAAGATATCTATCGAGTGAAAGGTAACTAGAAACCAATGAATGAAAGAAAATAGAACGAATTTACTTTAGTTGAAACGCTATTTCAAAAGTTAAACGAATCATATTACAATATTTCCAGGAAACTTAATTGAAGCTTACATTCTGAAGGAATTTTTAGGGATTTTAAAACTTGATTTTTAGTTATAAAATTCTGAAACAGTTTGCGGGATAGTATTTCAAAATTTATTCAGTGGTGACAGATTCTAGGTTTTAACTACTTACTTTTTTTTGCAGGAATATATTTTTCAACCTTAGCAATCTATTTTAAATATCACAAGGAAAATGTCCTTAGAACTTACTAAATATGAGATAAAGAAAACCAGGTAACCCATTGAATGGTTAAAAAGAGAAAGTTTCACTATTTTTGAAAAATGGTAAGGTCACGAAAGACAAATAGCGTAATACATATTAGTTGTAAGTAGCGATAAAATGTATATTAATTCGATTAACCGCAATTACTCCAAATGTTAGTTTTTATTTGAATGTTTAATATATCGTGGTACCGCCTAGAAATGTCTTAACGGGTATCAGCCGACCACTTTTGTTTCTTAAATTTCTTTCTAGTTCTGTGAAATATAAGGGGCTGCATGTAACAGCGTGCCCAGTTATGCCCACACGTGAATAATCTTATAAGCTATTACACATTGCATTCATAAATTATTGAAAACAAACTAATTTTGACAGAACAATGAAACAACTTGATTAACAATGCAGTAATCAGTAGAAAATTGAACGCTGTTAAGCACAAGCAAGCACCCGAAAACAGGGCAACTGGCGAGAAATTGCGGGTTATTGAAGTATATTTTATTAATTGTAATAATGTTCAGCTTACAGGTTATTCCACACAGGAATTGTAACGAAGAACAAAGGTGACTCAATGAAACTAAACTTAAACAGTCAAACTTCAGCAAATGTAAATACAAAATGATGGATCACGATAAAAATCACGAAAAGAATGCCCAAAAGCTTAGATTTATTAGAGATGAATAGAGCGCCTAAAATGGAAATGAACGTCTTATACAGCTGTATATTAAAACATAGTGCTCGAACATTACTAGACCCTGAAGAAGGCCAATGTCCTTCGAAACGTTGGTAAAAATTGTTTAATAAAAATTTGTTATAATTGTCTGCCTAAAAATTATTGGACCTTCATAGAACTTAAAATCACTTTAAAAACGCAGTTTTTGTATAATTAAATTTGGTATTACTCTGCAAAAAATTCAAATGGATCACTACCTAAATTCTAAGGAAGATTCTTCAAAAGTTTCCGGAATATAGAGAGAACTGAAGTAACGAACACTGCATAAATCACTTCAACTGAACGAGAACAAGCGGACTCGAGCAATGTACTTCGCTGGTCTTCGAACGCCGTTCAAACCTGAGTTCAAGGAAAAAGACGGAAAGTGTCCAACCGCGAACAGTTCGCCCTTGAACACCAGGGTTCTAGGAAGGTGCAAGAACCGTGTGATAGTGTTCAAGAGCAGCAAGAAATGTGCGGTGTGTGTGTAATATGAGCAGAACATATTAGTGTGCCGTATTTTAATTTATAAGTAGAAAGTGAATTAGAGTAGCGATAACTGACAATGTACTTTTAAGGACAATACTTTAAGTAAGCAATATAAATAGTTGAGTAATTTGTACAATACTAAATACGAAAATAGGTTTATGGCGTTAATAGATAATGTAAACATAGGTAATGCAATATTGCTTTCCGAAATGTGGATGGAGGCAGAATCACGGTATAAGTACGGTAAAAGGTTCTTCAAAATAGTAAGGGCATTCTCGTTAGCGGGAAAAACGATGCGCGTCACGTTCTGCACACACAAACGGCCATGAGCGAAGCGCTAGGAAAGAGAAACTGGCCCTACAAAAGGTATAACCTTCATCAAGTGGCGGAAGTGATGCTTGCCTGCGCGACAATAAAATTTCCCTTCGCGTATCTTGTGCCTGACGTATAGTCGTGCATTCAGACAGCAAAATTTATGCATGTAAATAACGATGGTATCGTACAGCAAATGCATACTGGTCTAACATTTTGTTTTGCCAGCACGTTACATCGAATTCAAAAAGTAACATTTCTTTCAAAGAAATATTCATACAAACTAGAAAGCCTACCTCGGAGGTTATAAGGCAAAATTAAATTATCCCGCTTATATTGTTACTGAAGGCCTCAGTTAGGGTTAGCTGATCCTTTAGGCGACAAAGCACAGAGTTTTGCAGACTCGCAAGTTTTTCCGAGCCGCAGAAAGTCAAAAATTGTCAGCGATTTCTGTAGGCGACGGAGATTTACAAAAGTCTATCAGACTATACTTGTAGTTCTTGTTGTAGTACAGCACGTTTAATAATGCTCAAGGGCCTTATGGGCCCAAATATATTTGTGTGGTCAAAAGACGAGAATATTTCATTGGCGTATCAAAAAGGCGTGAGCAAAGCCAGCTTCGATAGACTAACTCCATTTCAAAACTACAGCAGGATCTTATCATTACAACAGTACATTTCGTATGAATTTATTTCGTACATCTATAAACGTGTGTGACTGTGGAAATATGAAGTGTCCATTTTTCATAGTGTCGCTGAAAGAAAAATTCAGAGGGTCGTAATTTCAGGCGACGGTTTTCGTTGCCGAAACTCGAATATATCGTTCCTTCGGCGGCGAAAACCGATCGAAAAATTCTCCAGTCCCTGAAGAGTATCAGCATTGGAGGAAAAACGCTATTGCAATATAGTCTTGATTTTCCAGTGACAATTGACGGCGAATCTCGTTAAACAATCGGGAATGCACCGTGGTCCAGAGGAGTCTCCTGTACTATGTCCATCGTGGGTTTCTGAGCGACTGTGAGTGTCGCGACAGACTCGACGGCCGTGGTGGTTTTAAGGCCGGATGGGAAGAACTGTGGCAGACTCGACGGTATAGTGTTACGAGCTACGGTATGTAGTGGCCCTCGACGGCCGTCGCGGTTTTATGGGCGACGGTGCGAGTGTCGCGACCTACATTAATTCCGTCGTGTTTTACGGGCGACGGTGAGTGTGTGGCAGTCCACTTTAATTCCGTCGTGGTTTTCCGGGCGACGGTGCGAGTGTGGCGGCCCACTTTAATTCCGTCGTGGTTTTCCGGGCGACGGTGAGTGTGGCGGCCCACTTTAATTCCGTCGTGGTTTTCCGGGCGACGGTGAGTGTGGCGGCCCACTTTAATTCCGTCGTGGTTTTCCGGGCGACGGTGCGAGTGTGGCGGCCCACTTTAATTCCGTCGTGGTTTTCCGGGCGACGGTGAGTGTGGCGGCCCACTTTAATTCCGTCGTGGTTTTCCGGGCGACGGTGAGTGTGGCGGCCCACTTTAATTCCGTCGTGGTTTTCCGGGCGACGGTGAGTGTGGCGGCCCACTTTAATTCCGTCGTGGTTTTCCGGGCGACGGTGAGTGTGGCGGCCCACTTTAATTCCGTCGTGATTTTACGTGCGACGGGGTGTGGCGGCCCACCTTAATTTCGTCGTGTTTTTACGTGCGACGGTGTGTGGCGGCCCACTTTCATTCCGTCGTGGTTTTACGGGCGACGGTGAGTGTGGCGGCCCACTTTCATTCCGTCGTGGTTTTACGGGCGACGGTGAGTGTGGCGGCCCACTTTCATTCCGTCGTGGTTTTACGGGCGACGGTGAGTGTGGCGGCCCACTTTCATTCCGTCGTGGTTTTACGGGCGACGGTGAGTGTGGCGGCCCACTTTCATTCCGTCGTGGTTTTACGGGCGACGGTGAGTGTGGCGGCCCACTTTCATTCCGTCGTGGTTTTACGGGCGACGGTGAGTGTGGCGGCCCACTTTCATTCCGTCGTGGTTTTACGGGCGACGGTGAGTGTGGCGGCCGACTTTAATTCAGTCGTAGTTTTACGGCCGACGGTAAGAGTCCCGTGACCGAGCCTTTCTGGATTTTTGAAAGACTGTAGGGAAGTTGAGGACGGGGGGTCCATCGTTTTTTGAGATGTTGTGGGAGATGCGTTGTCGCCTCTGAGCCTTTTATTTTTCGAAGACAGGAAGAGTTGTTGGTGACTCGGGGCCTTTTATTTTTCGGAGACTGGGAGTGTCGTTGGTGCCTCGGGGCCTTTTTTTTTTCAAAGACTGGGGGAGTCGGGGCCTTTGTTTTTTTGGGGGTGGGAGGGGATGGAATTTGAGTCGTTGCCAACTCGAGGCCCTCTTGCTTTTGGGGGAGATTGTGGGAGAGGCGCTGCCGGCTCGGGGCCTTTGTGTTTTGTGAGACTGGGATATTCGTTGTCGACTCACAGATTTTTTGGGGGGCAAAGATATGATTGACTTTCTGTTAGGATCTTCTCGTTTCCTGGGACGTGGAGATGGTAGTGTTCTTTGTTTAAATTGTGAAAGCCTTGTGGCCGTACCGGCCTCCGTTGGGCAATTTTGCTACATTTGTTGCTGTGGTGGATGTATTTGCATGCATATGTATTTGCTTGTGTAGTTTTGTATTAGTTGCAATTTACTTGTAGTTTCGTATCTTATTAAATTGTCAGTGTAGTAACGTTCCATAATTTTGTTGCTACCTGGGGTGAAGTTTGAATGGTTTTACTTTGAAATTTATAATTGTGTGTAGTGGATTCTGGTTTGTCAGTAAACTATTAATTAATTGGTATGATTTTTCCGAAGATCTTTCCGGGCCTAATATTATTGGGATGTGCGTCAAAACACGTTAAATATTTGAATTTTATTTAAATGTATGGTGTTAAATGTAGGATCTATAAACTCGTGGATGTCTCGGATTTCCGTGCTCCACATGAAAGTTCCTTTTTTCTGAACAGAAATAAATTTTTAGCTCTAACATTGTTACAGAACGTCCAGAAAAACTTTGAAAGAAACTAGTATAAAGAAGCTTCTTATTAATTAACGTAAACATTGCTTCACGCTTAAACATTTTTGAAAGTGTGCCGTGAAAGTTAGAAACCGAAACAGACAAGTTTTCTGGTTTGTCACCAGTTGCAATTACAGAATGAGTGAAGTAACTGAGGTGTCGTCTGGGATATTATCGCCCTACGTAGTTCAAAACCAGATCTTGTAGGTTCAACATAAATTGTAGTAATTTGGGAGAGAATTTTCATTTTTTGCATACTGCTTTCCCGAATGAGGCATGTAAGTTCCAAAGCTCTATTGTAAATTTCAGCAGAAGTTTTCATAAAGAGACACAATCTCATCAGTCATTAATTGTTTACTTTTACAATGTGATTGAGAGTTACTTTTACTGCAAGAGTAACTCTTACTTAATGTCGACTAATTATATCCATAATGCTTTATGAATTTCACATATTAACGCTACCTCTACATAATTATTTTCAATCTCGTTGACCGACAGTTACATTTGCAAGAAAATATTTTTGCTGAAACGTTTCAGATTTAATGAAAGATAACTAACGGGATTCTACTCGTACAAATATGAAAATTAAATGCATGGATATGTCGACTAGGTGAAGGAAATGCAGACTTGGATTGTTTTAATGTAGAACTTGTCATGCTGATTGCTGTAACGATCATAAGTTCTTGTTTCCTGTTAGAAATATTCGAGAGGAGTTTTATTTTGTAAAACGAGTGTATGCCATTTGCAGTTTAAATGGACATTGTTTAATCGGAAGTTTCATTTCCAGAGAACTCAATTTCCGGACTTGTTGCGTCTACTCTGCTTCAACAATGTTATTTACTGCTTCTTTTATGTACATTTTGTTTGGAATCTTCCTGAAGTATTTCTTTGCTTAATTTTCTTTTTTACTGAAGCGTACTCAAGTGTTCGTGAAATAACAATGCTTTCGAAGTTCTTTTTATAGTTCACCTATGGATTAAGCACCACCGAATAACGGAGATATGAATGCAGGAGGAAACGAGCAGCTGGCGGAAAATGTATTTTTAAACACTTTCAGGGAATTCTCCTTTGTAAATTGAAATAACTTACATGAAATTTGTTTTCAGTGATACCGCTTGGCAGTAAAACCAAATATCTAGTAGATTTTTGTTGAATGTTTAACAACACTGTTTTTCTATTAAGTTGCTTGTTTATCAAAACGTTAGACGAAACTGGCCTGTGTGTGCCAAGGTGAAGGGAATACTTCGGCGACACGCGAACGCCATTCTATGGTGTTCTCCCTTGATGAATCGTAGAATATGAAGGCAGCATAGATCAAAAGGAAAAATGGAAATATATGGAGTTAAACCGAAGTGATGCAGAGGTAAGTTGAGATAATGCATTTTAGATAAGAGATTTGTGTGATGATTAGGAAAGTATCGAGTGACTCTTCGCCGCTTCCCTCTCCTTCTGGGAGTACCCTCGAGGAGTGTGTCGAGGCAGTCAGCAGGGTCCAAACGGTCTCCGCAATCCCCACTCAAGACTATCGGCCCACTTTTATCAACGCTGATAAGACTAAGAGTAGAGCAAAAATTTAGGTTTACTCGACTAATGCAAAAAAGCTATAAGAAATAGAGAATAGTGCATTGTTGAAGAAAATTGTGAACTTCCCTAATTCTTAAATTATTAATGCTGAACTATATGAAACAGTCTATTTCCAATATAATGAATACAGAATTTTCTAACCTCTACAGTAACACACAATTTTCGCCGATCCGCGGATTTTTTTCTTAAGTTTTTTCAGTTTTCCTAGCGAAGTTAAACGAACCGGATTAGCGATGAAAGGCCTCAGTGGGGATTAATGTACGAGACAAAATTTCATGAAATAGGTCTGCTCATTTGTCTCGTTCTCCAAAAATTTTTAGAATATTATTTACGGCTGCATTCCAATGTTAATGGAAAGTGTTGCAATAACAGGTATTTTCGATTTACCGTCCTGAGTAACGGATCCTTTCTCTGTGCTACAAACCATGAATCTCACACTTGGCCTACCGTGAATTTTATATTTATTTTGACACATTTTAGCTTAATATCCTGTTAGACAATAACTACACATAGCTTTCTTTTTCGGACATTTCCTAAAATCGTTTAAACTCGTATGGGTTATGAGATTCATTGTTCGTAGTACGGTAACAGTGGTTCTGACTTGCCTCTAATTACATCCTTCATTTACAAACAAATCCTTCATTTTGGTCTTAGTTTTAGAACTCCATTAACCGTAGCGTTACAAAGGGCGGCATTAGAGCCAAGATAAAAATTCAAACAATTGCTTTAAAACCAAACATTCAGAATACCTTTTAACATTATTTGTAGTATTTTCTCTTGGTTTAATATTCAAATGAAGTAAAAATAACACCCAATATTTCTTATGCCAGTATCAAAATAAGTACTATTTTAGTTGCACAATAAATTCCTCTTAAAGCGACAAAATTATTCTGCATATTTAAAAAGTGTGAATAAAAATTAATAAGCGATATAAATCTTACTTTGGCATAATGAGTGGGTATGTCACAAAAAAATGAACACTTTTAACATTAATTAGCATTTCAAAAACAAAACGCGAAAAATTAATGAGGATGAAACACGAGGACGACTTGCATATTTAAACTTGAGAATTAACTTAACAATCGGAAAATTATTTAAAACAAATATTCTAAAAGGAATTCATGTCGTCTGATTTCGAAAAGTTTTCCAGGTGGCACACTGAATTACTAAACCAATAAAGCGGTTATTTATGGTACTTGATCAAATTATC
This sequence comes from Acheta domesticus, assembly GCA_031308135.1. Taxonomy (NCBI): domain Eukaryota; kingdom Metazoa; phylum Arthropoda; class Insecta; order Orthoptera; family Gryllidae; genus Acheta; species Acheta domesticus. Next base: position 284,625,659 of record JAHLJT010008446.1, on the reverse strand, counting down.
AAGAGCTTTCGTACCATAAAAGGAATTTATCCATAGTAAGGGTACTTTGAAAGAAAAAATGTCTTAACTTCAAGACAATATAAAAGCATTTTGTCATGTTATATCAAGTTAGTGCTACCCATTCCTATGAAAAATTGTCTTAAATATTCTGAAGTCTGATCAGTGCAAAACTATTTCAATGCCTTTCGTGCCAAATATCGAAAACGAAGTTTTCAAAACTAACGCCTACACTCGGCCGCAGACACCCAAATCGAAATTGCAGCACACTCATAAAAAAAGATTGACTAACGAATGAAATGTCGGTGAAAGACAAATGATTAGAAATGTTGTGGATTGACAATTTTTTGAGAACTAAATGTAGTCTATTATGTACCATGTTTGGATTGTGCCTTGACTTACATAGGCCAGGAAAACTGAAAATCAAAAAAGAACGAAATAACATGAAAATCTATGGGAAGCAAATTCGATATTTAATGCTGTCTCGCAGCACACATCAGATAATTTAGATTTTGAACAAGGAACGCAGGAAATGTCTTATATCAGCAGCGCTCTAGATTAAGATGCGCCAAACTCTAAATGCTGATGGTAAATCTCACATATTCACCAATGTTTATGATCTGTCAAATATAAATTTAGTCACTCTTGATCGAACGAAATTTTCATTTAACTTTTCTTCACCACATTTCATTTTTTTAAAACTTTTTCTTTCCCTTCTCTTCTCGCAACGAATTTCTCCCGGTCTGCTTCGGAACTCTTTCCACATTCGGCAGACCATTCATTAATGCTGAAAGTAATAAAATTTTCCCCTCACTGTTTCTTAACTGGGATACCTAATAGCATATTAATTTTAAATTTTCTGATGCAATAATCTTAAAGTTCGTCGTTCTTTTGTTTTTTGTACTTGCGTTTTGTTTCCATGTATTGGTTTTGAAAGTGTATTTATTGAAAATATTTTTCAGAATAATTGATTTGTAAATTCGGCATCTATAATTTCGAAGTACATTTTGAATAAATTTTATCAATTTGTATCTGTTTACGAAATGTTACATCTATTACACTTTGTGAATTATAAATACAGGAAACGTTACGTAACTGCACAAGCATACTTTTCAAATACACTGGAATGAAACAAATATTTCTTAGTGTAATTGATTTTCTATCTGAAAGATTACCGATCGTTTTAGTGTGATAGTTTAATGTTAAATATAATGATGCATCACACAGGCCATTATTTGGCATTAAAATATAGTTTTGTCATTAAAAAACAATTTGTGTGGAAATGTAGATACAGTAATCCTAGACATTCGCGGATTCGCTATTCGCAAGTTCCGAACATTCGCGGTTAGAGAAATGCTCCCGGTTTTAACATTTGCGACTTCGACATTCGCGAGTGGGTCTTTGGTCGTAAATTTTCTTTGAAAGCGAACACATTTCATTTCCTTTATCAGCGTCATCTGTGAAATGAACACAGCAGGTGTTGGAGCTCAAAACATCACTTTCTGCAAACATTTTAAAAATGAAATGTCAATTCACATTTATATTGAAATTGATGTAAATTCTTCCTGTTGATCCTGATATAATTGGAGGTGTTGATGGTACGAATAAATAAATGTATTTGACCATATAGGATCAATCAAAATTGATTTCAGGAATTAAACTTTTTTAAAAAACATTTATTATTGGCTCAACGTTTCGCACGCTTTGTACATGCCTTTTCAAGAGCAATTATGGCAAAGGTTAATAATGTTAAATAAATTAATATACAACAATAGAATTTACAATTTTTAAGTTAAATATTTACAATGTTACATCCACAAAACCCTGAAGGCTTGTCAAAACAAATAGTTACATTATGCAATTTATGAGAGCAGCACATTTAGATATGTTAAGAAATAAACATTTCAAACATGTGGGATTGGCAAAAAAATAACACAATTATGGAAGTTGGTGTAGCATTAACATTTTATAAATTTGGTTTAGCTTCTGTATGTCACCGAACGATACGCTGAACACAAAAAGTGACATTCCTTAACATATCTAAATGTGCTGCTCTCATAAATTGCATAATGTAACTATTTGTTTTGACAAGCCTTCAGGGTTTTGTGGATGTAACATTGTAAATATTTAACTTAAAAATTGTAAATTCTATTGTTTTATATTAATTTATTTAACATTGTTAACCGTTGCCATAATTGCTCTTGAAAAGGCATGTACAAAGCGTGCGAAACGTTGAGCCAATAATAAATGTTTTTTAAAAAAGTTTAATTCCTGAAATCAATTTTGATTGATCCTATATGGTAAAATACATTTATTTATTCGTACCATCAACACCTCCAATTCACATTTATAGAAAAGTAGAACTGTAAAATAATCATATTCAGTTGCATCAAATTGGAGGTAACGGTTTTGGCCAAATGAACAGAAAAGCCATTCAGGATCTGTGAAACTCTCATTATAATGAGCTCATTGTAGAGGAGCTTCGGGAAATCAGTGAAGAACCTCATCCACGGTAATGAAGTAACGAAAGCGAAACTGCCTCCTGGAGCAAACTTCAATGTCAAAACTGATGGCGTTCTAAAATCAATAAGCTCTGGTGGAACTGGCATTCGAATGTGATCCAAACATGTAAATAACTTCGAAATTTAAGAGATAATAGAAACAGGAACTCTCCCATATTTGGATATTGGAACAGCGAGAAAGGTGATGAAACAAAAAAATTAGCAAATCATAAATCCAATCATTTTCAATTTCGAAATAAATTTCAAACATTATTTTATTTCTTCATTTTTGAATGTTAATTGTGAATTCTGTTTGTAGTAGCGCTGAATCAGTTGTACTGTAATTATGATTTCTTTCTTTTTAAGTTTTTTTTCGATATCCGAGAACCTAACCCACCTTTCTTGATTAAACGATACTTAACATTCGCGAAATTTTTTGGAACCTAACTCTCGCGAATGTTGCGGAATTACTGTACTTTTTTTCATTTAGAGCCAGAAATTGAAAGTCATTGACTTAACCCTTGGACTGCCTTGTGTATAAAATTGATATTTTTTTCTTGTCAGGCAAGGTTACCTGGAAAAAATTGATGCGCACCCTGTGATCTTCTTGGAGGCTAGTCTGTTTCCGGCTTTCCTAGCATCAATCGAACTTGGTTCGTCTCGTGAGTGTAACGCTTCGTAGTTAGCACTTTAATTTTTTTTCACTGGATGTAAAGTAATGCATTTCGAATATTTCCTCTGTTGTAAAGTTGTGCTTCTTAGAGAAAATACAAAACAGTGTAATATTGAGGTAAAATTAATGTCCCGATCGTTACCTTCATAAGTGTGATTTCATTCGGAAAGTAAAGAACCATTAGTTCATAGATTGTTATATTTCTATAAGTTTGTATACTTTTTTACCAACTACCAATCTTTCTTATCTACTTAAATATACATCTACCCTTTTAGTTATTATTTTTTATTAAAGGAAAACAGATGTGTATTAATAATATACCCGTGACCTCCTGGTATAAGTTAAAGAAAAATCACATAACCACGCCACCTGTATCAGTGATACATTTCGAATTTAGATGGGTACAAATAACTGAATCTTCACCTTTAATTAGGAACAACCGTAATAAAGCGAAAAAAACAGGGAGGACATGCCAGTGTAATCTTGAAATTGACACGAGGTAGTCAACGGGTTAAATGAATTCACGTATATCCTGTATTAATGTAATTTCTCAAAATAGTCAAACACACACACAGAATGAAAACTTAAAAGGATGGGCTCCCGATGCCGTCCCTCTTGGTAATGCACAATACAATTGAGACCTTTTGTGTGGCCAATGTTAACCTGCAAGTATCTATGATAATGATTTTGTGAAATCTTTCCAATGATTAAGTTTGTTTTAAGTCTTAATTCCAACTCTGGCTAAGCGGAAAGATTGAATTAGCTCTTAACGCTTTAAATCATTACTGCAAACAGTTTTTTTCAAATCTGAATGCAATGTACTATAGGTGCAATACTCTGCTAGTGTTAAGTGCTGTAAAAATATTTAATTTCTATTTGCAATGATTAGTAAATATAAATCGATCGTAAAGACGGTTCCGTTTTACTGCGGTATGATTTTCGAATGACTTTACTTCATAGTAATTTTTGGCATGTAGTCAATACTGTAAATAAATATCCGCTCTATCTCCCATACATTAAAGAGAATTGACTTTATAAGTTAGTGTTTTAGTACAGACATGAAACTATCGTCAACGGCTCTATTATGGCCACTTATCCACTCCACATGAAAAGTGCAACGAGTTAGTACACCCAGGGGTCAATCTTCGTATCTCTGTTTAGAATTGAGGATACCTGCAGGACTGCGATTACTGAACGGTTTTCCTGATATACAATATTGTTTATCCTGGTGGTGCCAACGTACTATTCACAAATCACTTACACACAAAAAAAGGATATGCACGTGGGGGTTAAACGATTATACCTGGGATTAATACTCGCATTGTTTCTTGTATGGTATAGCAATATTACAAGCAACGTCCTCTGTGTATATCTAAATCGCAAAGTACTTGCGAAATGTCGTGTACAATAAAATGAAATAGACGTCTCAATATCAAATGTCTTATCATACGGAAAAACAAATTTGTAAATCAAAATCTTCTGTAAACAAATAATAAATCATATTCTGTAAACTGTTTAAATCTCCAAAACGCTCGTTTAGAAAAAATAAGTAGATAGAACTAGTTTATTAATACATCTTCTCTAAAATGATTGTAGGTTTTGATACATCCCGCACGTTCTACTTAGAAAGTAATTTTTCTTCAGTTTCTAAAAATTTCAGAAGAGATTTTATTTGCACATCTAAAATTAACTGGTTAGTTTTTCTTACAAAGAGGTACTGAAAACTACTATGCATTACACTCGTTCTAATATGTATTTTTTGTTTAGACGGAAGAGAAAGCCGGATGACACGGGCTTATTTATGAAGTAAAGTGATTCCCACATGGGAACATGTCAATCAAGGCTAGCAATGGATTGAAAGCAGTAAAGTATCATCCCATTAACTGGATTGTAAAAGCGGCTCGGCTCGTAATACAGATTTTCGAAAATATTATTGCAGTCCGTGACTAACGCCTTCGAGTAAAGTAAGTATTAAGTGATAGTCGGATAATGCAGGTGAGATGCTGAATTTTTTTAAAAAGGTAATAAGGATTGGGAATATAAGATATAAGATAATATAAGATGTTGAAAAACGCAGTAGCTGTGACCTAGTTTGACGAGTTGCATTTTTTCAGGGGAGATGGTTATTGGAAGTGATCCTTGGTGTGAGAATAGCCTCCCTTTAACTGATATTGCAGATGTTGGAAACCAACCGTGTCGGTATATTAAGATCTCTTCGGATTTAGCTCGTGAAACTGGATGTACCCCAACCCCAGTCTCTTTTCATGATATTGACCATGATCACAGAAATGTGGATTCCTGAAACTAGTCAGAAAACTCTTCTGTTAAACGCCGTCCTAGTAATAGTTTTCATGTACGCTCTTATTCTTATAAAGAGGCGCTGTGAGCAGACTAGGAAACTGATATGAACAATTTTTTCCTTGAGACACTATTCCACAATATATTTTAAACATAAATGGTAAATAAATTGAAAATTTCGTGAATTATCTCAAGTACCTTAGTCGTACAGATCTTTCAGCTTATTTCTACGAACTTAGTTTAGAGATTTTTTTATGTAAACTATTATTACAGCTAAACTACTTTACTAAAACTTACAGCGAAACAACGATGAATTCAAATTAAGTGTGTTAGTCTAATGTCTGTTTAAATATTATAGAATTGCTAAGGTGATAGTTGCAAACAACATAACAATACAGTAATCCCTCGACAATCGCGGATTCGCTATTCGCGAGTTCCGAACATTCGCGATTAGAGAAATGCTTCCGGTTTTAACGTAATTTCAACATTCGCGTGTGCGTCTTTTGGTCGTACTACATTTTCTTTGAAAGCGAGCACATTTCATTTCCTTGATCTGGGAAACGAACTCGGTAGACCTCAGAGCTCGCGGTATAACTTTCTTCAAAAATTACACAGATGAAATGTCAATATACATTTATAGAATAACAAAATTGTAAAATAATTCAATTCAGTTGCGCCAAATTGGAGGTAGGGGTTTTGGAAAAATGAACAGAAAAGCAATTCAGGATCTGTGCAATTCTCATAATGAGCTCATTGTAGAGGAGCTTCGGGAAATAGTGAAGAAAACCTCATCGACGGTAATAAAGTAACAGAAGCGAAACAGCGTCCTGGAGCAACTTCAATGTCAAAACTGTTAATGGCGTTTTGAAATAAACATGCTCTGGTGGAACTGGCATTCGAATTCACGAAATTTTGTGATCCAAACATGGAAATAACTTCGAAATTTAAGAGAGAATGGAAGCAGGAACTCTTCCATATTTGGATATTAGAACAGCGAGAAACAAAAACAATGAGGTGATGAAACAAAAAAATTAGCAAATCCTATATCCAATCATTTTCAACTTTGAAATAAGTTTCAAACATTATTTTAGTCCTTCATTTTGGAATGTTAATTGTGAATTCTGTTTGTAGTAGCGCTTTATCAGTTGTACTGTAATTGTCAGATTTTTTCTTACTTTTTAAACAGTTTTTTGATATCCAAGAACATAACCCACCTTTCTTCATTAAACGATAGACTTAACATTCGCGGATTCAACATTCGCGAGATTTTTGGGGATACTCTTGCGTATGTTGAGGGATTACTGTGCCTTAAATATGTTAAAACTACAGGACTGAAGTAATCGCTATTTATTAAAAACTGTTTAATGGTAAAACGCCCAGTTTAATGTCGTTTACACTTGCAACACAGGTACCACCCAGATATTTTAGAAGAAGGAAGACTCCAGGGTGTAAAGATGAATCTCCGAACCCATACCAACCTCCGGGTGCTTGGAATGTAGCAGAGGATCGTCCAGGCCGGAGGGCCAAGATACGCCAGCGTGGCGGTCGCACAAGGGCTGCAAGTACGACGAGGCAGTTCACAAGCTTCGAACATCGAATTGTGGAGTAGACTTCCAACTTCCAAAAGTGGTTTTACATTTTTTTTAAATTAATTCTGCACGTACGTAAGTAAAATATGATTTCGACGTTCTAGTATAGAAATCTTCACAGTAGTAGTCTTGCGGTTTCTAACAGTTTCTACCGCCCACTCTACCACGTGGACACCATCGCATTTGACCCTCGCATTTGACTCTTCCAACGCACTGATGCGACAGTGGCAGACTGCTACTAGTGCCAGTAAAGAACTGGCAGCGTAAGAGTAGTCAGGAGACATCCATAGGGGGTCGTAGCCTCTTGAATTGTTGTATATTAATTGTATCATTAAAATGTGCAATTAAATTTTCCTTGTAGTTTTTATTTACGTAAAATTTAGGAAAAATATGAAAATAGAGGGGCAGAATTGAAGTTACCCACGCCCAGGGAGAAGATAGGTGATCGAGAGCCGCGTATAATAAATATGAGGGGACAAACTTAGTCTTCGGTGTAGGAATTGCCATTAATTTTCGCACGGAGGTCATAGAAGAGCGATCTAAACGTTCACCGCTGTATCTGGGTCGTAGTTAATTTGACAGTGATAATTTCATAAAATTTTCTCATGCATGTTAGTGATACATTTAAAGAAAGGTATTAATTACTTTTATCGGTTGGAATGTGAATAACATTACTTAAATGAAATTGAAATATTCGAATTATTTTCAGCGGACGACGCAGCGGACGACGCAGCGGACGACGCAGCGGACGACGCAGCGGACGACGCAGCGGACGACGCAGCGGACGACGCAGCGGACGACGCAGCGGACGACGCAGCGGACGACGCAGCGGACGACGCAGCGGACGACGCAGCGGACGACGCAGCGGACGACGCAGCGGACGACGCAGCGGACGACGCAGCGGACGACGCAGCGGACGACGCAGCGGACGACGCAGCGGACGACGCAGCGGACGACGCAGCGGACGACGCAGCGGACGACGCAGCGGACGACGCAGCGGACGACGCAGCGGACGACGCAGCGGACGACGCAGCGGACGACGCAGCGGACGACGCAGCGGACGACGCAGCGGACGACGCAGCGGACGACGCAGCGGACGACGCAGCGGACGACGCAGCGGACGACGCAGCGGACGACGCAGCGGACGACGCAGCGGACGACGCAGCGGACGACGCAGCGGACGACGCAGCGGGACGACGCAGCGGACGACGCAGCGGACGACGCAGCGGACGACGCAGCGGACGACGCAGCGGACGACGCAGCGGACGACGCAGCGGACGACGCAGCGGACGACGCAGCGGACGACGCAGCGGACGACGCAGCGGACGACGCAGCGGACGACGCAGCGGACGACGCAGCGGACGACGCAGCGGACGACGCAGCGGACGGACGCAGCGGACGACGCAGCGGACGACGCAGCGGACGACGCAGCGGACGACGCAGCGGACGACGCAGCGGACGACGCAGCGGACGACGCAGCGGACGACGCAGCGGACGACGCAGCGGACGACGCAGCGGACGACGCAGCGGACGACGCAGCGGACGACGCAGCGGACGACGCAGCGGACGACGCAGCGGACGACGCAGCGGACGACGCAGCGGACGACGCAGCGGACGACGCAGCGGACGACGCAGCGGACGACGCAGCGGACGACGCAGCGGACGACGCAGCGGACGACGCAGCGGACGACGCAGCGGACGACGCAGCGGACGACGCAGCGGACGACGCAGCGGACGACGCAGCGGACGACGCAGCGGACGACGCAGCGGACGACGCAGCGGACGACGCAGCGGACGACGCAGCGGACGACGCAGCGGACGACGCAGCGGACGACGCAGCGGACGACGCAGCGGACGACGCAGCGGACGACGCAGCGGACGACGCAGCGGACGACGCAGCGGACGACGCAGCGGACGACGCAGCGGACGACGCAGCGGACGACGCAGCGGACGACGCAGCGGACGACGCAGCGGACGACGCAGCGGACGACGCAGCGGACGACCTTTTGCTGGAAAGTTTTCAGTAGAAACATCGCAGCTGGGTATGCTACAAGTGGTGGTAAGTTTGCGCCTTTGTTGAGTCCTTCTTTGCGAGATGGGACGCGTCAGTTGAACATAATTGGTCTTGTTATTAGTGGTCATCGTCCGTGCGTTGGCTTCAGGAACATCGTCGTCGGCTAGGAAGTCTCAAACCGTCAGAAAGCTGCAACAGTTTCTTCTGCCGAACCCTGTTACTAAAGCTCACCTAGTTCTTAAGATGAATCAAATTACTACAAAATATTTCAAAACTAGATCACTAGAATAGCACAATAAGGTATAGAAACGTCATGTCGTTTGGCCCAAACGCGTTTAAAGGTGTATACACCCAAATTAATGGTTTTGCGAGTAGTTAAAAACCATAAGAAATCTCAAGTTTGGATGTAGACCAGACAAGAAAATAAATGTCAAAAAACTGGGAACGTTACAAAACAATTCAGCAGAAATATCGTAACAAAGGTTCAAAATTATGAAAGCTTGCATTCAAGCGTAATTCCCTGAATTAAAATTAAAATTTGGTATTATTGAATACAAGTGGTACTACTGCAGGCAAACAGGATCAAACTATTTTAAAAAGTCAAAGTATTCTTACACAATTAGTATAAAAGTGTTGAACTAAAACATTGAACGGAAAATATATATTTTACAGGTGCTAAAACAATTTCATCAAAACCTACCCTGAAAACCCACAGGTCAATTCACTCGGTACTTACCATGAAATTGCTATATACGACAGAATCTCTCACTAATAGATTTATAGGTTACAAAGTACTAAACATTAAATTTAATGTTTGACCAGAATCCAGCTGTCTTATTTGTGTGAAATGCTATTTGTTTTTGTTTTGAACAGTCGTAGTAACATAGTGGAGCAATGAATACCCAAATATGTGTGAATATTACGCATAACAATTTGAAAGAAAGGTACCTCGAATGTATCGGAGGTCTGATACATACGTTATTCTTAATACCCTGTAAAAATATAGCTTCAACTATGTATTAAAATGCCTAATTAGGTATCGTATTTTATTAATAAATAATAAACACAATGAATAGGTACAAATTACTCCTAATTTCAAAACAGGTTAATTCTCAAATTATATACATTTAGTTGGATATATCAAAACTATTTAAATATGAGGTATTAAGTACAATGTTGCTCCTCTGCTTACTGAGTTTGGTGCATGTGAAAATTGGCTGGTTTTGGCCCGTTCAAATTTTCTGGCGTATTTAGAGTTTAACTTATTCTTTCCACGGACGAATTTGGTTTATTGAGTGGTTGGTAACGAACGCACAGACGAAATGAAGGTTGGTTGATTGGTTGGTAAAGAACGCACAGACGAAATGAAGGTTGGTTTATTGGTTGGTAACGAACGCACAGACGAAATGAAGGTTGGTTGATTGGTTGGTAAAGAACGCACAGACGAAATGAAGGTTGGTTTATTGGTTGGTAACGAACGCACAGACGAAATGAAGGTTGGTTGATTGGTTGGTAACGAACGCACAGACGAAATGAAGGTTGGTTGATTGGTTGGTAACGAACGCACAGACGAAATGAAGGTTGGTTGATTGGTTGGTAACGAACGCACAGACGAAATGAAGGTTGGTTGATTGGTTGGTAACGAACGCACAGACGAAATGAAGGTTGGTTGATTGGTTGGTAACGAACGCACAGACGAAATGAAGGTTGGTTGATTGGTTGGTAACGAACGCACAGACGAAATGAAGGTTGGTTGATTGGTTGGTAACGAACGCACAGACGAAATGAAGGTTGGTTGATTGGTTGGTAACGAACGCACAGACGAAATGAAGGTTGGTTGATTGGTTGGTAACGAACGCACAGACGAAATGAAGGTTGGTTGATTGGTTGGTAACCCATGCACAGACGAAATGAAGGTTGATTGATTGGTTGGTAACCCATGCACAGACGAAATGAAGGTTGATTGATTGGTTGGTAATGAACGCACAGACGAAATCAAGGTTGATTGATTGGGTCCAAACGCACAGGCTAAATAGATGGCGCAAACGTGTAAATAGTAATTAGAAATGGTAGATACCTAAAGGATTTAATGTTGGTAATGGTATAATCATTTGAATATTTATTATATAAAATCAGCTAAATGTAAATCGGTACAATTTGTCATTTTTGTAAATTTCTTTGTACAAAATGTTTTGGCGACATATTACATTCTAATTGTTTTTAATTGCAAGTAAATGTTTTGTGGAAGATTTGAAACACAAATGTTATACTGTGAATGAAGTTTAAAATTATGTATGAAGTTTGTGTAAAGGTAGGTCTTTGATGGTTATTGTTGTATCCTCCTGTATTTAAAAACTAATTTTATTGTTAAACTTGACTATCAAGCTCATGTAAATTTCTGTAGGTAATCAGAATTGCATATAAATGTTACATGTAATGAACTCTTGGGTGTAGACCCCATCTCGATCGTGGTTTTTCGTCCAGTTTCCCAGCGATCCGTAGAGCGAATGCTGAAATGTCCCCCAGCTTACATCTGGACAAGTAACGTAGTTTATTTCCTCCCAGAACTGAATAAAATATTTAATGTAATTTTATTTTGTATTACAAAACCAGGAAAGTCCTTCCGCGCGTTAGTTGCCAAGACTTTTGTTCCTCCCTCTCCTTTACCATTTCCCTTGGTTTTCTGATGTTGAACCTTCGCTGTCAATGGGAGTTACCATATCTAATGAGATTCAAGGAGCATTCGCAGCAGTCTGCTACGCAGAAAAAGCTAAAATATTTTCCTGAAAATCCAGTGAAATCCCTAGAAATTTGACGAATTCTCTCGGTTTTTCTTTTTCCTTTTTTTTTGTAATTGGTATTGCGAAGAAAACCCTTGGTTTTGACCGAAAGAAGTTCGGCAAGTGCGTGGACCAACGGGCGCGCCACTAAATCTACGAGCCACGTAACAAGCATTAAGGCTTCCGAAAGTGGCACAGACTTTCCCATATTAGTTTTCTATTTCTGTGGGTGTGTGCTAGCTATCCATACTTGCCAGCTGCCATCTATCGCCGCCCACATTTTTGAGATGTTATTAATTTTCGCTTTCCTAGATGTAGAATGAAATATATTATAATATTGAACACTAAAACCTCGACATCAATGATAATTTTCTTTGCCCTAAATGATTCCTAAATGGTAATACGTATATACTCCGTATATAGCTACATATACGGGAAGGTAAGAAGTACCTGAATTCGCGGTCACGCGCTGTAATGTGTAGGCCCGCATATCGGGAGACAGAAGACAGTTTGGAAGTCTGTCGAGGCGGTGCCCCGCTGACATACCTTGAGGGGGAACCCTATAAGCTGTGCCAGTCTGTTGGACCATGATCCAGTACAACACTGCCGTCTTCTTGGATATAACGTGCAATACACTTACGGAATAAACTGCCTTGCAGTTGACGTGTCCGGAAACAAAATCCCAGGCGGATGAGTGAGCGAATAAATGATAAATGAGCAGTTGTTCGATTATCATTCATCTCATTGCTTCTCAGTCAAGCCAAATAAGTTCTCTAACAGTGTGTTACTAACATTCCTTCCAGATGTGGCCCTGCAAGAAAATTGTTCTGAATTTCAAGACTTTTTTTCAGTATGTCTGAATTTTAATTGCCAGTTTAGAATTTGAAATATTAATTTTATATAGAACTCTCAGAAATATTTAGTGAAAAATGAAAAGTTAAGTTTGAATTAATTTATAGTTTTGCTAGATTATCTTCAAAAGTATGATTTGCAAAGTAGAGATTCAAGTGATTTAGTTCTGCAACAGAAAATTCAAAATAGTCCTTAACCCATTACAGCGTACAATTTGATATACATTTATTTAAACCAATGAAGTGTTGTTTGGAGCTAACTGCCAAAATGTTTTGGGTTGTAATGGGATAACACCACAGTCTGTACTACATCAACCCATTTGATTAATTGGTTCCCAAGGGTCCACAAATAGTTAGGACACGATAACAGTGGCGTAATGTTCTGGCCCACAAGGCCTACTTAGCGGGGTGGGCCCAGATAAAAGAGGGCCTACTTTAGACTGAAAGTTTTGAAATTGTAAGAAATATTAGTTACTTGATACTTTCTCTGATACTTTGCGATAGTTGATACATTAAAAGATTAAAAACAGCATCTTCCTGAACAATTTTTTCCACTTTGGTAGCTCATGTAACCCTGTCTCTATATGAATAACGGTAAGCAATTCATTTAGGTTTTATAAGTCTTAATTTCATAAAATTCAATATAGGCAGATGTTTCAACCACTGGTTATTAATCATAGACTGGTGAATTCGAATTTGTTGAAGGATGTTTTTATTATTTAAGGGACTAACAATATTTGTGTTTGTTATGCACTTTGTGGGGTCACTTACAGGGGGTCTGGAAAAAAGTATTGGGAGTGGGCCCACTCTCATTTCAATTTGCTACTACAATATGTTATTGTTAATGTTAATACGCGTATTGATACATATTGGCACCTAATTCCAGAAACGATGTTTCAATGCTTTGAACTTGATACAAAATGTAATTCTTCAATTGAAATCTTAGTATGATTGGCCTGGATAACTGAAGTGATTAATTTTGATGAGAGCATATGGCATTTGCCTATTCTTTAAATACAAAAATTAACTCTGCTCTTAAAAATGTCGAATAGGTGCTGTGTTACCATGAACTGGGGTGAATAAGGGCCCAGGGGTGAATAGGGACAATAGTGCAGAAAAAACTCTTATCTCTCATTGACATGACGCTAAATAATGTGTTTTTGATGCCATTGTGTGAATAAAATTCATATGAAATTGTAGTTTTCTACAGTTGTATTATTTTTGGAATCATTTCAGTGATTGGCAATATTGCTGAAATTGATTAGGTGTTGTTGTTACTTATGTAGCGTTTGCAGCAAAACATGCTCTATACAAGCAAGACACATTGGTGAAATTTTTTTAAAAAATTCAGGGTAAATGGTGGTTCTATTTCTAAGTTATATGCACGCATTTTTATGTTGTAAGATTAATTTTGAAATAAACTATTGTATATTTTCTCTCTCCCTGTCATTTTTTTTTACCTTGATATTTGATATTTATTTGATATTTATTTGTCAAAAAAACAGTAAAAACTGTATATGACGTGTGGGGAAAGAAATTTATCTGCGCACATTTTCTTGAGGGCCAGAATTTTATAAAATAAAAAAATAAAATAAAAAAAACAACGAAAAAATGAATTTAGAAAATAAAGATATTTGAAAAATGTTTGTTCCCGAGTTATAGAAAATCAATTTCAACTGTAAATGAACTACAAGCAACAGGAGTGCTCAACAAAACGTGCGCACAGTGAAGCTACATTTACGTCCAGAAGCAAAACAAGGGGCCATCTCAGCATTTGCTCTGTCGATCAGGGAAACTGGACAAAAACCTGATCGAGATGGGGGTCATTGACCCGGAAGTACATTACTTGTTACAGGCGTATTAAATATTTTTTTAAATGTATACAATGCAAACATAAACTAATTAATTATATATCTTTGTTTTGTTACATTAAACATTATTTTTCTTTTTGGCGATCAGTATAGTCTCTAATTGTATAGAAACAGTTTTGCAGCAGAAAAGATTTTACTTTTAACTTAAATTTGTGTACCGACTTTAATTGTTTTATGTCATCTGGCAATGCGTTGTAAAGTAACGTACATGTATTGTATGTTGATTTCTTGTACTGAGCTGTTGATACTGACACTTGATGCACGTGATTTCTACGGCGTGTGTTGTAATTATAAATATCAATATTGCATGAAAATATGTTCCCTCCGTTAAGTAGGTCATTTTTGACAAATATTACAGATTCGTAAATAAATAGACAAGGCAATGGTAGGATTCCCAGCTCAATGAAAAGAGGCTTGCAGGAATCACGTGGAAGGCATTTTTTCATTATTCGAATAATTTTCTTTTGCAATCTGAAGGTCTGAATACTACAGGATGAGCTTCCCCAGAATATTATGCCATATCTCAGGCGGGAATGCACATTTGCAAAATAAACGCAACGAGCTGCATGAAGGCTGACAGAATTTGAAAGAATTCTGAATGCATAGCATAATGAACTTAATTTAGTGTTTAATTCTGTTATATGTACATTCCATTTGAGGTTTGATTGAATTGAAAGACCTAAAAATTTTGTTGCCTCAACATCAGCTAATTGCATATTGTTCATTTTCAATGGAACATGCGATTTCCGATTTGAGATGCAAAAATGCATTGAAACAGTTTTTCTTTCGTTAACAATTAATTTGTTATAATTAAACCAATTTGAAACTTCTGAAATTGTACTATTTACTGTTTCTTTTTTGCAAACAACATTCGTGTCATCAGCAAACAGAACCGTTCTTCCATTTTTAATAGACGAGGGCATATCGTTTACATATAACAGAAAGAGAATAGGCCCTAAGATCGAACCTTGCGGGACCCCATGCACAATTGGCAAAGAATTGGAAATATAAGTATGTAATGTCCTTTCCTGCCAGTATGGTATTTCTACTCTTTGAGTCCGATGTTTAAGGTAAGAAGTTATCCAATCTAGGGCAATACCACGAATTCCATACGAAGGTAATTTTGAGAGCAAAATCTTATGGTCAATAACGTCAAAAGCTTTCGAGAGATCTAAGAATATTCCAATGGGTACTTCATTTTGGTCTATTGATGAAGCAACATCTTTGAGAAAAGAAAATGGCAGTTTCCGTAGATTTTGATTTTCTAAACCCGTGTTGTGAGTCTGAAAACGCTCTGTTTTTCCTGAGAAATGTTTCCATTCGTAAGTAGAAAAGCCTTTCTAATATTTTGAGAAAACTGACAAAAGAGAAATTGGTCGGTAATTTTGAATATCATTTTTGTTCCCTTTTTTAAAAAGTGGCTTAATTTTTGCTGTTTTGAAAAAATCTGGAAATATTCCTGTACATAAAGAAGCATTGAAAATGTGAGTTAACGGATGTATAAAGGCAGGTGCACAAGTTTTTAATAAACAATCCGGAAATTCATCTAAACCAGATGAATATTTATTTTTTAGTTTACTGACTATTCTGAGGATTTCGTTGGGAGAAGTTTCGGGAATAAACATCGTATCTGAAATTTTTTGGGAAGTGTAAAATGTTGAATTTTGTGATTTTAGTCCCTTCGTGAACTCAGACGCAATTCTGGAAAAGTGTTTGTTGAAGAGATTGGCAACTTTTTCCGGATTACTCGTTTCTCTTTCATTATCCTTTAAAATAACATTCTCTACAAGGTATCGAGATGATGTGGTTGTATTTTTTACGATATCCCATATTGCTTTAGTTTTGTTACTAGCGCTCAAAATGTCCTGACTATTTTTCATTATTTTTGCCTGAACTATTACTTTTCTTAAAATTCTTTTATATTCTCGGAAGTATATATGGAAACCGGGTGATACGTTATGATGTTTACAAATAAAGTAAAGCGTACGTTTGTTTTTACACGATGTTCTAATTCCTTGTGTGATCCAAGTATTACTTTTGCTTGAAATGTTTAATTTTCTCTTTTTAAGAGGAACGCACGCGTTAAAATGAATTGAAAGCTTGGAGAAAAATAAATTATATTTTTCATTTGTGTCAACAGCGTTATAAACTTCGTCCCATGATTCCTTCATCAAGTAGTCCGTAAATAATTTTATATTAACTTTAGTGAATGCTCTGCACATGCGTGTATTATTTATCGTGTCAGTGTTTATGTTCCTAGTAATTGTAAGAATTTGTGCATCGTGGTCACTGTATCCTAGATTATTCGTTATTATTTCATATGTAGTTGTGGTTTTGTTAATTATAATTGATCTAATGCTTTTTGTGATTTAAGCGTATTCCGTGTAGGTACATTCACTGTAATGTCTAAATTAAATAAGAATGAAGTAAATTGAGAAACTTCTCTTTTTCGTGGGATTCGCTCAGAAAATCAATATTGAAATCTCCACATACAACAATGGATTTAAAAGAGAGTTTACTAATTTTGTTCAGAATTATCTCTAGATTTTCCAAGAAAGTGAAATAATCTGAAGCTCGCTTTGTTGGAGGTCTGTAAATGCAAAGTAAGATAATTTTGAGCGTAGTAAGATGTACTACTGTTGTTTCAAAAACTTTTTCAACTGCATATAAATTGAATTCTGACAAGAAGGTAGAATCAATATAATTTCTTATGTAAATACACGAACCTCCGTAAGCAGGGCCCTTATTTGATTCCTTCGCTCTGCAATACGATCCTGCAAGGTAAAAGCTAGGAATTTGGAGTGTGTTTATATCATTTTGAGACAACCAATGTTCTGTAAAGCAAAAACCTTTAGGGGTGAATAGGGACATGAGTAGAAAAATAAGAGTAATTCCAGAGGTCGTTGCCATAAGCTCATTGCCCAAGAGGACCTAGAAAATGTACTGCAAGCTATTAGGAAAGGGATATCACTTCGAGCTGCTGCAGAAAAGTTTCAAAACAGCTACATCTGCATTGCAGTGGTACAGTATATGTCTCTTGCCCAAATTGTAAACAGAAAAATGAAAGGAATTCAAACAGCTCTTGGGAAATCTTGTGAGAAGAAGATTGTGGATAGTGTTATAAGTTGTGGAAGATGCGGTAAGCAATGAGGACCTTTGATTTGCGGAGTTTTGTTTAATATAATTAAGGCAGGGAGGGAAAGTAATGAAGCAGTTTAAGAACAATCTTCCGTGGACAGATTTTGCTGTCTTTCATAAACAGGCATAGGGATAAAATTACAATTGCATTTATCAAAATCTGACCCAGAGAAAAGCTAAAACCACTCTACAGCACATTGAACATATTTTGAAGAATTGAATCAACTTGTTGATGGTGTTCAAACTGTAAGACGAGGAAGATATATGTTTAAGTGAGGAAATCACATTGGATGCTTTTGTTTTTATACATTTTATGTCTATTTTAATGTAATCTTGTTTCCTACTGACCACAGTGTCTTGTAAAATAGGATTTGAATTTTTATTTGACTGTCCCTATTGACCCCATCCTTGGGGTGAATAGGGACACTTTTAAATCCACAATTAATGGTCATTATGTCATGCTATCTTAATGATATTAGGTTCCAAAGATAAGTGATTAAACCTTTTTTCACTTTCATGAATAAAATATTTGTGACATTTTGTATTACTAATTGTATTATTAAAAACCATGTAATCTTCCCCTATCTGGAATACCGTCCCTTATTACACACGTGAAGAAAATTTACAGAAAATATTTGGAGCGTTTTTTGGGAAATTTTTTTTGTTAATTTGAAGCGAAAATTACGCAAGAACGACTACTTTCTCATAAAATTCTACAGAACCTTTTTTAAAGAGCTAATTTTGTACAACAGACTGAGGTAAAAATCTCTATCTACAATTTTGTAGTTTTAAAAATATTTTTTCTAATCTTCAAAAAAACCAAGTAATTCCCGGAAATATGGATAAGACCATATTTTTATCGTCCCTCATTATGTAAGTGAAAATTTGAAGAAAACATTTGGAGCGGTTTTTGAGAAATTTTTTTGTAAATTTGAAGAGCAATTTACGCAAAAATACTCATTTTTTCAAAAAAGGGTTCATGACCTTACTTGAAGTGCTAATTTTGTACAACCGACTCTGTCTGAGACAAAAATCTCTATCTTCAATTCTGCAGTTTTTAAATAGTTTTTTGCAATTTTTGAAAACTTGGGGATATCAACGAAAATGATATCTCCGACGGCCTTCATGTAAAGTATCCCTAAAAATTAAAATATCGGTTCCAAATTCTAGGAGCCTTGATATCAGTGAAAACGAATGAGGAATATCAATTTTGGAGAAAATCGGCTGAACGGTTTAAGTGACCACAAATGGACGGACGGACGTTTTGATGTCAATCGATATTGCAGCATCAAAAAGCAACAAAACATGGATTTTGACTACATCACGAGATAGAGGATTTTTTTCATAAATTTAGCAACATGTCTAACCCATATTTTCGTTATCAGACCCCAGCTCTAAGAGTTTTTCTGGCGAAAATTTGCGATTTTCTGGCTCACGATTACATAACTTTCTCTTCTTATGAAGTATTCGTAAGGCGAGAAAGTAAAAAGCGCACATGACCCTAATGAAAGAACTCACTTTTTACAACAAATTTGATTTGAAGGAAAAATATCAATCTTAAATTTTGTAGTTCTAGGAAGACGCCGAAAAAATTTCAAACTTTTGCAATTTTCGAAAATCCAGAGTTCACCGTTAAAATGGGACATATGCCACCTTTATAAGTGTATTTTACTCTATTCCTACAAGAAATTAAACAAAAAATTTGGAGCCGTTTTTAAGAAAATTTTCAAAATGACCGGGAGGCTTCATGTAAAGTACCCCAAATTTTGAAGAAAGTTTTTCAAAATCGCGGTGCCACGAGTGGAAGCAGAGCGACCGGGGAACAAATTTACAGGACCAGGACTTTTGGAAGAAATCGTACGTATAGTTTAAGCGCTAGTGCTGTTCACGGACGGACGGACGGACGGACGGACGGACGGACGGACGGACGGACGGACGGACGGACGGACGGACGGACGGACGGACGGACGGACGGACGGACGGACGGACGGACAGACAGACAGACGGACGGACGTTTTGAAAAAGAACACTTGTTCGGTATCAGGGGACCCCAAAACTTGTATTTCCGTTAAAATCTCGAAATCGATTTTACGCAGCATTACGTAACTTTCACTATACTACGTATATTACTCCGTGTTTACGTAGGTATACGGGAAACTAAACCAGTGGTGCTACTGAATGTCACAGACTTTTCCGTATTAGTTTCATTTCGTTTGGTCTCGGTCAACTATTCAAACTTGACAATACTCTTGACAACTGCCATCTATCGCCGCCCAAACTATATTGTTTGACATTTTATTATTTTTTCGGTTTCCTAATAGTAGAACAAAAATATTATTTTAAGAGTATTATAAAAACACTTAAACCTTGTGTTAAATGGCAATTTTCATTGAAAAATTTGGAGCCGTTTTCGAGGAAATGGTGATTAAGCTGTAGTTGCGACATTTGAAGCTCTTTTCCATAGAAAAATTTTGAGATTTCACAAAACTTCATTTCAAGCACTTGCACTCAAATTCAACAGTGTTTACAAATTGCTGGAAATGTGCATTTTAACGGTATGAGAGAACTTAAAAAAAATACATTTGTGTAATTTTTGAGAAAACAAAAAAAAAAATACTTCAAAATGAACTTTACGCCATATTAAAGAATGCAATTAGCACTATCCATTCGAAAACGTTGAACAAAAAATTTGAAGCAATTTTTGAGAAAATGGCGTTAGAGCGTTTCTAAAAATATGGAATTTTGTTTCTAGTTTTCACAGAAAACTATTCAATTTTTTAGAAACTTTATTTGGCATTATTTAAAGCACATGCACTCATTAATATAATAATGTGGACAAATCGCCGCTAATGTACATATTAACGACGTGAGAGACAAGTCAAAAATTAAATTTTTGTAATTTTTGAAAAAACAAAATAATAGAGCACTATGGCGTTAATGTCATCTCGTAGAGCACATTTAGCACTATTCCTATAAAAAGTTTAAAGAAACAATTTTAAGCGGTTTTTGAGAAAATCTGATTTGTGTGATTTTTTAAAATTTCAAATATTGCGTGCAATATTGCGCAAAAAACTACTAAAATTTTCAAAAAATGTACAGGGCCTTAATGAAAGAATTCACTTCGGACAACAAATTTTATTTGAAGGAAATATCTCTACCTTCAATTTTGTAGTTGTAGGAAGGCGCCGAAAAAATTTGAAACTTTTGCAATTTTCGAAAATTCAGAGTTAACCGTAAAAATGGGATTTATCCCATCTTAATAAGTGTATTTTACTCTATTCTTACAAGAAATTTAAAGAAAATTTTGGAACCGTTTTAGAGAAAATTTCACAATTTTCCGTTACAAATTTGGAAAAATTAATAATGTTAAGTAAAGTTTTTCGAAAATTGAATGATTTTTTGTGAAAACTAGCTCAAAATTCTGCCTTTTCAGAAACGCTCAATCGCTATTTTCTCAAAAATGGCTCCAAATTTTTCTTCAAACTCGTCAAAAGGATGGCGCTGATTACAACAAAGTTCAATTTGCGGCATTTTTTGGTTTTTGTAATTTTTTGAAAGATCTCTCACACCGTTAATATGCACGTTTCCAGCAATTTTTAAACAATATTTGTAAGTTACAATGCTCAAATGACTTCAAATGAGTTCTTCGATAACTCATAAATTTTCTGTTAAAAAGAGTTTCAAATTTCGCATTTTTAGTTGCGTTTAAACGCCATTTTCTTAAAAACGGCTCCACATTTGTCAAAGAAAGTTGCTATTTAGGTCAAGGTTTTGGTGTTCTTTGATATTCTAAAATTAATATTTCGTTAAACCACTGGGAAAGCGAAAAATTAAGAAAATGTCAAAAAATGTAGTGTGGGCGGCGATATATGGTAGCTGGCAAGTGTACGTATGTGGCAAGTATGAATAGTTAGCCGAGACCCAAGGAAATAGAAAACTAATACGGGAAAGTCAGCTATTCTGTAGCACCACTAATTTAAAGAGCTAGTTTTGTACAACAGTTTTGTACAACAATTTTGTCTGAAGTTAAAATCTGTATTCTACTACTAAAAAATTGTACAATTTTCGGAAAACCGAGTGACACACCGAAAATAAGACCAGTACCAAATTTTTACTGTAAAAAGCCAAAAAAAAAATTGAGCTATTTTTGAGAAACAAAATTTTTGTTTGGTTTTTTTCGAAAAATTGTACATGACAGTATTTAAAGTGCTAATTTGGTTCAACCGATTTTGTCTGAGGCAAAAATCTTTTATCTTTAATTTTGCAGTTTTGATTTTTTTGCAGTTTTTGGAAAAAATCAGGAATTTCAACAAAACGATACCTGCATCATTCTCTTAAACGTCCTTCGCAATATTCAAAAAGAAAATTTAGTCAAAAAATTTGGAGCTTTTTTTTTTTTTTTTTTGAAAATGCCCGAGGGGCTTTATTTAAAGCAGGGCCGTCAGACGAACGAGCACGCGAATGGCCTTCGCAAAGGTTTCGGGCACGCGGCGATATCAGCTTAGCGAAGTCACTAGAGTTATAGGCGGGAAGCAGGGGTAAGAAAACATCGTGCGAATGTGGCGAGTTGGGTGAAACACACCGGTTTGTATATCATAAAGAGACATTTATTAATTTTTACGAACTTTAAGTGGAAATTGACATGTAAACAAAAACTTCAGTTATACAAGCATTGATCGTTACACCACGGAAGTATTAAAGCACGTTTCTACTTAGTGTTAAAGAATGTAATATAAGAGAATTATTGATTCTAATGAATATTTCTGAGAAAATAAATATAAATCAAAATATATATTGAATCAAGATAAATATTGTATATCATAATTTCAGAAAAGCACTGACACTATTATTGAAAATAAACATTTAAAGAAATACGATGTGCATATCTTTCGTGTGAAAATGAACGCAATAAAAGCACTTAAAAATTACAGAATAATGATGAATAGAGCCCGGAAAAATATGTGGAATGAAACGTCAAAAACTTTCATAAATATGTTAAGAAAACAGTAAAAATATATAATAAGTATGTAAAATCGGGTACATAATGTAATATTAAAATACACTCAGTTTTAAACACTTTTACCTAATACAAAATTGCATTTATGAAAACTTTCCTAAAAACATTTAAAAATAATACAAACGTTTTAAAAATCATTCGGAGAGCTATATTTGCACTATATAAGAGTCCACCCGGATAAACTTTTTATACGTCTTCTTGCGCCCCGGCACGACTGCCATCTGTGCATCCCTGAGAAATCGGAGTGCCAGCTTTCCTCGGCCGCGGGCCCTGCGTGCCCTAGCGGAGCGCAAGCGCGCTCCGAGCACGTACGTGCTCCGTTTGACGGCCCTGATTTAAAGGATTCCAAAATTAAAATATCGGTTTCAAATTCCAGGAGCCTCGACATCAGTCAAAACGATTGAGATCAATTTTGAAGAAAATCGGCTGAATGGTTTAGGCGCTAGTGACAGACGCACATACAAACAGACAGACAGATTTTGCTGTCAATCGATTTTTCGGTATCATGGGCCATCAAAACATGGATTCTGGCTACACTGAAAGTTAGAGGATTTTTTCTAAACTTAGCAACAAGATTTATCAACTTTTTGTTACCAGAGCCGGGCAATAAGAGTTTTTCTGGCGAAAAGTCACTGTATTCTGGCGCACGATAACATAACTTTCTCTTCTTAAGATTCGTAAGAATATCTTCTTATCGTATTCGTTACGCGAGAAAGTAAAAATAGTATCTTCACAATTGTAGTTGTAGGAAGAAGCTGAAACTTTTCTAATTCTTTTTTTTAAATTTTCGAAAAATCAGCCATTTTAACAAACATGAGACCTGCACCATTCTCTTAAGGCTCCTTTATGATATCAAAGATCTAAATATAATTTTAAAAATTGCGCCGTTTTTAAGAAAAAAATGGTTTAAAAAACAATAAATATTAACTATGTTTGACACAAAATTTCGTAAAAAATACTCATGTTATTGACAAATTGAACACAAAATTATTTTTAGATGTTTTTCATGAGCACATTTCATTTAGAAAAAATGTTTATCTTCATAATTGTAATTGTAGGAAGATGCCAAAAATATTTAATTTTTTTCAATTTTCGAAAAATTAGAGTTTTCAACGAACATGAGACCTGCGCCATTCTCTTAAACGTCCTTTACCCTATCCAATAAAAAAGTTTAATCAAAAATGTTGGAGCTATTGTTTTGAAAATTTTGAAAATGACGTGGGAGCTTGATGTAAAGTACCCCCCAAAATTAAAATATCGGTTTCAAATTCAAGGGGCCGCGACATCAACCAGATAGATTAAGGAATATCAATTTTGGAGAAAATTAACAGAACTGTTTAGCCGCTAGCGTTGTTCGCAGACAGACAGACAGCTAGGCGAACAAACGGACGGACGAACAGATGTTTTGCTGTCAATCGGTTTTTCGGTATCAAGGATCCACAAAACATGGATTCTGGCTACACCAAGTGTTAGAGGATTTTTTTCTAAATTTAGCATATGCATGCTATCCACTTTTTCGTTGCCAGGGCCTCGTAATAAGAGTTTTTCCCGTTTTTTCGCGCAGCATTTCGCAACTTTCTCTCCATCGCGTAAGCGGTAGTGAGAAAGTAAAAGTATGGTACTTACCCCATTTTCGGCGAACTCTCCGTTTTTGCGAAAATTGCGAAATGTTCTTCAAAATTACAAAATTGAATATAGAGATGTAAGCGTCAACGTTTGTTGTAAAAAAATCAGCCCTTTAATAGCGATCACAGACAATTTTTTGAAAAAAGCTACAGTATTGAAGATAGAGATTTTTCTTTAATAAAATATGTTCTTCAAAGACAGACATTGAAATTGTTACACTTTTTCCAAATTATGAGTAATTTTTACGTTTGAAAATTAGGCAATATTTAATTTTTTTCTCAGAAATGGCTCCAATTTTGTATTAAATTTTCTCCTCGTGTGTATCGAAGAAAGGTAAGAAGTGATGCTAGCCCCATTTCTGGCGAACTCTGTACTATCGAAAATTGCAACAAGTTATCTTTGCAAAACTACAAACTTGATGACAGAGATTATTGTCTTGAATGAAATCTGTTCTAAAAAATAAGATCTTTAAGATAGGTAATGTACAATTTTGTGACACAACAAGTAGTTTTCAAGTAATTTCTGCTTTACATTTATGCGAATGATTAAAACAAATATTTCTCAAAACTCACTTTTTCTTTACATTTTTTCCCACAGAAAAAGGGGCGCTCAAAAGGATGGCGTATATTTTAATTTCGTTGATCTCCCTGAATTTTCTAAAATTGCAAAAGTTAGAAATAATGCGTGAAAGTGTGTGCTGTTGTACCTCACTAGTTTCTGAATGAAACAGTGAGTTCCCCTCAATTCATCATTCAGTGAACGATAGTGGTTTTGTAGTGAAAAACGAGGATTTACCAACATCAATGCAGCATTATAATCTTGTCCTTGAAACTTTGTTTTATGAAGGTAAGCCAATGAAACAACGTATCGTAACCCAATGCCACCGCGCGTTATATAAACCACAACTTTAATGAGCGGTTCATTTCACGTGCCTTGGCCCAGCGCGGACATACAGTAATGGCCTGCAGTTTGTCCAGTCCATGACGGAAATAATTATTTTCAACGTGTTCGTGTCGGTCCTGAGTCAGCTCGACGGGAGAAGTACGCGGTTGCGGGTGTGCACCGGGCCATCGCGTCAAGTGTGGTCCGAATTATTGTATTTGAGCAGTCCTTAGGCGCTACACCATTATCACAATATCAAAACGTCGGTGCGCGACATCGAAGCGTTCTAATAATTGTGGGATCGCTCCGATGTTACGATGATGCGATGTAACGTTACGATGATGCAGTTACAGTGTGCCGTCACGCGAAGGTGTTGCGTTACGATAGGTTGTTACATGTTTGGACTCTCTTGATCGTCTGATTGTCCCTCCCCCCTCCCGCTTCCTCCTTAATCTTCTCTACTCAATTAAGCTATACACCTCTGGCTAAGTAAGCTCAAGAGCTCTTATTTGCTCCTCTTTGAGAAACTACTGCACGGAACTACCCATGTGAGTCGACTCAACCTCTTGTTTTTCCTTGAATGGAAAGCCGGCAAAGTTCAAACGACATAATTGTGTCTGACTTTCCATGGAAATTTCGTATTATTCTAATAAGAAACAGAAATTTAAAGAAAACTCTATAAAAAAACGATTCTTAGGAATCGAACGGTTTCTTAAAAAATTTCCGGTTAGAAATTGCGAAATTATTTTGTTTGAACGAAATTATTTCGTTTAATTATATTTAACATTGGCACTTTCTCCTTCCGTGCGGACTTTCAAATCTTCTCCCAGTTTTATTTTATTTTGTTTTCATCGACAAGTTATCAAATGTACAAATAAATATGGCATATAGAAACAAAAAAATATATACACTGCCTATATATTCGCAATGTTCTTGCGGGGAGCGCATTGAGTGAATGCAATGCCGTAGGCACTTGAACGAAAATAAACCTCAAGAAAGTGCAGAAAACTACGCTGATAATGTCAATTCGTACGCAGATGAATCCACATATCACAATAACTGCGTATGTTCGTAGAAGACACAATGATCCGCAAGGTGACCGGGGAGCTCCCAAAGGAAGCAGCAACCGCGACATTCGTGGATTCGTCTCGTCTTGCTGATATGCCGTCTGGGGGTGTGCGGAGATGCGCGGGGAGAGGCTGGGAAGGAATGCATTAAGTAAAAGGAAATATAAGTCGAAAATTTATGGAACGTAATTTGTAAGAGTAAAAATGGCTCTAAGAGTGACATAAGACAGTGTCGTCTATGCGCCAAATCGACAGGTGATTTAATTAGTTTATTTGGGGAAGGTTCATCGAATCGGAACTTGGTGAAGATCATTCGTGAGCGATTACAAGTCACGGTGAGTTTGGGTGGATTTACTTGTATTTTAGGTGAATGTGACTCGTGCGTGAGTGTTTTTTATCGAGGATGTTTAGTTTCTTTTGATTATTTACGACGAATTTGTGATTTATTGCTCCAGCAATAGGTGTAATTATGCCGATCATCATTCTCTCGTGAATCCAGTGAAATTTTATGAGATATTTTTTCCTTAAATCTAATTCTATGATAGCGCGATCATCATTTTTGTTTGAAAGGATTTTAAAGTAGTTTTGTACAATTAAAATACCCTTGATTCATAACCTTACATCTACCTGTCAATGTATATTTGTGCATATTTAGAAATACTGTAAACAATCCGGTATTTACTTTGTCTGGTTTCCTTAACATTAACCGGAAACAAAAATTCTTGAAAGCTTATTATGAACAGTTGTAGGGAATTTAAGTGTTAATTAAATGCTATGTTTACTTATCCAGTTCTGTTTACATTGCAAAATATTAACAAATTATCATTTAATTATTCAGGGCATATCATCTGTCAACTCCATTTATTATCTGTACTCAAAATAGCTTTGCTCTTTAGATTATTGTGAAGAATCTGAATTGTAAACAAACAAATTCAACAAGTATAACCAAACAATTGATGTCTGATTGAGACGAAACAGAATAGCAAGTTAAGATCACAATTTGTGTTCTTGTTAATTTGTCTAAGTATGTTATACTGCTCAAGATTTAGGTTGAAAGTACCTAATTGATAAATTCTCGTATGTAGAAATGTTATAATTGATCTGGTAATTTAGATTGCAGAAAATGATCCACTTCCGAAAACAGTATGTATGACCTGTAAGAAAACTTTGGAAGAATTCGAATCATTTCGACAGTCTTGTATTTTAGCAGAGAAAGTTTTGAAAACATCTCATGACAGCTCTTCTCTTCTTATTGACTCACAAGTAGGTTCATGTAAGATTAGTGTGTTTAAACATATTACTCATGCTCACATCATTATTGTCAGGTGTTTTTGCATGTGTTTTAAGAATTGTCTTCTTTCTAGGATATCACAGTATCTGGAGTTTCAAAATTTCTTTCCTTGCCAAGTTGTGTGGAACCCATTCCACAACAGATACAAAATGTTAAAGTGGAAAGTGAGTAATGTTTTGTAAGATTTAATTTCCTTTTTTTCCTCTTAAAAAAGTACTGTAACTCTAAATGTGTTTATGCAATTGCAGTTTGTGAGACTGACCTGGAATCAAACAATACTTATCAGGACCTTTCATGCCAAGATTTAGATAGTGATACTGAAGGTGCTACTGTAAAAGAGCCTCATCAAGATGACTATATTCTTGTCAAGGAGGAAGCTTTTACTCTTGGCGATGGAAACAATAGGTATAATTTTACAATAGAAACATGTAAACCCTCTTACAGCACTGTTACACTAGCCAACAGAAGAAATATGAACAATTTTTATATCGGATCAATTGTGTGTAATCTTGATTTGAATTAACTTTTGAACCCAAAACTCCCATCTTGATCAAGTTTTTGTTCCATTTCCTGTGATCCATTGAGCAAATGTTGTGACAGCTCCTTTTGATGTTTCTGAACTCTAAATGTAGCTTTTCTCCTTCCTAATATTTTTAAGTTATTTAAGTGTTATTTTGGTCTATTTATATTTCAGTTGATTTTGCCTCCTTGATAAATTTCATCTTGATCAAATGACAACCAAAATCCTTGGTGTATTTTCTAGGGTGCCATCTTTCAGTAATATCATTCTATGTTATACAATATTGTTCTAAATAGGTAGGGAGGAAGGTAGAATGAATTCTAAGAAAGTTAAAAGGAAGTAAAATATTGTTTTTACTTTGTTAATCATTAGTTGTTAATAAAAATTGTAAATTTTGGTTATTTATTATGCATTGTAGATTTAGTTAAATTATTATTAATACTCGATTAACTTCAGTGACTAAAATTTTATCAATTTGTCAGAAAAATTAATGATGGCCTAAGGACTAGAGTTTAGATTTGAAAGCACTGAAAATAACTACTAAAAAGATCTGTTGTGTACTGATTCTGTTTATCTCATTTTGACAGACAAATGATCTTGTGTTAACTTCGAAAATTATTCACTTTTTCAGAGAATATGAATAATAAAGTTATTTCCTGCAAGGGTGCATTAAATACAAAATTTATAGTTGTTTGGATATCTTTCATTAAACTCTTATTCTACTTAATTTTCTTTTCACTTGTCTTCAGGTTATTAAATCATTGACAGTTAAAAAGTAATTATTTTTTAAATTTCTTTCCAATACTTTTTGTGAAACTAGTGATGCTACAGCAACACATGCATTCAAATATATGTGATGTTTATATAATATAATATTTAAACTTGTATTCTACTTTTTTAATTTAAGGTCGCATCAACTACTAAGTCATTAGCGACCACTATTGGATGTAATGTTATGGTATGTGGATGAAATGATATGGTGATGATGGTGGGCGAAAGGACAAACACTTACAACCATGCTCGAGGTGGGACTCGAACCCGTAACCCCACGGTCCAAGATCACTACTGCACTACTGTCTTAGCAATCTCGGCCACGGGGCCAACTACTAATTTTTCAGCCATTTCTTGAAAAAAGCCCTTTAGCAAATGAACTGCAAGAGTTTCAAATTTGTAATTTTTGAAGATTTGTTATTTTCAAAATTTGAGAGGTTTTAATGAAAATTGAACTTGTGCTTTATTTATAAGCCATTTGAGGAAAGAAAATTAAAGAAGAAAATAATTGCAATGAAAATCAAATCCTTGCCTCCATTTGGTAGGCCACAATGAATACTCGTGTCTGTGAGAACTTACCCCAATTGGTCTTTTATTATGCGAAGTATTTAAATTATCTATCAGTGCATCAAGAAATAAATATTAATATTTTTAAAAAAATGGAAATTTCAAGAAATATCATTAGAGATTATTTGATACATTTTTGTCCACAAGTGGATGATGTTAAATTGTAAAATTCACCTCTAACATACCTAAATATTAATGTAGAAATTATTTTAAAAATTACTTATTCTTGAAAATTCAAGAGTTTGAACAAATACTGCTCTTGTACCATAGATTATAGAGTATTGTATCTATCCTAACTTAAAGGTTGAAAGGAAAATTAAAGCCTTTCTGTTAACTTGGAAAGAAAAAAAAAATCTTAGCGTCATTGTGGTTATTAGCAACTACGCCAGTTACAGTTATTTTACGACTTTAAAAAATTTCATTACAGAACAATACATTACTGGGTACATTTCAAGTATTTTCCAAGTACAATAATACAAGTAACATTACAATGATCTTAATACAATATCCAAACAAATCATTGAAATAAATCATTGAAATGGAGTTGTGACAATTTACATGTGACTACATGGTTAAATGTCAGAAAATATATTAGCAACTTCATAAAAGTTAATTCAACCACGTCTGGTGGAATCTTTAAATCAGTAAGGTTATAAAACTGTTTATATTTTGTTGTATTAACAGGTTGAAAATTTGTGTTGTAATGATTAATTTAACTTTCAAATTTCTTAGCTTTTTTTGAAATTTCAAAATTATATAAATTACTAAGACGCCTAAGCTGAGTCTCATAAAATTTGTCCAAGACATTAGGGTTCATAAAAAATGCTAAATTCAACTCAGTATGATTTAATTGTTTTTGTAGACATCTTTTTTTGGACAAACTTTTCAGATATACACAAATTAAGGGTCTTTAATTGATACAACTTAACATATTTTGAAAACCTCTTACTCAGATTTATAAAACTAAAAGACAACTTTGGACCAATCATATGTCTTATAAAGTTAGGATTCACGCGTGACTTTTTACATTGGATTAAAAATGACAAGTGAACCTCCATGCGCTTACATCGAATACTTACACACATCTTCTTCTTGACCCAGGATGCAGCACAGGGATGAAGAGAATTAACAAAACTACCATTGAGAGAGTTATGTTGCATTTTTGAAAACATGGTGTGTTAAAATACTAATTCTAAGCTTGTGGTAACAAAACATTCTACAGCCCGCCCACTACCACGCCAATGTGGGTATTATATAACACTAGTGTTATAAAAGTTAATTACATTGTTTTGAACTTTTTTAAAGTTAAATATTCCATCATGTACCTATCTAAATAACTGACATTGATGGTTGAATCTGGGATATATTTTAAAGATGTGATCAAGGTCTACGTGGGTATTTTTTTATGTATTTGTCACATTTTTAGAAACTTATGTGAAAACTTCTCATATTTTGAAAAATATTAAATATGAAATTATTTAAAGACATAATATTGAGAATTGCATAAAGGATGAAATCTCTAGCTTCAACATTGAAGGTTTTGGGCAAGTTCTTAAAAAAATGAACTTTTGCAATTTTTGGAAAATCTGAAATCTTAATCAAAACTGAATCTGTACTGTATACTAAATCCGTGCACTTTCAACAAAAAATTCGTGGTTGAAAATTGAGCCTTTTTTGAGAACAATTTGGAAATGTCCTAGGAGCTTTGTACAAAGTTTGGCCAAAAATTAAAAGGTGTTTCAAATTTGTAGTCTTGAGTGTGGCCAGCTCAATCGAGGAACATTTTGGTGAAAATCCCATGAATGGTGTTGATGCTAGTGTTGCTGGTATTGTCTGCAGAGAGATGGACAGGCAAAGGTTTTTGAATAAAGTACTTTTCCAGTATTGTGAATGCCTAAAATGTTTCTCAGTCAACATTTTAACATCAGTTTTTTCAACATTACAATACTGTCTCTGTACTAAATGCTAGGTATTCTCACACCATTGGCTAGCATAGAATTTGTATCCCTATCAGGTTACTTCAAATTAGGGTTGTTATTATTTGTTTTAGTGGGTATACCCAAAATAGCGCCCCTTGTGAATGGCGCCCATGGCACATGTTGTTTGACATGCTGTAGATACGCTTACAACTAAGTGTATGGAAAAGTTAAAATAGGAAGAAATAAATTTTTTTTTTCATCTTTTTTTATTTATTATTAATAAAACAATCGTTTAGTTTACAGTTCAGTTTCTTTTCTATTTGAGAATGATCATGTGAGGAAGATGAAGTCATAGGTTTCTGTGGCTGGAGTCATGTGAATGATCTTGGTTGTCTAGGTGACGCCGCATCAACACAGCCTTCAATGTACCATCGCCCGGACAGCCAAGATCATTCATCATGTGAGGAAGACCTAGAGTTTTCTGGCAACATAAATTAAAAAGTTATAATGAATGTACTGCCACCGATTTACATGAGGGAGGCGGGCTAATTGATACATATATTCATTTCTATTTTATCACTTGTATTTTATGAGATATTGAGGTAACTTTGTTTTTTTTCAAATGGAACAATACATATTTGTTTAGTCTATCATGACGTGTATAAAAAGACAAATCCAATAATATACAGATTGTCATGTCAGATAAGCATTTTTTTTGAGTAATTTTGATTTTTTTGTGATGTATATTTAACGGATATTCTGAATGTAAGAGTCAGCCACACAGTCATGCAGTGCTCCCCCTACTAACATGCTCGGTCAAGGTAAGCTGAGCACAAAAAAAAAAAAAAAAAAATGATCAAAAGTACTAAAAAAAATTGCATATCTAACATATTACAATATGTATTTCATTAAATTCGTCTTTTTACGCTTGTCATGATCAACTAAAAAAAATATGTACTGTTCTACTTGAAAAAACAAAGTTACCTCAATATCTCATAATATACAAGTGATAAAATAGAAATGAATATATGTATCAATTAGCCCCATTCCCTCATGCACATCCGTGAAAACTGCATTGCAATAACTTCAATCGTTCAAAAACTGCAGGAGGTGCTAAAGTGATGTGACTCACTTGTATATAATTAATATAAAATAATAATATGAAAGTAAAATAAATAATGTGATAATATAAAACAACATACCAAAATTGTGTTCGTCATAATTATGAAGGTATTTGAAATGACAGTACTGGTTTCATGTTCCAAAGCATTTTAGCATGTACAAGTTCACAATATTCCAAAAGCATTACATACCTGTTCTAAAGGCTCAATTAGGCAGAAGCTTGATTACCACACATGCCAGATCGGTCTGCACTCTCCCAAGTTGTTATGTGTGTTGCTATGAGTCCTTGCAGAAACTCTCCTGCCCATCTCGTGACTGTCTGGTATGGAAGGACATTATTCCTGAGAGCTTCCACCTATTCCCTGTGTTATTCTTGGGTATTTCTCCCATGGAGATTGGCTGTCTTAGTGTATGAACACTGGTTACGTTCATCTTGCATGGCAGCAGCCAGACAGCTGATTTCACGTTGCTCTCTGTACTAATAGAAATACTCACAGGACCACCTGTTGTTATGAACACACATTAGTACATTTCTTTCATGCGACAAATAAAGTTTTGTGATCCAGTAACATTTCTTTTAGAAAAAACAATAGTTTCCATGACTTCCGACCCAACCCTTGTATTATTGAAAACCGGGAATAACAGAGGTCCATGAGAACCTTGAGGAACATGCAAACAAAATCACATGCCCCTTGGAAAGGATTTATATCTAACATTCAGTAGTGAATTACACAAATAATTTTGTATCCACTTCAGTAGTGGCCTCTCCATATAGTGCAATTTGTTTAGCAAAATCTGATGAGTAATTAGTCAAAAACCTTGGCATAATCCAAATATACTGAGTCAATTTTCAGCAATAAAATGTTTAATTTAACAGCTTAATTTGTAAGTATAGAACTCTTGGGTCTGCAAAATTGTTCATCGATCAATAGAGCATTTAGAGTAGGAGAAAATTTTTCTTTGTTACTGAATATTCAAATTTTAATCTTAATGTGCCTGCTCTATTTCACTGAACATTATTAGCAACAATGTAGTATAAGCCAAATTTAGGTTAAACAGAATTTTTATTCTGTTGTGTCTTCAACCGGTATAAAAAAATGTGATGTTCTGGAATGCCTGATGATGTGCCTTGAGCCTTGAAACATCGCAAGTTATCAGTACCTCTAAAATGGAAAAATATAATCAATATTCAAAACAATAAAAACTCTTCTGTTTTATCATTGATTGCTTCAAATAATTTGGAACCTTTGAAATAAATATGTGCTTTATCTGCTTATTCTGTAGTTGAGACAGGAGTGTTTTTCAGTAGTTCATGCCCATGTCAAAAATTACACACCTTTGTAAACCATTCTTCTATTAAGATCAACTAAAGAATTATGAAGATGAAGTAAAATTTATTCTTAATTAGAAAATCAGAGACTTCCTTAAAGAGACAAATTAAAATGTTCATAATGTACACAATTTTCATCCAAAGTGGATGAATTCTTATCAAATTGGCAATAGAATGATTAAGGTGAAAAATGAATTCACGCTCTTCTCACCTTTAACTGTCACAAAACCAGAATAATGTTTTTAATGAAAAAAAAATACTGATTTTAAAGTTTGCTGTGGACTTCATTTCACTAGAACCCAATAAATCTATTAGCAGGTTTTAAAAATATAAACGTCTTAAAAAGCACAAAAAAATTTAACTATCATTTTAGTTGAGGAAATTATGAGTTCAGATAGAATAACGTAATTTGTAGTGATAAGTAATTTTGCATTAAAAATATTTCGTGACATTTAACTTATTTGAGACATGTTATTTCACAATGACCTCCCACTACTATTGTACATGCCAATCTAATGTGTTTGGATTAAAGAGACTCTATGAAATGTTTACTGGTGAAAAATTTTATTTGTGGTCACTCTAACATACTTCATAAGAGTGTAAATTGTAAATGAGCCCCCAATTCTTGGCGAATTAGCTGAACAGTAGGGGAGGCACTCAGGCACAAGCAATTTTAGTCTAGTGGAAAGTGAGTGGCACACAGGCAACTGCATTTTGGCCCCATTCTTACATTTGAACAGTCCAGTTGTACTGTATATGCTCCAACAAAGAATACATTTATTTATTTATTTTTTTATTAATTCAGTATACTTCTCTTACAATACAGCATTAAAATTAATAAAAATATTTGTACTACATGCAGCTAAGTATTCTTCTTATTGGTGGAGATCTCTCATTATGAAATGAAATAATGAAAAAATAATTGAAATATTTGAACTTCATTAAAATAAATTTTCCCAGTGAAATTAAATTACTTGCTTACCTTTTTTAACGTGAATTGATTAGGGCAAAATTGTGGATGGCAGTAGTTTAAATTCTAATTTTTTAACTTTTTTTTTCGTCCATTAAATCAGTTTTTGGGTTCCCTTATTTCCAGAGCCCTAGGAGATCACCCTGTCCTGCTCACACCTCTTACCAATATTTAATTTCTACGCTTAAACCAGTCATCTTTACAAGCTTTTCTTGAATGTGTGTTGTGAAACAATGAACAAATTTTAAGAATGCTAATGCAGATTCTTTATTTTTCAGAGTGCCAAATAATTTTGTAGAATTTTCAAGACCTGGAATTAAGCCATCAGATAGAACATTGATCAACAACGTGAAGAAACGTGAAGTTCTTCCACAAATGTGGGATGTTTATGAAAAACAAATAACCCACAATATTACTAATGTGGTGATGCGACGATACATAATCAGCAAAGCAGCTTTTCCTTGTTCCTTGTGCAATAAGTGTGTTATACTTCAACGCAACGTTTCTAAAGAAGACGATTCTTGTGATAGAACATACAGAAGTGAGATCTCGGACTCTAGATCACTGTCGTACCGGTTTGGAGAAGAAATGGGTGAATTGCTTGAATGTGAATATTGCAAAAGACCATTTCCTCGATTAAATTCCCTTAAACGTCATTTGCGTACTCATTTTGGCTATGAGACTCTACCATGCAAAATATGTGGTAAAGGCTTCAGCCGTAAGGAACACTTGGTTCGCCACATGTTACTACATACAGGAGGTCGGCCATTTGAATGTGAAATATGTAAAAAATCTTTTACTCGCAAGGAACATCTGAATCGTCACTTGTTAATTCATAATGAAACTTATCTTGGTCACAAAACACAACCCGATTATTGTTCTTCCAGCTTCAAATTTGAAAAGAATGGAAGTGAGGTGAAACCCAAACGCCATACCTGTGAAATTTGTGGTAATGATTTTGGTAGAAAAGAACATATGGTCAGACACGTACGGCGTACTCATTCTTTAAGTTATCCTGATTACATTCCGTTGTCAAATTTTACTATTACCAATATTGGAGAAGATTCTGTCCCTGCTTATAGTACTTCATCTGAAGCTTCAACAAACCATCATGTTTCATCTTCAGATGAATTGTCAATAATTCATGAAGAAAGAAACACATTTCATTGTAGATTGTGTCCAAGAAGTTTTTCCTGTGAAGCTCATCTTCTTCGGCATTTAAAAATTCATGCTCGAGATTCCATGTTTGTTAATGAAAGTAGGGTTCCTGGTACTGACATTACCTTATCTTTAATAAATGCCAATGATTGAAGTGTAAGTATTGTGTCCATTTAAATAGTATAAATAGTTTTAATGTGGATTGTAATTAAACTTCATGAAAACAAAAATGAAATGAGTAGAAGGGGTCAGGTGCATAAATTATTGCTACATAATTAGTTAAAACTGTGTTCAAAAATTGTATCAATTTTTGGATATGCATGAGGATTGTTATTAAAAGTGTTTTACATTCTTCTCTTTCTGCTGTTCACTTAGAGATTTTATGCACAACCATTGTTGTGTTGAAACGTCTATAACAGAAGAGTGAGAATTGAATGATTATTTTAAAGAAGGTATTACTACAGTCTTTTCTGAAAAGATAAATATTAAAATATGGTTGTAATACTTTCAGAACTCCAAATTTGTGTAGTCGTGCCATTATTTTCTTAGTCAAGTGTTATTTTGTTATTTTTCATTAGCTGCATTTATAGGGAATTGTCTGAAATGTCTGAAACAGTTGATAATAGTGAAAGCTATAAGAACAGGCTCTAAAGAAGCTGTTCATCACAAAAAGTTTAGAGGAATCCAAACTATGTATGCTGAGTTTCTTGGCATGAAAATAATATATATTAAATATTTTTAGAGGGTGGCATCAATAGAGTACTGAAAACATAGGTATTTTTCTGTTTACCAGCATGATTTTCATCTTTCTTGCATTTTTTCTCATTGGCAAATTCCAATTAATTGTTCTGATTTTTCTGATATGGAAATTTTTGTATGAATTATTTCCCCAAATATTCAATTTAATGATGCCTTATTTTACATGGCAACACTCAGGCCATCAGGCCTGCTCTTGTATCTGGCCATGCAAATTTTGCTACATTCCTTTCACCATGTAATGCAGAGAGGTGATTCATTTAGCTTAGAGGCTGCTTTTAGGCTTGAGGATCTTTAACATAGGACACCTAGCTTTACTTCCGCTCTGAAGGAAGGCATATGAAGGATTTTTTGCCCTTAAAAATCCATGACCAATTGGGTTTGAACCTGTAAACGTGGGTATAACAGCTCAATACACTTAACATTATACCTTTGAAGCAATAAAATACAACCGAAGCCGAATATAACATTGGTATTCTGAGCATGTTGTTCATGTTCATTGTTTGCTTATGGCATTGAATAAAGTGTTTCAGCATTAGTAAATAGTAAGCATAAAACGATTAAGATTTATGAGCGTAACAAGTTAAGAACATCATTATGTTATTTTGTTTAATATTTAAAACTTTAAAATC
Source organism: Acheta domesticus (assembly GCA_031308135.1). Classification (NCBI taxonomy): domain Eukaryota; kingdom Metazoa; phylum Arthropoda; class Insecta; order Orthoptera; family Gryllidae; genus Acheta; species Acheta domesticus. The sequence continues at coordinate 284,588,319 of JAHLJT010008446.1, read as the reverse complement.
AGGCTGTAAAATAGTTGGAGGAAGAGGGAGGCCTACTGCGAAAATTTTAGAACAACTTCAAACCAAACTACACTTCAAAAACTATATCAAGATGAAGAGGACAGCGGAAGACAGAATGTCGGGGCAGCAGCAACTAGTCACTTTTTGTCTTTAGGACGATGATGATTTAAAACTATGTGTGATGAGATCAGAATCTTTAAAACTTTTAATGTCTTGCTTTTTTTGCCTTAACTTTTGTGTTTTATTAAGGCACTTCACTTTATTTCTTTGAAATTATCTTCAGTTCCAGTTCCTAGCATTCATCTATGTTTGTAGAAAAAAATTGCACATATTTTGAAAATCCTTCTTTCACTATATTTTCTGCAGAGAAAAATTATTGTTTCTATGTTTAAAGAGACAAATGAGATTTCCCTTTCCTTTCTGATTGGGATTACCTTCCAGTTTTACCTTCCTGTCTGCCATTTGTATTGGTGTCTAACAGAGAGACCTATCAGGGACTCCCACAGACACCTCTGGGGAATTCTTCCCAGTGAGGAGCCTCCTCATGCTCTTTGAGCATCACACTGAAGTAGCCCTTAGGCCTATCTCAGTACTGTACCTATTCTGTGCCCTTATCTTGTGTCTGAGGCAGCCCGTGGGCCCATCTTGGTGCTTATTATCCTTGTGAATGTTTTGAGAGTTAGTTCCTCATTTAACACGTACAAGTGGTACGTAATTTGATACATATGGTTTTGGGAATGAGTACCAGTGCCATAAACACAACTGATGGATCAGAGGTGGCCTACCCAGATGTAACTTGTTCGTGCCTCACATGCAAGCTCCTCCACACTGAGCCATCCTGGAACGAGTGGAAATGATGGGAAAAGCGATGCGTGAAGGGTGGGAGAGCCCATTGAGCCACTAGAAAAGGATGAAAATCCCCATGTGAGTGTAGGACTTGATCCTGTAACCTTATGTATCGTGCTCACTTCGGCACTGCTGCCTTTGCAACCATTTGGGTCAGCCTCTTATGTTTTTGAGAGGTACTAACTGGGTAAATACTGGACTAGGAGCACTCTTGCTTATAAAAAATCCTCTATAAATAGTAGTGTTTTGAAAAAAATTTGATACAGAATCAAGCCTGTGCAATTTAATTGCTCTTTCAGATTGATTGAGTCCCTAAGATTGTTGTAGATAAATTAGCAAAATTCTCACATTGTTTTAAAGTTTTTGAATCCTTAAAACTTAAGTTTTTCAAAATTTTGAAACTAATATACTTAGTACTATCAGTAGTAGAAGATGTGGAGCAAGTTTTGTAATGGCTGGCCCTCTCTGTTGTATCCTGGTTTTCATTTCTATTTGTTTTACCAGTAGTCTTTAGCCAAACTACTTGTGTTTATTGGCTCCTCAACTTAGTCTCTCCAGTCTTTTTGTTTTGTTTTGTGTGTGCGTTTCTTTTTCCATCTTTGCATTAGAATCCAATCTCAAACTCTGCTAGGTCAATGCCTCATATGTGTCTTATTTAATCATTTTGGATGTATTTTAAGTGCCTAAAATGTCACTTTTCATGCCTAATAGTGCCTAATTTTATAATTTTGTTATGTATTTGAGGTGCCTAAATCATAACTTTTTTGTGCCTAAAATTCCGAGGTCTAATCATGTAAAAATCTAGTGACAATGAAATTCAACAGACTATCTACACGTCAATAGGTAACAAAATTATGAAATTAGACACTATTAGGCATGAAAAGTGATGTTTTAGGCACTTAAAATACATTCCAAAATGATGAAATAAGACATTTAAAAATCATTTGGCCTGAAAAGTTATGTTTCTGACATTGAAAACTGATTGCAAAACGATTAATTTAGGCACTTTTAATATACAGGAAAGGTAAATATTTTAACATTTATGAGAGTGACTGCAAGTGCATTATTTTATTCACTTACATAATGAAATAGCACTGTATATAATCAAGATTTGATTCGAACCCTGCCTTTGTGGTTCAAGACTTGGGTCTATTTTGTAAGATTCACGTTTCTGACAGTAGACTTTTACCTGACCTATGCCTTTCCTTGCCTGGATTACATAGATGACACACTGTGGTGATAAGTCTCAATCTGTCAACTTCACAAGGAATTAATACAATTGCCTAAGAAGTGCATGCTGATTGGAGACGAGTGTGAAACACCCTCTTTATAATGACTTGCAGAACTCCTTATGTTTAGTGTGTTATGCGAGAGATTTTGGTGCTTAGTCAATTTTGCATTTGTCAATCTGCAAATGTTCGCATTTCGGGAAATTTGGGAAAGTATTTGCGTTTTGGTATATCAAATTCAAAAAGTGAGTAATGAAAATATGATAATTCTTCCAAATTACTTGTTTTAAGCAAAAAATATCAAAATAGGCATCAACCACATTTTGATTGATTTGAGGACATTTTAGCACTATTATACATGCTTTCAGAAGGTATATTTTTTCATGATTTGTGAACATCTGCAATTATTTTCCCCAATCTCCTAAAGGAACTAAATAGGCATATGTCCTAAAATGCAAGGTTTAATCATGATACTTATTACCATATTTAGTGTTTCTATTTTATGTCGACTTCATTTCAGATCTCTGTTTGCCCCACCCTCTACCAAATATTTGGTATTGGTGGGGTTCATTTTCAGTCCCTACTCATTCTTTGTGTACATCATGAGTTTTTCTTAACATGCTGTATAGTATGAACCCACTCATTTGCAGCTAGGTTTGCCTATTCATCCTCAAAGTGAGACTGAAAATTAAATTTTTACATTACTGTGTTGAGAACCAAATTCCGCACCAAAATAATTTGTATTTCTCTTTCTTTTGCTAATATTCCTTGTTGAAGTTGTTGTTATTCACAGTTAATTGATAATTTCTGTTCAATGGAAAAATATTGCTCAGGATGATTAACTAATTTGGGTTTGCATAGATTTTGGATTGTGATTGATACATACTGAGTGTAGAAATTGTTTACTACTATTTTTAGAAGCAAAAATTAAAGGAATAATTATGCAGCTAGACCCCTTGAATGATAGAAGTGTACAGGTAAAAGAGTTTCAGATAAAATTATTTATTTGGAAAGTGAATGTGAAGTAAAAGTAGATGATCAGAAGACGTTCTCTCACCAAACCTATTCAGCTGTTTTCGATGATACTAAAAATATAAGGAAAAGATAATAAACGAATAAGGAATAGTAGTGCTTGATGAAGAAAATGGATTGTCAGACCAAAACATACTAAAAGTGGTTAAAACCCTTTAAGGAATTTCTAGATGCTCTTGAAAGAAAAAAAGGTAAAATTCATGAAGCATTTTATACGAAATAGCTTGATTCAAAAATTGACAAATGGAATTGGAGGTGAATATATTTCATTATGTAGAAACTGGGTGCTTGCTATTAAAAACTGCCAACGGACCTATCAGAATATCATATTGTGCAATATAACTTCCATTCTATGATAACGCTGAATATTGTGTGTTTTTATGATAAAATTAGGATTAAAGTAGACTTACTTGAAAAGAAAAGTCATGTGGTACCTACTTCAGCAGGATTGCTACAAACTCTTTTACCTGTGTACCTGAACATTTTAATTGTTAGAAGTGTTTATCTTAGTAATGTAGCATGCTTATTGTTTTGACATGTGATGTGATGCATTGTGACGTGGTTGTGCCTTAAAATGTTGCGTATACTGTGATTTCATATTTTAGAGATCATTATGTACTTTTGAATGTCATAATTTCCTCAATCAATTTGAAAAATGATTAATAATTCCTAAAGTTGTATGTAAGGTAACTTAAAGTAATATCTGTAGAGAGAAGAACTGAGTAATGATTGTGTGAATAGTAGTGTCTGACAGGGGTCCTGTGCTTTCTATCAATCATTTGCAGCTGCTAGTATTCTTACATATTGGCTGGGAGCTGTCTCCATGTGTTAATGTGTTTTCTGATGAGGTTTTGAAAGAGTCAAACTTAGGAGCATCTGTTTCAGGTTTCTTTTTCTGCAGTGCTTACAGAATACTTGCAGTGGAAGAAAAAGGGTATTATTTTGTTGTTATTTTTAATGAAATCAACTTTTAATATTTAATTAAATTTTGGACATTGTTCACCTGGGCAATTGGAGAATGTACATATGTACATCCTAATGTGGTATAGAGGATGTGATTATGATACACGAACACATTCTCTCCAAGAAATATTTAACTCGTTTAGCATGTTCCCACCCATGCTGTGGTAGCAATGAAAAACATTTATGTATGTGAACATCTGCGTATGTTTTTAGAAAACTACACTTTTTCAAAACATCTTGGAACAAGATGAATTTATTTTAATTAAAGAACTGCTTTCTCTGCTTAAATGTTTCCACTTGCATTAAAAACTGAAAGGAAATTCTAGTCTGTGCAGCAGTGTGTTTAAATTGATGTCTGTGAACATTAGTGCTGAATTATTTTCTTTTGATAATGGTTATTATTTGTTAATAAATTTTGATGGTGTTTTATTTATATTTTATTTTGAAGAATAAAAATATGTTGTCAATTGTCCTTAAAAGGTTTACCTGTAAGTCATTGTTATTATTGAATACAGTTATTTTATCTGGCACAGGGCCCTGCAAAAAATGGAACTGGCTGTAATAGTGTGGTACAATCAGTCTGATAATTATTGTTTTTAAAAAACTAATTGTGAGTTAAGAGGTTTATATGTTTATTTTCATTAACTTCTTTTTATCTCGTCTGGGCTCTTTTGATGGAAAGTTGTAGGAGGAAATTAATTTTTTTCCTTATGTTTTAGATCCATGTGCCATTTTGGGCACTATCATACCTGGAAGAGATAGCCATAATTTTACCTGTTGTTAATAATGTTACCTAAATTGGACTTTTAAAATCATAATTACCAAGCTGTTTGTATTATAAATGAATGAATTTATTCTGAATATGTTGTTTTGTCATAATACTTGAAGGGCTTTAAAATAGTGTGTAAATCAATTTCTTTCAGTCTTGCAAAGAATTCTAATAGGTAGTTGTGGGAATGAGTTCAGAAGAGCAATTTTATAAATTAAAGTACTGTACAAAGCACCTGTACATCATTTTGTTTTTTACTGAATTTAAGAAATTTAGTATTGCAATATTTAATTCTTGCTCTTAATAATATTTTAAGTAGTAATGCTTCATTACATTAGTTGAGGTTCTGCTGATAAAAAATCATTGTTGCAGTTTTCATTACTGATTACCTTTTTTTCTGAAATTTCATTATGTTTCTGTGTGGAAGGATCATTTATAATGTTAGCCATCTATATTTTCGTATTCCCTCACAATATATTTCGTTTCTGTTCAAGTGTAGTACTTTTAACTTTGTTATTGCTCAGTATTTAGTCAGGTTGGATAGATAAATGTATTTGTCTGATAAGTACGAGGCAGTTTTCCAGAAATTAACCCTTCTCTGGACAAGCTATTTTTGTAATATGCCTGGGCAAGCAGTGTTGGCCAGACACTGTCTTAAAAATGTATGTAAAATGCTTTATTTTTTGACTTTGACACAGTTAATATTCTAATAACAAGAACATTCATCACTAAAACCTTTCTGAAATTTGCTCATCAGAAACGTTTTGGTGAAATTTTTGTTCTGGCAGCTGCAGTGACTCACAGATTGCTGACCTAATGTTACAAGGGTGTATGTTAGGAAAATTGCAAAAATGAGTTATTAATGTTACAGGGTTCTTTGAAGTAAGATCTAATTTATAATATGATCAAAAGGTGGCAGAGGTCCACTGATTTGGGTAATACAGCTGTTTTTTGAAAGTTCTATGTACAATTTCGTCTTCTCTTTGAGTTACAAAGTTGTATGTAAACAAGGAACCCACAGGATTTTGTTGCTGAAACACGTTTTGGGAGTATCTGCTTTCAAAAAGCGATATTTCCTTTCAAACTGTGTCGTCAATCTGTGAACAACACGAATCTAAACCATTCACTGAATTTTCGCCACAATTTGTATTTTCCAATTTATCTCGATGTCACTGCCCTAAAATTTTAAATGAATACTTCAATTTTTGGATGTTCTTTACGTGAACTACTAGCCACATTTTTGAATTTTTTCCTCTAGATATTTGAACCCTTTTCTACACCTTTTTTCTAGAACACATAGATATCTTCTGTTTCTGAAAGTATAATGTTCTAATACAACTTTGTTGGTTCAAATAATCCAGATTTTAAGTACTGCAAAGTCCAATGTAAAAACATAATATTCAATAATTTGCTGCAAAATGGTATTATTTGGAAACCAATGCTGCATTTCATTTCTATTTTCACCCGAGTTTAATCATTGAAACCAAAATATATTAGGACTTGATACAGAAATGATATAAGGATGCTCAAAACTTCAAGGCCTTTTTCTCGAAAGCAGCACTGTTCTACATAGAACTTTGTAACTATAAGCCAGCGAGATGTTATATACTGTATAATTGGGAAGCATCTCTTCCACATTGTCAGTAATACAAGGCATGCGTCATTGACCTCATACAGAGAAATAAAAGAATATATGGATTGTTGTGTTGAATTCACAATAATCAATCATTATTTTTTCCAAAATACATAATCTTTCCTTCAAGAACTGCTTGCCCAAGAATTTTGTTCTAAATGGAAATAAATATCTTCAATGTTTTATTGACCAAAAAGTTGAAACATTGCATTTAGATGTTTTGAAACAATGGAAAGAAAGTCACAAAAGAGTCATCAAGAACTTTTTTTTTTCTTTTATGTCTGTAAAAAGAGCTGTGTCAAGCAGTCACTGATTGCCTGGATAAGGGTTAATAAGTTTTCTATTTATTAAATAAATGTTTAATTTTTAAAAGCTAATGTTAATTAAATATTGTGCAATAAATAACATATATCTCAAAAGTTAAATAGGTATGATGAAAATGAAGTTGGCTGAATCATCACATTCATTCATCACTTCAAATTGACATTTCCTTAAATGATGTGTCAGGATCCTCTCCTGGATATAAGTATGCGTGGATTTGTAATTGTGTACATAGAGAAATTGAGTTCAAGCCCTTCATTCATAATTCATTCTTAATATATTCATTCCATAGTGTTGATAGCTAGCTATTCATGTAGTATGTAGATGAATGTCTTTAGGTATTCATTATTATTTAATAATATTGAATAATATCAGTGCAAATGAATTCTAAAGCGATAGTTTCACTTTTATAAACGCCATGTATATTGTTGTGTTTACCTTATGCAATTTCCACAATATTAATAGAGATGTATGTGGTTTTACATAAGTATTATTTGTATCTCTCAGTGACTTTTTAACATTTAATACATGTTGCACACTGCTTGAAAAATTGGGAGCAGAAAGCATTGTGTTAGACTATTTATCATCTAAAGATAACGTAATTCTTGAAAATAGGATGAATTTAACTGTATTGATCACTGGTTAAAAATGCAAAGAAGCTGAAGTTATTTTATTTCAGTGATTTTATTGTTTTTTAAATGTAAAAGTAATAATCAGTGTTATTGACAAAAAACTATTATTTTTCATAAGAAATTTATTTTTGTTTGTATTGTGATATTTTTTTCTGAAAGTTGTATGTTTGTTAATGTATTGTTTTTGTATATGATCATAGATTTTTAACCCTATTTCTGTATAGTTGTAATGATGTAGAAGAATGTTTATTTTATTAGTGCAATTATGAAATGTATTTCCTTTTTAAACTTTTATAAAAAATACTTTTAATATGTAGAATATACATTCAAAAAACTAAATGTCAAGAATAAACAAAACTTTTCATTAGAATTGTTTAAAATTTTATTGAAATTCTACTCCTTCAATAAATTGTTATCAAGGCAAATTATATTATAATATGAAGTAGAATTGAAAATTCACCCAAAGAATTTATTAATTGACTCTTGAATTTTTTAAAATATGCTTTCATTGTATAAGTTGTATTTGCAGCAATGCAAATAAAATGCAGTAAAACTTGTTCAATGCAGAACATGTATAATGCAGAAATCTGTTTCATGTGAACATAAATTGCAGTCCAATTTATGTTCCACCAAATGTAAATGCCACAGTTTTACATTGCATAATGCAGAATCTTGTCTAATATGGAAAAAAAATGCTGGTCCCTCGAGATTCTGCATTGGGTAAGTTTTACTGTACTGAAGTTATTCAGTGCATTCAAAGTTTATGCTGCTTTTAAATTTTTTTCTGAGATCTTGTTACATTTAATTGCATTAAGTGGTTGTTTAGCAAAGATAGATTAATAGAAATGAAAAGAACAGTATTCGGTTTAACAGAGATGGAAGAAAATGACATTAACCTGGAAGAGAAAATGATGCCAATTATCATTGGTATGTAATCAGCACACCTTTAAAAGAACTATGCTTGCAGAAACCTGACCCCCACCTTTCCCCTCCCTTTCATATGAAGCAAAAATTATTAGCAAACCATGTTAAAGTAGAATTTGAAATACTTCAAATCTCTGAATTCAAGAATCCGCATACCCTATCATGTCATTGGCCCGATGATACCCTGAAAAACATCAAACTCTAGTAAATATAATACAAGGTCCCCAAAGTTTTCATGTAGATTATGGTGTGAGAAACATAACTCAAGGCCATAGGTCTGGAAAACCAGGCCCTATTCCGCTCTTATTTTTGTTTTGTGCACAATCATTGTAAGGAAATGAACCATTCCGTAGGTTGTTTTGCAAAATTACTTTTGCAACTATCTCATTTAGACTCATTTTTTAAAACAAATATTTAAGTTTATAAATTGAAAGTGCAATTTGCCACCTCTGTGAAAATTCTCTTTCCTTTGACTCCTTTGTTGAGATCAGTTGGGCATAAAAACTTGCAAAATATACCCAAAGTACAGAAATAATATAAATCGTTGTCAATGTCTTTTCACAGAATCCATGTGTAGTGATTTAATTATTAATTACACAATTAATTCTACACAATTAATTAAATTATTAATTAATTAAATCACTACATTAGTTCATGAAACATATGAAAGAATAGGGGTTATTGCATTTAATTTGTGATTTACTTTTAAAAAGAAGGCGTGTTTTCTTGTGAATTAGTTACAAACATGGAGAGTCCTTAAGGAACATAAATAATATAGTGAAGTCATGTTAACGAGGCTGGTCAGTAGTAGCAAAAAGAAATTTAAAACATGGTTGTTTGCTAACGTTTCGGAAAATGTATTTCCATTCTCAGGGCTTGCGACCACCAACAGAGTATATACATAATTAAATAAGCTGGTACATATTCTTGACTATATTCCCATGAGTTTCCCTTTAGTGATTTTGTGGTGACTTGAACTTCCTTTTATTCACAAGGTAAATGTAGGTTATTAGGAAGTTCAACAAACAACCAAGTGGAAACCTGACTTATTAGGATTAGAAACAGGAATTATGAGGATTTTCCACTAATTATTTGCAGAATTGCTATATATTTCCAATTGTGTGTTAAATTTTAAGTAGGAGGCATACTTTGAAGAAATTTAACTGATGAACGTAAAAAAGAATATCACAATATAAAAATTTATATTGAAGTGTTAGATGACCATTTTTTCTTAATTATAATTTTTCAGATGTTATTCACTTATGTTTATTGATTCTCTTACATTTATTATTTCTTATTTTCGGCCAAAGTAGTTTCAATGAATTTACTTGCAAGGAAAATGTGTTATTTCCATGGTCACTGTGTGAAAGTTCGTTGTGGATAGATTTTGCAGAGAACATACGAATTTTTATACTGTGATTATAGATTTAATTCACCTCCCCTGTAGTGTTTTATTACACAATTAGTAAACAAAGATTTTCAGGACCTGTAATGGTTTTGAAAGTAAACCAAAGCAAAGGAACCATTCATAATTCAAACATTAATTTCAAAATGTATAAAATTAATTCTAATAATTTATAAAGTTTAATACATGGAGCATTTCTCTTTGTTTCTTACCTGATGCTATGTTTGTAGAAAAATAGTTATTTATGGAAGCCTCAGAGTAAGTTTTCTGAAATAATGTTTTTATAAAAAAAGTAGGTATTCTATAGGTAATTAATTTTTTCATGCATTGCATATTTGATGTGTTAATCACTCAAATTCGAATGCAATTTCTAGCACCTATATCTTAAAAATTGTATTGCAACTGAACACTTAAAAAACATTTTAATAAAACATATTTTCCATACCTGGACCACTGGACAACCTCATTTGCTTTTTTAACATGTAACCAGTGATGACACATGAGGGATGACAAATTAGACCTGCCTATTAATTGAAGAAAAATACACAGAATAAATTAATAGAATTTTCCCCATATTTTTATAGAACATCATTTTTCAATTCTGAGTCTTTTAAAAAAGAAAGGCGGAAGTTGCCCCAAGTTGGTGCTCTGGCAGCATTTTAGTATGTTATCATTTGTCACATTGTGTTCTATGTAATTGTGTTTCAACATTTGTTTAAATAATACATTTTTTTATATATTCAACAAATAACTTCAATAGTGTTCAAAGTCTTTCACAATGGGATAATTATATTTGGGATTCACCACTTCAAAAAAATTACTGTGTTAGTGCTGGTGTGTGCTTGCTTGTTTGATTTTGTCCCATTTCATGTGATAGCAACTCCTGTTGGTCACCTGCACTCTGTGAGTTGATTTTCTTGTTGCCAGTGTTGTCGTTCAAGATCAAAGTGTGTGATGAGGATGGTATCTGATTCTTCTTAATTGTTAGAACTTTAATTGAAACTTTTATTCTCATTGCAGAATATAGGTTTAAGACTCATTGTCTAGCTTCTCTTTAAACAATATCTTCTAAAAGCTTACTAATTATTTATAAACTTAATTTTTGTTTGTTGAAAGCAACTACCTGTCTACTGCCAGGTTAAGTCAAAACTTTGGAGGGTGTTGCAGTCAATGACATTGAAAAATACAAGGGTACAAGTGCATTTTAAAACTTTTGAGGAAAAATGGTTCTAAGTTCGTTGTTTAACCTGTCAGTAGAAACATTGAGTCTATCAGACCCAGTGGTATCTTTGAAGCGGTCTGTTAAGTCAATGAAATTAGATCTTTACGTATTCATCAGTCTACCTTCAAATTGAATCTTCTTGAACAGATGATGACCATTAGTTTGAGTTTATCACAAAAAATGTGGTGTGTTATTCCTGCTGAAAGTAGTTAATGGGTCCATCAGACCCAACGCTCATGTTTGTGACTTTTAAAACATGGGTGCCTCATCTAAGAGTTATTTTAATGCATTAAATCCAAAATATTTAATTAATAACGAAGCTTTTAGAAAATGGGGATTGTTTACCCAGTGATGATGAAGGTTGCTGATCCATCACTTGAACTAAATAGGAAGATTGCACTGTTCAGATTCTGAACCAAAACTTGAAAAAGCTGAATCTGAGATTCAGGAAATTGAACTTAAACCTTTTGTAAGTAATATATATGTATATATTTATTTGCATTCAAATTTTCATAAATTCGATATTCTAGTGTTAAGAAATGCAAATTATTTTAAATTTTTGTAGGCCACAAAACACTTTCTTGGAAAGGTTAAAAAACAAACAAAATGATCAAAATATTTATTGTAGAAAAATTATTCCCTAAAACATATGTTATACAATATTATAGGAAATATTACTGTAAAAAATGTTTCTTTCACTCATGCAGACATAATTTGTTAATATTGCAGTTATTAATTAATGCTACATTTATTTTCTTTGTTTGATCTTCATTCACTTTCAGTTTTATTTTTCATACACTAGTCTGAGACTTTTAAAAAATTGGGGTATATTTTTTGCTTTATATTGTATCTATGATTTGTTTGCATCTTTTACTTCATAATAAAATATTTGTGTAATTATAATTAGAGGGTTAAATAGCCTCTAATAACTAGAGAGTCTGTTAGATCCTACGTTCCCACTGGCGTGAGGATTTTTCATGTTCCCACCACCAGGTTAATATAAATTCTGATGAAATTATTTGTAGAATTTGAGTATGTACACAAAAGATCCATATTGTAGGTTTTTATTTCATTAGTAGAGAAGTTTGCTGCAGTGGTTTTGTAGTAAAAATATATTTTGGACTTCGTGCGATCATTTGAATTTCTTTGCATCTGAAAAATTCACTTGCATGCCTTTGCCATTTAAACATTTTTCATAAACAATTTTTGCCACAAACGAGCATTGAACAACTGTTGTGCTTGCTGTCTCACTATATTTGTTCCATCCTCCACATTCATAGTTAAATTGGAGAATTTCTACCAACATTTTTTTCAAGTTAAAACTACAGAATTCCGTATCTTCATTTAGGGTTTCCTTGGAAAAGAGTCTAAACAAACACTGCATTTTTGAGATTCCAGAGATTTCATCTTTATAATAGTAGACAACGTTTGATTAGACTTGACGTTATCCTGATTGCTCCTGACTACCATTAAGTTTTGTTCTTGCTGTTGAAATTTATAAACAACCTTTGTTTCTAATTTAATTAGAAAGTGCTTAAAACAATTAGCACAGTTGAGTATGTGCAATAGGAAAAACAAAAACAAATTGCAATATTCCGTTCCTTCTGAATGGAGAAGCTTTTTTGGGCAAGTAGTCAAAAAGAGTGCCAATATATGGTAGGAAAGCGTGTAAAATCAGTTGTATGTCTTTATCATTAAAATATTCACTATTTTCTACTTTTCAGGTTTGCTGTTGTCTCCTTTCTCCGTATGTGTCACTTGTACTCCTGTTTGTGTTGTTTTTTTTCCCTTCAGTCATTCAATCAAAATGCAAGTTTTACATCAGGATTCTGGGGATCCAAGACTCCTCAGAAGATGATAGGAAGGTTGATCAACGCAAGTTATATCAAAGAAATCTAAAGTAACCAAACCAGCAAAAGCCGGCTTGCGAGCTGGGCTTTCCACCAACCCACAATTGCCCATGGACGATGGAAAGGGGCTGCTTTTAGCTACATCAGCTTTCTTGTTACAGCAAAATGTACATTCTGGAATGATTTTGTCGAAAGCTGTATTAAAGAAGCCACAATTCATGAACTTAATATCGATTATTAATCAATGTACAAAATATAAATATGCACACAACCGCGTGCTTCTTATAGTATTAGAAAAAAAATCTACAGTTTTGGCCCCGGACACTTTCCCTTAGTATGTTTTTTGTAATTTTCCAATTTTGACGGGAACTTTTTTTTTCGCATTTCCATGACTACTTCGAGTCCATCAGACCTCTTCTATTATCGATCGTTCTCGCTGGCTTGCTGCGCAGTCTCAGAGGGTGCGTACGCTCCTTCCTGTTTGTGTGGTCTCCATACGTATGTCTCTGTCAAGGGCCAGAACTGCTGGTACCAAAGAGTATGTTGGTACCGTCATTCTCGGCAGTTTTCGGTTGAGCAGGGTTTGTTTCCATGCGTTTCGTTTGTGATAGGCACCAAGAGCTCTCTTTTACAATAAAATTATTTAATACAGAATTTTAATAATCGCGTATACTAGTGGTGTTACAACACCACATTGTCTCGCGTTATTTGTAATGGTTCTCAAAATGACAGGGGAAGGGAAAATTATACATTAAAAAAAATGTACATTACATAGTTACAAATTTAATTTTTGAAGAACAGGTTTCATTAAGAAAAAAAATATATTATCTTAAAATTGTAGAAGGGCCGAATTTTTTTAAAACTTTGCAGTTTTCAAAAACAGAAAGAGATCAACAAATTGGACCTGCGCCATTTTTATAAACTTATTTTGCTCTATGTGAGAAAAAATTGTGTGAGCTGTTTGTGGGAAAATCTTGATTACGTAGTTTTTTAATTGCCTTTATTTCACGCGAAAACTACATATATTTTCAAAAAGTTATAAATGTCCTCATTGAAACATCTAAATTTGAACATTTCATTGAGGAAATAATCTCTATCACCATTATTTTTATATAAATATTTTAGTTCTAAAACGCTGAAAACTATAAACTTGAAGTTTACAAAATTGCAGTTTTCGAAAATACTGAGTTTTCAAGGAAAAGAGGACCTGCTCCAGTTTATAAGCGTCATTTGTTCTATCCGAGAAAAGAATGAAGACGTTTTTGAGAAAATTTTTAACATGTAAAGAACCTCCTCAAAATCAAAATAATCCGTTTCAAATTCGCAGTGCCTCGAGTTAGGCAAATTGATCCAGGGATGTAAATTTTGGAGAAAATCGTCTGAACGATTTAGGAGCTGATGTCAATGGACGGACAGACAGACAGACACGATTTGTCGTAAACAAATTTTTCGGTATCAAGTTCCCACCATAAAAATGCTGATTCTGTTCCCAGAACATATTAGAGGAAGTAGTTTTCTGAATATAGTTGGAAGAATTATCCACTTCGATATTCGTGACCCACAATACGAGTTTTTTTTTGACGAAAATCGCCATTTTTTGCTGCAGCTTTACAGTACCTACTTTCTCTTTACTATATAAGTATGTAGTTGTCGAAAAATAAAATGAAGTTACGAGATAAAGTGTTTAAAGTTTTCGTTGACAATGGATATGAAGTAATCACATCCTTATTATTGTATACACAAGTGCAATTGTTTACATTGGTACACCTATGTGTCACCAAAAGAGTTTCCACTAGATTGATTGCTCCCAAATTTACCATAAATACTTTTTTGAGCGAACATGGGTCAAATAGCTTACAAGGGAATGCTTACCTTTCTCATGTCGAAACTCTACCTCCGTTTTTTTTTTTGTTTTTTTTTTTTTACTTAAAATTAGTGCTTAAAAAAGGTTGGATGCAAGTTTTTCGCTGCCAAAGTTTCCCGGAAGCATTTAGGAGAAATAATAAACTTCCGTGTATTTGGACATGTTTTTCCTTTCCAAATACGTGGGTGAATGTATATCCCTGGAACATGATACATTTCAAGGTCGGTCGCCGTCAATCTGTATTGCAGCGCCTCACCCCAGCCGCCACGTGAATCGCTCCGAGGGCAAGAAACGAGTGCTTTCGTCGCCTCAGGCGTGAATGTTTGCCAAATTCTTACACAGGTGCGAATGCGCCCCACAATCATGTCCTCATCACATTCATTTCAAAATGAAACTTCATTCATTGTATGTTCTACAAAAATGTGCATGAACAATGCAGTGATTGAAATACTTTTTTTTTTATGCACCAGGAACATATAATAAAAGATTATTCGCATAAATCAATTTCACATAATGATTGTGATTTGGCAGCGTATTGTGCAGGTGTCACAAAGGATGCAGGTCTTTCATGTCATACTGAGCGACGCACCATGCATATCTAATGAAGTTCGTAAATCTGGGGATGAAAATTAGTAATGGATGAGTGATTGTAATTTAAGATACTATTCCCTTGGTATACATGAAAATGTACTCGCCACGATACAATTATCTCTAAAAAGATTTCCGTTGTCGGAAATTCGTAACTTATACACGGCCGTTCTAAGAAAGTCTCCCGATCGCTTCTGCATTGGATATTTCCGCTCCTAAGGTCGATTGCATTTTCAGTCGTCCGCCAGGGGGAGGGGGCGACACGGCGAGGCGCGGCGGGCCGCGGAGGCGGGAGGCCGTTGTTTCACACGGCGCTGACGCATCTGCGCAAAGGTTGCCCAGTATTCTGACTGTGTGCCAAACGAAAAATCATGAGTTTTCATATTAAAAAAAAATGCTTCTAGGCAACTTGGCAGCTAAAACTGTTCGAACAGACTTGAAATAATATTTACTTCAAGTGAAAAAAATTTCAGGTGTGCTTTTCCAACGCATCATTATTACTCGTGAAGGCATAACACATGTGGAAAATTTGTAAAGATTAACTGCACATTTCGGAGATAATACACTGTCAAATGTTCGCGTGGTATAAGGAGTTCAGAGAAGGACGTGAACGTGTTGAAACTGAGGAACTTGATCGCCGTCCTCGGACCAGGATTACGGAGGAGAACATTAGCTCGATTCGTGCGCTTGTTGAAGAGGATCTACGTCGGTCAGTTTCAGGCATTGCAGCAGAGGGTGGGAATAGTTATGGGAGCTGTCAAGCAATCATCACCAAAGAGACCTAGGGTTCGGTAATTTTTTTTTCTGCTTCACGACAACGCTCGGCCCCATTCTGCAACTCTGACTTGCGCCAAATTAGAGGGAAATGAGATGGACTCCACTTGAACATCCTCCCTATAGCCCTGACCTATTACCATGTGATTTTCATCTGTTTGGGCCGCTTAAAGAAGCACTGGGAGGGCAACGATTCCAAGACAACTGGAAGTGGATGCCTTCGTGCACAAATGGCTCATGTGACAATCCATTTTCATTTACGATGGCGGGATTAAAAATCTCTCAACTCGCTGCTCAAATGCATTTCCAAAGCAGGAGATTATGTGGAACAATATGGAGGAGGGATTCTTCTTCCGTGCTTCTTTAAGCGGCCCAAAACAGATGAAAATCACATGGTAATAGGTCAGGGCTATAGGGAGGATGTTCAAGTGGAGTCCATCTCATTTCCTCTAATTTGGCGCAAGTCAGAGTTGCAGAATGGGGCCGAGCGTTGTCGTGAAGCAGAAAAAAAAAATACCGACCCTAGGTCCTTTGGTGATGATTGCTTGACAGCTCCCATAACTTATTCCCACCTCTGCTGCAATGCCTGAAACTGACCGACGTAGATCCTCTTCAACAAGCGCACGAATCGAGCTAATGTTCTCCTCCGTAATTCCTGGTCCGAGGACGGCGATCATGTTCCTCAGTTTCAACACGTTCACGACCTTCCCTGATATGTACTTAGTTGCTACATTACACCAAATAAAAAAAATAGTCTTGTTTATATTTGATTCACCCTAGCTCCTCACGGTAAGGTATCCCAGTAACCAGTGATGCTTTAGCTGACTTTAATGTAATAATTATAATTAATTGCATAAATAGTAGGTACATTGTAATTAGATACATCCTTTTTAGGTTATTTGAAAATGTTTTTGGTCTGGTCAAAATATGGCCTCTCCGGAGAGGTGCTTGCGAAAAAAAAGGCGAATTTTCGGCAGAAAAACTCTTATTCAGTGGCGTGCGGTGATAATTTTAGTAGGGGAAGCACTTTTGAAGTCCAAGGTATAAAAAACGTAAAACAGTTAAAGATGATGAATAACAAATGTGAATATTGACCTGGGCGTCTTGTATACGAACGTAAATGATCGCCCGGGAGTAAACAGACCCCAGGGAATGCCTTCGAACATTATAAACAAGTATAATTCGGTATTTACAACTTAACCTTATTTATTGAATACTTATTTAAAATTATTAACAAATTTTAAATATCCATCAATACATTAAAGCATATTTTTTCTTTCATAAAATGAAAAATAAGTGCGTAAACTTTAATATATGGTGAATGTTAATTTGAAAATGTATCTACAGAGTTCAGTAATAATGTTTTTCACGATCTCATACAATGGATATGTCCGTTGTACTGTTTTCTTGCACTTTAATATTCTCTGTATGCTCTGCGGTTTAAATTCTTCGGACAAATTTCACGTCTGTTAGTTCTCTTTCTTGCATCTTATGTTTCTTGTATTTGCTCTGAGCGCAAATATTGTATTATTTTTGGTATCAACTCGGTATTTTTGGTAACAATCCTGGTAGAATTCATCTCATAATAGCACAAGGGGAATACGTTCCAAACTTCCGTCTGCAATTCTCATGTGTGGCGATTCCTCGAAATCTCAGTAATGTTTTATTCTTATGAAAGTTGATCGTGCCTACTTCGAATGTACCACCGGAAACGGAGATTATCGTAAGAGATCCGTGGGCGTTGCACCGCGCGGTCGGCTCTGCCTGTCAACGCGAGTTGTTCCCATTTCCTCGCTAGATGCCATGACTACTGCGCGGAATGGCATGTTCCATTCAAAATGAACAATATGCAATTAGCTGATGTTGAGGCAACAAAATTTTTAGGTCTTTCAATTCAATCAAACCTCAAATGGAATGTACATATAACAGAATTAAACACTAAATTAAGTTCATTATGCTATGCATTCAGAATTCTTTCAAATTCTGTCAGCCTTCATGCAGCTCGTTGCGTTTATTTTGCAAATGTGCATTCCCGCCTGAGATATGGCATAATATTCTGGGGAAGCTCATCCTGTAGTATTCAGACGTTCAGATTGCAAAAGAAAATTATTCGAATAATGAAAAAATGCCTTCCACGTGATTCCTGCAAGCCTCTTTTCATTGAGCTGGGAATCCTACCATTGCCTTGTCTATTTATTTACGAATCTGTAATATTTGTCGAAATGACCTACTTAACGGAGGGAACATATTTTCATGCAATATTGATATTTATAATTACAACACACGCCGTAGAAATCACGTGCATCAAGTGTCAGTATCAACAGCTCAGTACAAGAAATCAACATACAATACATGTACGTTACTTTACAACGCATTGCTAGATGACATAAAACAATTAAAGTCGGTACACAAATTTAAGTTAAAAGTAAAATCTTTTCTGCTGCAAAACTGTTTCTATACAATTAGAGACTATACTGATCGTGAAAAAGAAAAATAATGTTTAATGTAACAAAACAAAGATATATAATGAATTAGTTTATGTTTGCATTGTATACATTTAAAAAAATATTTAATACGCCTGTAACAAGTAATGTACTTCAGCTTCCGGGTCAATGACCCCCATCTCGATCAGGTTTTTGTCCAGTTTCCGTGATCCATTGAGCAAATGCTGAGATGGCCCCTTGTTTTGCTTCTGGACGTAAATGTAGCTTCACTGTGCGCACGTTTTGTTGAGCACTCCTTTTGCTTGTAGTTCATTTACAGTTGAAATTGATTTTCCATAACTCGGGAAAAAACATTTTTCAAATATCTTTATTTTTCTAAAATAATTATTTTCTAATTTTTTTAATTCTGGCCCTCAAGAAAATGTGCGCAGATAAATTTCTTTCCCCACACGTCATATACAGTTTTTACTGTTTTTTGACAAATAAATAAAAAAAATTTAAAAAAAATGAGTTCACCGATTGCATTCCTTTCTCGCAAGGGAGAATTACAGAACAGTACGCAAAGAATTAGTTTGTTTAGAATACTTTCTTTAACTTAATATAAACGTTCTCGATATTATGAGGTGCTTTATACATTCATTGTGTTGTAATGTAGTTAGCACGTACGTAAAATATCCTCAAAATGCCAAAATAATAAATTCTTTCTAACTTGAAATTGCTACCAGTCGATCACAACGAAACGAATTCTCATATTCATTATCTTCGCGCCCTCACGGACCGACCCGACTTTGCACGAGGCATGACGAAGTCGAGCGCTTGCACCTTCGAAGAACGAAGTTTTGCTGGCGTCACGAGACGAATTTACACACCGTTTTGAAAACATCGATTGTTACAACCACTAGCTCAGAATCTGAGTTGAGTAAACAGTTTTGCTCTGGCCAAAAGCAAAGAATATTTTAAATATAGAAAGGGTTTTTCTGTGCTTTGCTTAGGGAATGACTTATTCCCTTCATTCCATGGAATGCACGCCACTGCTCTTATTACAGGGTCCCGGTAAAGAAAAAGTTGATAAATTCGGTTGCTAAATTTAAGGGAAAAATCCTCTATCACGTGGTGTGGCCAGAATCTGTATTTTGTGCGTCCTTGATACCGAAAAATCGAATGATGGCAAAACATTTCTGTCTGTCCGTCCGTCCGTGGACAACGCTAGCGGCTAAACCGGTTAGCCGATATTCTCCAAAATTGATATTCCCCAATCGATCTGGGTGATGTCGCGGCCCTTTGAATTCGAAACCAATATTTCAATTTTGGGGGGTACTTTACGTGAAGCCCATAGGACATTTCCCAAATTTTCAAAAAATGGCTCCATCGTTTTTGATTAAATTTTGTGGCTCGATAGTGTGACATTTAAAAGAATGGTGCAGGTCTCATGTTCACTGAAAAGTTTGATTTTTCGAAAATTGCAAAAGTTCAAACTTTTTTCGGAGTCTTCCTACAACTAAAATATTAAAGATAGATTTTTTTCCTTAATGAAATCTGTTCCTTAAAGGTAGATTTTGAAATAAGGTTATGAACAATTTGTCGAAATTTTGAGTACTTTTCGTGTACTTTTGCCTGAAAATACGGGTGATAAAGTACGTGCTGTTTTAGCACCTAGTTACTTTCTTCCTACCGCTTACGCAGTAGAGAGAAAGTTCTGTAATGTTGCGCGAAAAATTGGCGAATTTTTGTCAGAAAAACCCTTATTGCAGGTCCCTTTTAAAGAAAACGTGAATAAATCCAGTTGCTAAATTTATTAAAAAAAATCTTCCAACACGTGGTGTAGCTACAATCCATGATTTGTGAGTCCTTGGTACCGAGAAATCAAATGACGGCAAAACGTCCGTCTGTTCGTCCATTTGTGAACAACGCGAGTGGCTTTTTGAAAAAAAGAGTATTTTTTTGCGTGATTTCTGTTTAAAGTTGAAGTAATTTATAAAAAAATATTCTCAAAAACTGCTCCAAAACAGCTTCAAAGAATTTTGAATTATTATTCTCAAAACCCCTTTAACCCAAAAATTCATCTATAATTTGATTGACAGAGCTATTATATTATCTGATCACAAATTCCATTACCAAAATTCACATTGTAAAATACATACAAGCCCTTAACGATTATCCTCCACAGTTTGAGTATAAAAAGAAAGCTTTTACAATATAGAAAGTAATTTACGAGTATAAAGTTTAAGAGTATAAAAAGAAGTACAACATTCTACAATTTCCAAATCTACCGATTGTAAGAATATTGTTATTCCTTAATTTCCTAAATTTACTCTAAAACAACTACAAAGCTATAAAACAACTTAAATTATAAAACTGTAAAACAATTTTCCCCATGGCCACGTTATAGGTTTTTACACAAGGTTCTGAAAAAAATAAACATTATTAAAAATAACATGGATAAAACTGAAAAAATGAAAATATAGATGTATCAATGCCCCAAAGTTAATATAACTCCTCAGGGTTTGACCTATATTAAGAAAAAAGATATGTGAACATGAAAGAAACAAAAGAGAACCATATCAAAAAATTTGTTCGGTCTCAAAACATCGCTTAGAACAGGACATGTTGTGGATTTGAAATAGCAGATTCTAGACCGAGGCCCTTGTAAATAGCTCATTTGTCAGCGTGCTCGTTTTCCATGACGCGACCCCGTGTTCGATTCCCTGTCGGAGAAGATTATTGTTGCGTTTTCCTCGCAGTGTCCCAGTATATGTTGCTGTGTGGCGATGAGAAAACTCACTTTCTGGTTGAGAAGACCGGAATATAGGGTAGGGGTGTCTATGTGCTAATCACACGTACCCGTTAACCCATGGCTGCGAGGCCGGGGCGCTGCTGGTAGGTCCTGGCCTGTCATGGCTTTCGCGCCAAGTACAGTATATTCTAGACCAACAACCACGGTAAAATGCAAGAATTGTGTCAGAGACATTACATTCTACACTGAATAAAACCTTAAACACCATGGTGGAAATTCAATTAATTCACTGATATTTATTGAATTAATTGAATTTACACTTACAAATTACTGCACAATTTACTCTTACAAATTAATGATAGTAATAAAAATAAATAATATTAAAAAATAATTCATAGCTTCTTAATGTCTCATTCTCTTTCATCATGGCTAATTTCTCCTACTCTATCGTTCTTCTTCCCCTTCCCCCTTTGATGGTTAAAGTACTACGGACTCCAATCACATAGAAATGGTTTCGAGACAACTGGAATATATCATATTCAAGTTATTGTAAATATTGTAAATCTTTTATTCTCGTGTTAAAATTAGTGTATTCTAACCCATATTGCTAGTGCAGATAAGCTTTTGTCTGCTAATACCATAATTTAATAAATACTTTATAGCATAGTTAAACATTCTCTAAATTTTATTGACGTATGATTTTTGGTTAAAATAATTTTTAAGATTATAAATAATATAACAAAAAATCAACTATTATCTGTATTTTTGTAAACATAGTGTGATGATAGGTCTGGAGAGACTAAAACACATTTAGCCTAAGCGTTGCCGACTGCCGAGTTATAATGGTGATTTAAAAGACAGGATAAATTACTTTGGTATTAAGAGCTGAATGTCTTTAATTTAAAAGGAACGGTTTGCTTATCAATAATGACCAAAGTTGTTGATGCACCCGGAAATCGTAAATACTCCATCACTCACTTCAGGAGATCTAATGAGGAAAAGTCTTGCAGAAAAAATCTCAGTACGAAAATTACAAAAGGCTATAGGTATCCCAATAGCAGATACTGTCACAAGGGTTGGGTGTAGAGAATTTTAATTTTTTGCCCACTTTTGAACTTTTTTGTTCTTTCAAATGAAGTTAGATCCTGTTCTAAATTAGATTGAAACATTCACTATGGTGTAACTATCAAAATAGCAAGGAAACTTACATATCAATGAGCAAATTTTCATATATTCAAATCGACACTTCATCTTAAAATTAAGGATTTGTTGTGAAAAATTTTGCTGCAAAGTTATTTTTACTAAATGTAGCCTTGTGTGTTTTGGAATGTTTCTTCATAATATAGAACTATGTTCAACATGGTACATTAATGTGCACACTAATGACACCCTTAACCTCAATGGATGTCTCAATTAAGCTCATACTGGGATTGAATGATCCATTTTTTCTGACTTCCATATCTGCATCCAAGTTTTGCTTAAAGCTACAAAATTAATATTTTTTTACTTCTGTTCCTTCTATGGGATATTACGTAATAAAATTGTGCTAACAACTTATTGTGATAAAAGTTGTGCTAACTTAAATAAAAGTTGTGTGAAAGCAAGCATGAATTAAAAAGCAAAAACCCAGTTAACCTAATTTTACCGTACGTACTATACAGGTTTTACTGTTGTTTTTTTTTTTTTCGAAAATAAATCAAACACAAATTATGAAGAATAAGACTTCTGAAAAAATGCCAAATTAATTAAAACTTTAAAAAACCCATGTTTTGAAAAAAAGGCACAGAGGATGAAATGACATATATCAGGATGAAATGGCATATATCAGGTTTCTGAACCAACATGCGTTCTTTTACGTCACTTAACAAAAGACAAATGATATTTTAATAAGTGGAAGGACGCAATAACAAGCTCCAAAATCTTGCTAAAACTGCTTTTCTGGCAGATATTAACTTGTAATTTGGAGAAGATATGATATACACAGCAATTACTTTTTTCGTAATGGGCCTGATATTAGATTTTGCAGGATTCTATTCGAAGGATTTTGAGGTTTTATTTATCGACATATTCATCACGTGTGCCATTGTGATGATTTTTAGAATGCGTAACCAGGCCCAGGACCCAGAATAATGCAAGCTACCGTAAGTCATATTTGTCAATAAATGTTTAATCAAATCTGTGCTACAAACATAATTTTTAAGCGATAAAATTCTTTCACAAATACAACAAACAAATGAGCTGAATAAATGCCTATTAAGTGTCAGATAAACACTTGGAAGAACAGTATGAATGTGTGTTAATGAAGTACATTTGCGGTAAATATTTCTGACATGATTTATATTCAAAAGCGTGCAACAAAATTTGTTTTATTTAAATCATATTTGTGATTTTCAATCATGCTTTTGAAGAAAATGTATGCCACTGAACATAACCAAAGTTACAATTTGAATCACGTGCTTTGTTTCCTTGTAAATTGTTATAATTTAATCCGTAAAACTACGGGAAATGACAATATTTCGCTTTGTCTTTCAGGTATCACCAAAGGGGAGAAATACAAGATCGTCTATTACCCCTCACGCTGAAGTTGATATGTTATTCTTATAGCAAACTGAAAAAATCCCATAATGGGAAAACATGTCTCAAAATAGAATGCATATAGTTTGTGTTATGAATGCCTGATGTAATAAGTGCTGTATGCTAAATAGATATATCATGATCTTGAAAAAAATGAATTTGTATTCAGGCCTATTGGCGTATGAAAATTGTTGATAAATCCCATGCACAAAATTAAATAAGTAGAGAATTAATCACATAAGTATGTTTTTAAATACAGACAAGTTAATTTGTTTTTCTTTTCTGTAATATGTAATAATAATGTACAAAGTGTGCCTGCTTTCTATTTAAGTTATCTTAGAAATATACAAAACTTTCTGTGAAATGTTTCTCTGAAAACTTTGTTTTGTTTCTCACATTCTTGACAGTATACGTTGAGACATTCGCTTAGACATTAGAAATAAAACAAATGTACAACTATATGAAGTGGTAATTTAACTAGAAATTAAGACTGGAAAGAAATCAGAGAATATGCATTTTGTACAAGGCACTCCTGAAATTAAAAATATACATCAATGTGATTAAATTAAAATTACAATGTTATGATAGTTTCAATAGACTTGAATTTATTTATCACTTAATACTATCAAGTTAATAGAATTTATTGCAATTTTTACATTTTCGCCTTCTACGAATGTATTGTAATTCAGCTGCGGGAAGTGACATGTATGTAGTAAATACTTCTATAATTTTCTGTAATTTATGAATTCTTAATTGGAGCCTGATGATGGGGACATCCCATCCCCGAAACGTGTCACATGATTATGTGAAAGCCGATAAATAAAAAAGTAATCAGCAATTGTCTGTCTATAAATTATTTGGACTCCTTACCTTCAAGATTGTTTGTAAATACTTCTACAATACGTTATACAGTAAGGATCCACATTTTGTGGGGCCTTGTGATACGGAAATTTTCGTTTATGACAAGATGTCTATCCCGCTGTCTGTCTGCCTGCCTGCCTATCTATCTGTGTGTGTGTGTGTGTGTGTGTGTGTGTGTGTGTCTGTCTGTCTGTCTGTCTGTCTGTCTGTCTGTCTGTCTGTCTGTCTACCAACCCGTCCGTCCATATGTAGTGAAAACTAGCGCTTAAACCGTTCCGATAATTTTCTACAAATCCATATTCCCCGATGGATTTGATTTATTTCGTCAAAAAACAAGTAAAAACTGTATGTGACATATGGGGGAGAAGATCATCTGAACACGCTTTCTTGAGTTCCAGAATCCTTTCCCAACATTTTAACTATTGATAGTTGAAAGACGATTAAAAGTTTCAAAATAAAACAAACAATATGAATAATAAAATTTAAAAAAGTGCGAGATTAGCAACACTTGAAAAACTAGACATTTTCGATCCCGAGTTATAGAAAACTTATTTGCATCGGTAAACGAGCTGCAGATGTGATTTTTCTGCATTACTAACAAAATTATAACCCCCAGCTCTACTCCTCTACAAGCAAAACGAAAGCTGAACAAAACGTTTGCCCAGTGAAACTATATGTCCAGAAGCAAAACAAGGGGCCATTTCAGCATTTCCCTAATGGATCAGGGAAGCTGGACAAAAACGAATCGAGATGGGGGTTATTAACTCGAAAGCTGAATTACCTTACGTTACAGGCTTAATAGGTCTTTTTCTAAATTATACAATACAAATGTAAACTAATGCATTATATATCATTGTTTTGTTACAAAAACATTATTTTTCTTTTTGATGATCAGTATAGTCTCTAATTGTAAAGAAACAGTTATGGAGCAGAAAATATTTTACTTTTAACTTAAATTGTTGTTGCGATTTTAATTGTATAATGTCATCTGGCAACGGGTTCTAAAGTAACGTACATGTATGTGAATTTCTTGTAGTGAGCCGTCCATACTGAAACTTTGATGAACACTACGACAGTGTGTTGTAATTATAAATATCAGTATTACATGAAAATATGTTCCCACCGTTAAGTAAGTCAGTGTTGACAAAGATTACAGATTCGTAAATAAATAGGCAAGGGAATGGTAAGATTCCAAGCTCAATGAAAAGGGGGCTTGCAGGAATCACGTGGATAGCATCTTTTCATTATTCGAATAATTTTCTTCTGGGTACTACAGAATGAACTTCCCGAGAATATTATACCATATCTCAGGTGAGAATGTACATGTGCTATATACAAGCAACGTGCAGCATGAAGGCTGACAGAATATGAAAGAATCCTGCATGCGTAACATAATGAACTTAATTAGGTGCTTAATTGTGTTATATGTACATTCCATTTGAGGCTTGACTAAATTGAAAGACCTAGAAATTTTGTTACATTCACATTACCTAATTGCATATTGTTCATTTTCAATGGAGCGTGCGACTGCCGACTTGAAAAGCAAAAATGCATTGAAACAGTTTTTTCTTCGTTAACTATTAATTTGTTATTACGAAACAAATTTGAAACTTCTGAAATCGTACAATTTATTGTTCCTTTTTTGCAAAGAACATTCTTGTCATTGGTATACAGATCAGTTCTTGCATTTTTAATTGAAGAGGGCGTATCGTTTATGTATGCCAGAAAGAGGATAGGACGTAACATAGAACCTGATCGAACAAGGTAGTTGGATGCTACGTAATTTTATTATATCACGTAGCATCCAACTACCTTGCATCACAATTCATTTTACGTTCACAAACCACAGGAAATTCGAAGCGGGTGACCATGTTTGACGCCAAATTTCCCAAAAACACTTATTAATGAAATATATTAATCAAAAACAGATCTTGAAATAATGTCATGTTTTTGAAAATATGAGTGGTTATTGCGAAAATTCTTTATGTATTATAAATATTATATATTATGTATAAATGTATTATGTTAAATTTTTGCAATTTTTTAAAAAAAATAGTTCGTTGGAAGTGAGACTAACGCCACTTTTTTTACCGTCTTTTGATAGATACAAGAAAAAATTTCAGAGAAAAAATTGAGCAGTTTAAAAAAACGTTTAAAAATTACTTTTATTTTATGCAAAATTACTAGAAAATTACTCATATTTCTTTGTCAGTTTCTTACATTCGAGCTTTTGTTTTACGTTTACAAGTTTATCTTTTAGAAATTATTTAAAATCTATTTAATAATTAATATTTCTTGTCCCTATTGCGAGGAATGTATTTCCATTCTAAATTATTGACGTAGTTTCTTTCAATCAATCCGCAAATCTTAATTAAATCAACCCAAATAGGTTTTCTCTCGAAAAATTCAATTTAAATGTATTATGAAAGAAAATGCTAGCCCTGAGGGAATATCAGATTGGAATGCAGCAATGGCGTTCCGCTCAGAGAGAGGGCAGCTTAGGGACCCTCCATAAATTACGTAACGCAAATTTCTAGTATTTTCAATGACCCCTTCCCTCTTGTAACGCATTCCCCTACCCTTATGTAACGCAGCGTCACGCTGCCTCAGAACCCCTCACTCCCTCTTTAGCGTTACGTAATTTACGGATGACCCCTTAAGTTCTGTGAATATACGTCTCATTGTTGGGACATGATTTAGCTGTAAAAAGCACTTATAATTGTCAAATGTGTGTTGATATTTACTCAAACAAATTTAGTTTTCGTACCAAATGTTCTACAATTTGTAATGAGGTTTACGAAATAATGATGACTGAGATGTGTTAATTCCGAGAACAATTTTGATATAAATAGTATTACATAACAATTACTGATGGTGAGAAAGTACGTGTAGTTTTAGTACCACTGGCTTAAACAATATTTTTAGAACACAAATTTGTTTTCAATTTTATAATTTTGAAATGTTAAATTTATGCAATTTTCAAAAAAATGCACTTCGTCGGAAATGAAACTAGGGCCAGTTTTTTACCGTCATTTGATAGATACACGAAGAAATTTCAGAGAAAAAATTGAGCAGTTTAAAAAAACTTTAAAAATTACTTTTATTTCATGCAAAATTACGGGAAAATTACTGATATTTTCGAAAATTTGTACATGAGCTTTTTCCAGATCTGTCGTTAAGAACCGGTTTCATTCCGCAAAAAATATCTATCTTCAACATGGTAGTTGTAGTAATATGACCAAAAAATTGAACATTTGCAATTTTAGGAAAATCTGGAATTTCAAGGGAAATGAGACTGTTTTCTTAAGCGTCCTTTACGATATTTGAGAACAAAGCTTAATCCAAAAATATGCAGGTATTTTTGAGGAAACTTTGAACATGTTAAGATTTAATATAAAATATCCCCTGTTTACATAGGCAGCCAAATTAATTCAAATTATTTTGGCATAATCTGGAATATAAACAATTATAACCATTCATTGGGATGAATTAACTGCAAAGGGTATACATTTAAATCGCCCCATGCTCGAGATATTTTTTTTCCTCAAGAACCGAAGCATTACAGAGAGAAAAAATAATTTGACTTAAGAATATTCTCTCAAGCTACTTCAAAGAAGGCCGTGAGAGCGCACCACCTCCAAGACGGCAGAAGCCACCGCGCGCCAGCCGGCAAGTTTTCCCATGTCGACATTCGAAGAAAATAGCTCCTTCCTGCCAAGACGCTGGCAATGAGCGCATATTATTTGGTCCAAGAGCCGCCCCGTTTGAGTGTCGGTTCGGCTCGCGCATGAAAACCGAGGAATACGCGAGTATCAACTGCACTGAGGGTTGAATCGTTTACGTCAGGTCGGTATCGCTATTTCGAAGTTCCATGGTGCTGTGTTCTTCGTCAACCAGCATTTTTTGGCGCGTCATGCCGAACGAAACATGATTGCTTCATACACTCATTGAGTAATAGAATAAAACAAGAAAGACAACCGATTTCCTTTCGCTCAGACACAGGTAACACGGATATTTTCTTCAATATTTAGTGAAAAGCAGATTCTAACGCGAAGGTGTGCTAACAGTCTTAATACTGGGCGTTTTCAGAATCTTCCCTTTTGAAAAAAAACTCAAGAAGACGTATTTGCAGATCTTCGGCCTAATCTTCACCGCTCTCCCATAACTTAGCTATATTCGAAGCCTTAACACTTCCCAAAATCGAAATACGATTTTGACTACTCGAGCTACGACGTGAGGTGCCGTTCAAAAATATAATAAACCGTCAAAAACGTTTTCATTCTAAGGATTGCGGGATTAGATAAAGAACCTGTGTTTTCATTCCATAAGAGACACGAAAATCTGGTTTTAAGTATCTAGGACAAAACATTTCCTTGTTATGCCCGCTGGTAAGGTGTTTTGCAGTGTAATGTGTGTTGCGGGTTGCATGTGATTCTGTTAGATCTGCTGCCTTTACGTCCCTATGAGACGCATATTCGACCATCCACTAGACACCTACGCACTTGCGGATTCCTCTAATCGGGGGTCAGCAGAACGCGAGGCCCTCCACCACAATCGGTACCTGAGAGACAAGGGACAAACAACTATGCGCGAGGTGGGACATGAACCCGCGACCCTTCGGAGCGAGACGGTACATGCTCTCAACGACTTCGGACGTCCTTCCCTTACATCATTATTTACTCCTTTCTTATTTTCTATTTGTTTGAGGCACCACTAACTCCCTATCTAATCGTAGCACAGTGAGCGGCCACGGCCGCCACCCTGCGCCTAATGGTAAAACTAACGAGGTTTGGTGCACCGCGAATTCGTCATATGGTTCCCAGAGAACGCGTCCCGTTACAATAGTAACCAAAAATAAGTGAACATTTCATTGAAAGTTTACAGAAGTTATTTTGTTTCAGCGACTCCGTTTTCGACACGATTTGTTGGTGGAATAGAATTCATCGATACGCTACCAGATTTCAAAGTAAGAGGATGAAATTGTTGGGCGGATTTTTTCGTCTGATAAACTAAGTTACAAAGAAGAGACTACCTTAAATGGTCTCTTTTGCATTCAAAAGTACTTTTTCATGCACAATTCTTGTAACTAATAAGAGTTCGTTATTAGATAACTCAAGAATATAAAGAGAAAAACATTATAGTAATATTCATCAATAGGGCCCGGATAATTATGTACTAAAAATTAGGAAAATATGTACATATATATGTATTATAATGTATAGAAATATGTGCTAAAAAGTAAGAAATATGTAACATTTTAATTATTATATCAATTCGTTTTAATAAAATATTTTTGCTTAAATATTGATCTTTAGACAATATACTCGTAAAGAACAAAATTAAAACATAATACCACTCATATTTCTGTTATTTACAATGATAATTATTAACGATGAGAAACAAATATTTGTTTCAAACAGCTAGAAAGTAGCTGAATGTGACGTGGCCAACGCTTTAAACTACCTTCGGTTGTTTGACTGTTTTTTTTCTTTCTTCGTCGTCTTCATCTTCTTTGTCTTCTTCTTCGTCGTTGTCTCCTTCTTCTTCTTCGTCGTCGTCCTCGTCTCTCTTTCTACCTTTCTCTTCGTCAGTATTGGTACTGGAGTTTAATCAACGCCATCTACATCTAATTAAGTGGTGCTGATTTAGTTCCCGGCATACTGACCAAGGTCACACCGTCAAAACACGAAAAAACACGTTTTTGGAAATTTCTTCGAATTTTATGGCTATATCTGGAAACAATTATCAGTTCCCCATCAGGAGGCCGAGACGCATCCAACGACACCTCGTTTGTCTGGATTGGTGCACAGGAAGTAGTCTTCCCGTGAGAGACGGAACGGCTCATCCGCAAGCATGCACACGAGGAGTTTACTCAAATACTGTATAGGAATGAAATTTTTCCTATTATCTGTTCGAGGGCCTTATACCGACTAAGTGTTCCACATCGCACGAAGTTACTGGTGTATATTTAAACTTTGTCCCAACATGTCACTTTTCAATGCTATTCACAGATTAGGGAATAAAAACATTGCTGGTTGATATATAATCAATTGACTCGTAGCACAAATTCCTCTTTCTTTAATAATGTTCATACCCAAGACGCTATTGCTAGACTTCTCTGAAAAGATAAAACAAACTTTGCTTGTGGCAAATTCCCAGTCTACGTTACGACAAGGTTTAAGCCAATCGTCGTGAATTATTTTCTATCCTTTTCTTATCCAAAAGCTGCAGTGCCACATCATGATTTTACTTTAGGTTTTCACCTCAGAGATACTTTACAAACAAGAGTTTAAGCAGCAGTGAAACAATCGGCGAACGAAAACTGTTAATGGCGCTTTTTGAGCTGCGTTGGTGCGTGTAATGTTTGGCGAAGGGCATTAAGGTCAAGGGAGACCTCTGGAAAATGCGTTGTGGGCGCGAGTTATCTTCTGCTAGACATCATTTTCATACACCAACTTCCTTTCCGAGCAGTGTTTTTTTCTGTTATACTCGGGCCTGAAATCTAGAAACTAGAAGCTTCGGAATGCAACAACGCCTTGCCCTTTTGTAGGATTCTGCGTGCTGCAATATCAACATTTTTACGCGATGCAATAGCACCAATTTAGAGAGGAGGCTGAAAAAAAAAGTTTGACCATGCTGAATATTTTGTCTGGGTGATTCCTTATCAAAAACATGTAGGATAAATGAAGAATTATACAAAAAGAATGCAGCAAAACGAAAATATTAAGAAATATTTAAAAATATGTACTTTTGTGTAAAATATGTAAATATATGTACTTACAGGTAAAATATGTAAATATATGTACTAAAAAGTCATCGGTTTTAGGCCCTAATCGACATGAAACGTAAATATACCGTAGTTTTGACTTGATAGAGTTAACCCACGGAAATATGTAATTACATAATTATCCGGGCCCTATTCATCAAAGATTCTGGAAATATTGAATTGAATTGTTGAAATCTTTCTACAAGAGTATGGCACAAATAATAATGGCCACATAACCTGAATTTTTTTTGAAAATGGTAAAAGAAATAATTCAGGAATTGATGATCATCTTATTGAAATATTTTTTACAATTCTCTGTGAGTTGGGTTAGAGGTCTCTCCATTACTACTGATAATTTCGTGTTTATACCAAAGAAATTAGTGGTGCTATAACAGCACGTACTTTCTCGTCCGTATTTTCACGCAAAATTACGTGAAAAGTACTCAAAGTTTCGAAAAATTGTACATGACCCCATTTAAAAATCTATTTTTAAGGAACAGATTTTATAAAAGGAAAAATCTTTAATATTTTAGTTGTAAGAAGACCCCGAAAAAAGGTTGAACTTTCGCAATTTTCGAAAAATCATGCTTTTCAACGAATATGAGACCTGCACCGTTCTCTTTTTTTAAAATCTTCTTTAAATGTCTTTCACACTATCCAACAACAACATTTAATAAAAAACGTTGGATCCATTTTTTTGAAAATATAGAAAATGTCTCAGGGTCTTCATGTAAAGTATTCCCCAAAATTAAATTCCGGTTTCAAATTCAAAGGGCTGCGACATTAGCAAAATCGATTGGGGGATATCAATTGTAGAGAAAATCGGCTGAACAGTTTAGTCGCTAGCGTTGTTCACAGACGGACGGACAGGCAGACGTTTGGCCGTCATTCGATTTTTCGGTATTAAGTATAAGGGATTCTGATTACAGCACTTGATAGACGATTTTTTTAGCAAAAAGGACAACAATCGTGCAAGCGTCATGTACGTTTTCGTTAACAGGGCCCTGGAATAAAGGGTTTTCTGCCGTCAATTCACCGTTTTTTTCGCGCAGCATTAGATAACTTTCTCTCTGCTTCATAGCGAGGAAGTGAAAATCCCTCCTCCCCCAATTCATCAACAGAATTCACTTCTCCATGCATTGGAAAGAACTTAAAGCGTTCAGTTTGGATTACAGATAAATACATTATTCATTTTCAATGAAAAACAAAATCGGAGGCCGTAATTAAGCCGTGCCTGGGTTAATTTGCCCCAGCTTACCCTCTCCCTCTTCTGGGTGCCCCTGTTGGAAGGAGCTGAAAACGCAACGAAGTATTCGAGAGTAAAACAAATGAATCTAATTTTGTGAAGGATCGTGGCTTCTTTTTCAAATTTAATAGTGTTTGTGGGAGCATTAGTTGTGTGGGGGGACACGCAGTCGGTGGTCTCGTATGAATTATTCACGATCCTTAGGAGCCTAAACCAGGAAGTTTAGTGCCGGATTGTATAGATTAATAGTTAACTCAGCAAATGAGTTCTTCAAAGTATTTACAAACTTCACAATTCATTTCAAGTTCCAAACGCGTCGTGTGCTTCTTTTTGAAACTTTTCGAAACAGGTTCGACTTACTAGCTTTTATCCACTGTATGTCACCCACAAAGCGAGTGACATATTGGATAAAAATAACCATGTACGTATATTTGAAAGAGTTATTCGCTAAATAATGGAGAATATTTGCCTCTATTACCTTTTTGTTCAGATATGGTACTAAAGCTGACCTCTCTTCAGCACCAAGCGGTCACAGTACGAGTTACACTGTTCAGAAATGATCCTCTTCGAGCGAAAATAAACGTTACGATTTTTTGTTGCAATGCAGATTTATTACCTATTAGAAATTTTTAGCCATGGTAAGTGTATGCTTACAATGCACTCCTTTTGACACTCATTTTAAATACTTACTTCGCAATCGCCCATCAAGCCATATGACTTGAGCTACGCCTGTAGTTGCCTCTCCGAAAATTATGACTTAGGAGCTACGCCCAGTACATGTCACATTTGGATGGTCTTAATAAATATACACATCGACAGTATATTTTCCAGGTTTACAATTCGATATAATCAAATTACAGTTATTACTTGTTCAGTGATGAGCAATATTCCGAAGTGAAATAGCACTATTGAGTGAGTGCATTATTTATGTCTGTAAAAAATATTGTTGATAGTCTTTTCAACGTTTTTCAAAATATGTTTTCTGTTGTTTAAAATCATACAGAAGTATTTATTCGAATGTAAACTAGTTATGTTAAAATAACAATAAAAATAATACAACAGATAAAAAAATTGTACTTCTCTACGGGAACATTATTTTAAAACAATATAAAAATCAATGAAAGTTTGTAGTTAATTACTATTTATAATTATCTCAGGAAAATATTTTGCTAAAGCAAGGGCATGGCTTTACAAGTGATTAAATTTATGTTCAAAATGTCAAATTTATGACTTGTAAAACAATGTAAACCAATTCATTCGCGATGTAAATTAAAAGTTTTACAAAAGTTCGTTTCAAATTGCTAAATTTTATATTCTTGAATAGTTTTCTTTATTAGAGACAGATTTTTCCTATTACCAAGATGTCAAACAATTTTTGATTGGTTTAATAACAAGTAAGGTGTCGATCCTGAAAGAAATGCGATAAATAATACTCTGGAATTTAAAAAATGTTGAGAACATTTATTGCAATAATGTAATTTGACCTAAACATTTTTATAACCAGATTATGGTTTCCACCAACCAACTTGAAATTTAGAATGTTTACAAACGAATGTTTTGAATCACATTACAATGAAGTGTTTATACATATATGTGTTTTTGTTTTTGGTAATTTTGAATACAATTTGAAATACAATTTAAGTAGTCGATACATAAATAATAACATTTTGTGCATTTTAAAATCAGAAATCTAAATGATCTTGCTGTTACGGCTGTTACGTGATGATCTGGAAGGCAAAGCAAGTGAGATTACGAAATATGTTTTTAATTTTGCATTTTCAGAGTATTGTACAAGAAAGCATATCAATTATAATTAAAATTATAACAAAAATATTCATTTAATTACAGTTATACATGGACGTACCTCTATTTTAATGAAAAGTCATTGCCTCAAAATTTTAACTTGACGTGTGCCTGACGCTTGTCATCCGAAAAATGCTCTGTAGATTTTCTGGAGGTTGGTTTCTTTGTAATAACTTTGAATTTTTGAAAACATTTTGATAAGGATATACATGAGGAATGAAATTTAGTGTGTTTTTTAAATGGGGAATCTTGTGACTTATCTTGAAAGTTGTGATGTGCTGGTGATCTAGAAGGCAGAGCAAGTGGGATTATGAAATGTTTATAACACTGCGTTGTTGGAGAATTGTACAAGAAAGCATATAAAACATATTTAAAATTATAACAACAATGTTTATTTAATTAGCATTATACGCGGATATTCCGCCAGTGTAAAGCCAGTGTAAAAAGTGCTTACTTCAAAATTTTAACTTGACGTGTTCCTGGCGCTCTCATCATCCGAAAGATGTTCTGGAGGTTTCCTGGAAGATGAACGCAATTATTAGGTTATATGAAATCTTTTTTGTACATTGGCATATAACTGAACAAAGAACAAACTGAATCGCAGACTGACTTACAATATGATTTTGGAATCACTGACACATCACTCATTGGCGTATCCACAGTGGGAAAAACATTAGAAAGCCTCACTACTGCCAAGAAACAATGTAAATTTTCAAAACATAATGAATTTTCTTAACCAAACGATATCATTACCAAATTCAAGAATTTTGTGATTATGTAAAAATTCTAAAATATTGTTATTTTCATTTATTTCGTAAGTAAAGATTTTCTGCATCACTTTTTACTACGTAGCATAAAAATAAAAATATATTCAAAAAGTAGAGAACAATTCCGTAATGAGCCGTGGTTTTAGTAGTTTGATAACCTTTTTGTTCTTGATCCATTTAATGCATAAATCCAAAAGATACGAAATTTCTACACGACACTAAACAATGAACTTGAATGAAATTTAAAAAGAAAAAATAAACAAAGTAAAAAAAAAAACATTATAAAATCCACAGCCCCAAAGTAACAAAAATTGCATGCATGTCGATGCAGGCTGCTTCATTAGACATTTATTAGATGAAAGACAATATATTCCCCAACATACTTAAAACAATGGTACAGAAGAACAGATTGCCTTCTTTAAATGTACGTAACATATTTAAGGTTTTCAGGTAGAGTATTACAATAAATTATGAATAACGTTCTGGTAATATGCTGTTGTCACTAAAATTTAATGAATTAAAGTGCAATGTCGTGTACGTAAGAGTTAGAACATTAAGAATACTATCGAGTTTATTTTCGAATCTCACGATTACCTACGTCCTCCATTAAGCAATACATTTTTCATAAACTCTACAAATTCGTACTTGTATAAACACGCGAATGGCAAAGTATAATGTTTAATTAATAGTCGACAGCTATCACGAAAATGACCAATTATTTGTACATTACATTCCTGCAATCTAAATGTCTGCAATTTCTTCCAACCACATTATGGTAGGTCACATCTCAAGTAAGAATGGTTAACTGTAAATTGGTAATATTAAAAATATGTTTTTCAATGTTGCTCCATAACCTTCATTTTAGAAGCTTTCAGTAAAAAGGGAACAGTCGTTGTAGTGAAGATGTATGATATCTGAAAAGCCTGCAGTGACTAGAGCATCTTTTTTCCGTTTTATGACATTAAAGGTCACGCATTCTAAAGTCTTAATAAAACGTGATTAAAAATTTTTCAAAACTTTGTTGATACGTACGAAATCACGTTACAAAGTTGACAAAATATTCTGCTATTGATTCACAAAATATTGTGTCTCATGCATATAGTGTTAGAAATAATATCCGTTTATTTACAAAGATGAGATTTATTATTATTATTATTATTATAATAATTATTATTGAGATTATTCTCTGATACACATTTTATCATCACATGTTTCAAGGACATCGGCTATAGTCTGTGGAATTTGTTTATTCACTCTTTTCTGTCATCTATTCAGAACCTAGCAACATATGTACATTTAATGCATTTTAAAGATGCGATTACTCTTTAAACACTACCTATATTTTTTGCAGTCAAATATTCAAAGCACATTATACACAACATTAATTGCAATTATTCCATTAGGTAATACAACCAGAATACTTCAAATGTATGGTTAGTTTTTACTGGCTATTGGTTAATACTAACGAGAATATTTTTAGTTTAACTAATCACACTTTGTTCGGAGGAAGTGTAAACGCATTTTGAGTAAGTGACACACAGTACTTACCCTATTGATAATTGTTTGCTTTTCTCAGAACGAGCATGATAGTTACATAAGCCGCACAGTATTGTATGCAGAAATATTTTAATGCAATTTCCTCTGGGGATAAAAGCCAATATAAAAATAAAACTATCAATGCAAGAGCCATAATTAGTTTTTGCGGTAAACTATATTGTTTCTATCACTTGGCACAGCCGTTTCTTCATGCATCTACAGTACACAATGTGTATATCATCTAATAAATGCGATTCTTGATTGTCTTGTATGTGACGTCATTAAACGCATGTTGGATCGTAAAGGAGACGGATGATTATTCCTTGGGTACTAAATGCACATGGATCTAGTTGTAATTATTGTAATATGGTACTTGTAATAAAGAAAACTCGATATATGTTTTATATATTTACGTGCAATGCAGAGGAATTTAAAAATAATTTGAACATATTCAATAATACGAATACTAATGCTGATTAACAAAACCACTAGGATATATGTAAAAACGAATGGATTACAGTGACCACGATGCGCATATTCTTACAATTACCACAAACTTTGTCACTGAAACTAAACAGTACACGTACGTGTAGATTATTTACTAGCGGTAAAAAAAATACTACGTGCAGACATCATGGAACATGTTTTACTACGCTGTGATGCAAACTATGGTTTAGAATGCTGTCGATCTATAATGGTTGGAAATTGTGTGATACGTTATGATTAGACTTTGGAAATTAAGGCCCAAAAAATTGATGATAGGTAACACAAATATATTAGGCATTATTAGGCATTAGGAAAACGACGTTTTAGGCATTTAAAATACATCCAAAATGATTTCATAAGACATTTAAAAACATTAGACAAAAAAAGTTTTTTTCTGGCATAAACAACTGATCACATAAAAGATTCAATTAGGCACTTTTTATTTTTCAGGAAAGTCAAGTATTTGTACATTGATGAGAGTGACTGCAAGCATATTATTT
>JAHLJT010008446.1:284529436-284550450 GCA_031308135.1 Acheta domesticus | reverse complement strand
AATACAAACAAAAAAAACAACTTTCTAATCTTATATTAAACTTAATTTAAACTAATTATACTGTTGTTTATAAATTAAGAATTAACCTAAGAGTATAAGAAAATACAAATAAAGAAAAGTTAAAAATGTGATATAAAATGTTACATTTAGCATACAATTTTAATAATAATAATAATAATAATAATAATAATAATAATAATAATAATAATAATAATAATAATGAATAAAAAATAAAATTAAAATAATAATAATACATTGAGTACACACTTTCACATCGTACATTATCAGATCAGTAGAAGAGTATTTAAGTGTTTTTTGAATGGTCGCAATGTTTTACATTTCCTAACATTTTCTGGAAGGTTATTCCACTCTCGGTCGTTGCTACTAAGTAGATTTATTATAAAAAATTGGTGTTGCTTTTAGGAATATTGCATAAGATTTCTGGAATCTTTTTTTTTAGATAAGACATTTATAAGAGAGGTAAGCAGGTACACCCGTATTTAATATTTTGTAGAAAAGGCACAAACTATGAAACAGGCGTCGGACCTTTCAAGTTTAATAAGTGATTTGCTTTATAGTATATATGTGATCATACTTTCTAATATTGTATTGAAACCTAACACATGCATTTTGAACTCTTTGAAGAGCATCAGCGGTTGATTTCTTTATGTTACCGTACACGATATCACCGTAATCAAGCAGGGGGAGTAGGAATGATTTTACTAGAAGTTCTTTGGTTTGGTGGAAGGCATTTGTAAGCACATTTGAGTGAGTACATTGAGGCATACACTTTGCGGCAAGTGTCCCGAGCATGAGGTTCCCAATTTAGAAAGGGTCCCCCCCGATAAGATGGTAAAAAGTTCCCCTCAACCAAATTACATATGAGTGGTTACACTATATTTCTAACATAAAAATAATATGTTTGTATACATTGTTGTAGCACCCAATTAAGCTTTTGTTTTGATATATACTTACAAAGTATCATTTTTAAAGCTTTCTAATCGTTTGCATAAGTATCGTACGCTACGAAAGACGATAGTTTTGGCAATTTATAAGAAACAATCGACACAAGACCTTGTAAATGTGATATTGGTGGATAAAGAATTACACATCATCCTACATCAAACAGATTTTAGAAGAAAAAATAGAAGTTTGCAGATTATGACATACAAAAAAAGATTATTGCAACACAGATTATAATGGCAAATAACTCGGAAGCGATGCTTCCTAGGCCTTTTAAACCAGGTGTGCTTGTCTCACGGGGACACGACTTTTTTTTTTTTTGAGGACAAGTAAATTCAAACAGACGACATGTTTTGGGGGACGGGTAGATGACAAATGGGGAAATGATAAGGGACATTTCGTGTGCAGGATAGATGGGGGACAGTGGGGAAGTGAAGGGGAACAGATTAGTCCCCGATTATGTTGTTGGGATGTATTTTTCAAAATACCACTTTTATGATCATCCTATTTTACAATTTTGCATATTAGTTCTTTTGGGTGCGCCCTTTCCCTAGCACAGATGGACAGAAAAGTGAAGCCGATATCAATGCAAAATTAAATTGAAGGAAAATACTGAAATTATCTTTCACGATAAAATTAACGGGACTATTTTATTTTCTGCGAATTTTAATCTCAACGCTCTGCAATATTGGAATGAATTCTCTCGCACAATACCGGGTGTATAATGCCATAAACTACTTTTCGGGGGATGGGAGTTTGCAGTTGGGTGCTACATTAAATCAATTTTCAATTTTCGTACAATTATTATTTACAAAGTGCAGAGTTTTCGCAAGTGTATAGATTGTACGAGTGTCTCCATATTTATACGTATTCAAGAGAAAATACTTAGGTAAAGGAAAAGATCACTTTTTCTCTAGTCTGAAACATCTACAGATGTGAGACCACAGGCTTCCGCAACCAGTGCGTTACTATTTATCTGTCCGGGAGGCGCCGCGTTCTAGGCTCAGTTGTCAACGTTTTAGTTGCTATTCTGTGACCTTTCTCCTCAAGCAAGGTCGCACGTGCCTAGAACGCGGCAACTGCCGAACTGCCAAGTGGTTGACTACAAATGTCTTAGTTTATTTTTAAAACTATGACCCAGCTATTAAAAAAATATGAAAAAATTCACAAGCATTCTGAGATGAAGTTTTAAGATTATTTTCGTGCCAGTGTCTGTGTTCTAAGTCAAGTAAAACAGTTCTTGTAAATCTGGGTCTAACCTCTTCCCCTTCATTTTTCCACATGTCCCCCAATTATCCCTCAAATATGACCGAATTATTATTTAATAAACTGCCAAACACTATTATCTTTCCTCAGCGTATAATATTCTCATACAAAGGATTAGAAAGCTTCAAAAAATGATAATTTTTAAGTATATTCCAAAATCAAAACTTTATTGGGTGCTACAACAATGTATACAAATGTATAATAAACACTAAAATAAATGCACAGAACCGTTGCAGTCATTTTCAAAGTATATTGAAAGTCCAGGTGTTTTAAAGGCGGGAAAATGGTTTTTATTTTTTTAACTGCAGCCCAGTTATCGAAAAATTCTGAAAAAATTGCACAACCATTTGTGTTTTAATAGGAACCTTTGACATTTTTTTCGAGCCTGTTCCAGGCCTCTACGATACAGTTAAAAATATTTCTTGATATTTTTTTTCGAAAATATTTTTTGTGTTTGAATTTGGGGCTGAGAAAATATTGAAAAATGTTTTTCTGATAGTCCAAGTTGTGTTCTTATTTATCATATTTTTTCAGTCTGATAAAATAGTGTTCAGTTGTCGAAAAAAATGAAATTAAAAAAAATACGTTTTGGCTGTATATGGCGTGGGTTGTAAGACGGAGGCTAAGAAACCTTTCAAAAATATTATTTTTATGTTAGAATTATAGTGTAACTACTCATATGTAATTTGGTTGAGGGGAACTTTTACCATCTTATCCGGGGGGACCCTTTATCGATGGTCAGACCAAGATTTTTAACTTGAGAGCAGAAAGGAACAGTAGTGTTGTCCAAAATGATATCAGGAATTTACATCAACACGTACCTTGTAACATGCGGTTCTTGACATTGTAGTAGACGACTTCCTAGATCTAGTAACACGGTGGAATTTTTATTCAAGAAGTGTGAATACTGTTTTTTACTATAAATATATTATCACGAGTGTGGATGGAATTTTAAAAATCGATGAAATAAGAAATGAAAGTACCATTTCACA
This sequence comes from Acheta domesticus, assembly GCA_031308135.1. Classification (NCBI taxonomy): domain Eukaryota; kingdom Metazoa; phylum Arthropoda; class Insecta; order Orthoptera; family Gryllidae; genus Acheta; species Acheta domesticus. The sequence continues at coordinate 284,547,229 of JAHLJT010008446.1, read as the reverse complement.
AGCTGCAGGTCATAAAAGAGTGCTGGTTTCTCATTTCAGTGTTTGGTTGAGATTTTTCAGCAAAATAATACCATTTGTCGAAAATTTTATGTGGTCAATTGACAAAAGAAAGAAATTGATTCATCTTCTGCACGTGAAGACTTTTCACTTTCTGAAAAAATAAATATTAATGTTATTTGTGATCAAGTGAACAGTGAAAACAGTCCTGTTTCTGAAATTTCGACTGCTTCATCAAAAAGAAGAAAGCGTGATAATTTAGAATGGAAACGGGAGCAAAAGTGGTATGACTTTGAGAAGTGACTTTGAGCGAAAGTAAAGCTCAATTTACGTTCGTAGGACATATTCAAGCTTCATCGCTGTTCATAAGCATCGCTGTTCTGAAGCATATTCAAGCTTCATCATATTTTCACTTTATTCATCAAAATTCCCGGAAGAAATTTTGAAAAAAAATGTGCTCAACTTACACATTTTTAAACAAAAATCTTCAAAATGAACTGTCTTCAATTTATTCAGCAGGAGAATTTAGATCTCTGTCAGGAGCTGTCAGTTTGTCAGAATTTCTTTTAGAATACAATTTAGTTGACTTAATGAGCAAAACATCCCAGTTATTGAAATTAATACTGACTATACCAATGACATCAGTAGAAGCTGAAAGATGTTTCTCAACTTTAAAAAGAATCAAGACATTTTTGAACACAATGAGTGGGGAACGACTAACGGCTTTGGCGATGCTGTCCTTAGAAAAGAATTTCGTAATGAATTTTACAGATTTCAACAACAAAGTAATGAACCGATTTGCCGAAGTGAAGGAAAGGAGAATGAATTTTCTTTTCAAGTGAGGTAAATTTAAATAATTTTAATTTTTTGTCTATTATTTAAAGTTCACTCTAAATAACTTGTGCCTAGAGATTTCTTTTATATTTCTTTATCCTGTGTTTACTAGGGCTCGGACTTTTAGGTGCTAAAAAACGGAAAATATTTATTTTTTGTGTTTTTTAACACAAAGTAAATAGTTATTTTTAACAAAGAGTAAAAATATGTGTGAAAGCGACTAATTTTAGCTCATTGAAAACCAGTAACCAAGATTGGGACAAGTCTCGACGCAAAAAGTGACTCCTTGCTATTCCATTTCAGATAGAAGATTTTTAATTTTTCACATGGATCTGACGACAAATGGATAATTTAAACCACTTGTAAAGACAATACTGGTAATTGTAATAACTTGTAATTAAAACTCTCTCTTCAGTAACTCTAAAAATCCTCTTGATGGCGTGAAAGTTTCTGCACTATCGCCTTCGACAATATTTTCAACAAATTCATAACAGGTTCTCGATACCCAACACAGTTTGGACTAATCTACTATTGTAATTCCATCTGATGGGAGCTGGTTTTGGAAGCCTTTTTTAACCTCATTGTCTAGTGAATGTCAACGTTTAGGAGACTGCGAGAAAAATGTTGATAAACCAGTTAAAGTTTTGAAAAATATTTTACATTCTTTAATTCTGGAAACTGACTGAGATAATACCAGATTTAATTTATGAGCAAAACAGTGCAACAGGGTATGCCTGTTTCACTTTAACCTGTAGCCCATTTAAATGACCAGTCATCACCGCAGCACTTTGTGCAATAAGTTTTGATTCACATTTTAAATCTTGGAATTGTAGGAATCTCTTTTCAACATTTCCTTCCGCATTTAAATAACGCACTACTTTAGACAATTGGCTTAGATTTCCAACATCTGTAACCCCTAAATCAAGGCGACCTCTCATATAATACAATGGCAAGGAAATTACTATTATTTATTTCTTGTTTAATGGTTTGGAAATAAACATTTACAACTGAAGGTATTATGTCATTTCGAATCAAATTTAAAGTAGCAATAAATACAGACGAATTTTCCAGATACTGTCCCAAAAGTGGATCATGGTTTGCTTTAAAGTGTACCAAATTGTTAAAGTTCCCTTTAATTGTGAAGTCAAATGACTCGTCATGTCCTCGAAAAATGAGTTGGTGTTGAATTAAAAGTTTTTAACTTCAAAATGCTGGTCAAATTATTTTTACAATTTGAATGTCTTTTCACTACCTTGTGTAAATTATTTAAATCAGTAAGTAATTACTTAAAGTTTCAACGAAGCCTGGACAGATTTGCAGCACACGAAGAAAGGATCGAAGAAAAAATAAATGAATACCACTGAAACGATAAGCACATGCGGAGCCCACCACACGCGCTTTCAGTCACGCTCGCTCACGCTGTAAGCAACTGGTCTATTGCTTCCAAAGGCGACCTCGACTGACAGAGCCCATGCGCGCCAGTTTGTCTGCTGATCAGAGAATTCCCTATGAGACGCTGAATGTAGTCAGCCCAGTGCTTCCAAGGAGCTTTACAGGCGATCTCTACCCCCAACTATTGGTGAAAATAATAATTACGTGCTCAGTTTGGAAAGATAAGATTGTCGCGCCCAATTTAAACTGATTTTACTTGGAATAGAAGTAAATGATTCTAAATTACTACTCAAGTGGTATTTAAAAGAAACGATGGAGGAAGCAATGCTTCCCTTGCTTCCATGGAATAAACGCCCCTGCTCTGCACATTTTGTCAGTGTAATCTGAGGAAGTTTGGGAACCGCTCGTGTTGTGAGTGTATGTTATCGCTCAGAATGCCATTGCAGAAAGTGTTAGAATGCCCCTCAGGAAGTTTCAACCGGTCGTGAATCACTCCCTCCATTCAATCCAGGGAGCTGTTTTTTTTTACAATGAGCAAATCTGTCAAGGCACAGTAACGTGATACGTCACCGACAATTGCTTTCGAAAGTGACACGTCTTGACATTCTACATCCAAAAACTCTTAAAGTATTAAACGTGAAAATACTCAAATATTTATTTATCCAATAAAATTGTATCGAAATATGTAATAACATTTGTTTTGAGGAAAATATTTATTTTTATGCAACTTAAAATATTTGTTTGTTGATGTGCAATGCGGTATACGAAAACCATTTGGAGCTGCTTGAATTTCCATCGAGCTTTAATCGCTCAAGATTTAAGGGGAAAATATGTTTTTATCTGAAAGTCCCAGCTCTAGAAATGGCCTACGTATTTGCAACATCTGGTCATCTGGTGGCTCAACAACAGAGTAATTTGGTGGCTCACAGCGAAGTCGCTTGCCTTTCCCCAAGGAGGTCCGGGTTCGATTCACGTCGATTTCATGTGAAATTGCTAAGTGCTAGTTCAACCCCTGTGAAGTGTCTTAAACTCAATCCTAATTCCTTTCCAATTGTGGCCGCTGGGTAGTGACGCAGGGGCGAGCAAGAGCGAGGCGCGTGTGCGGAGGTTGCTACCTGGCGGTCCTCTGGACAACGATAAGGCGAGAATAGCACTATTGCGGCTCAAATACTTGAAACAAGTTTTTAAGATACAAAATACTTCTTCGAAAGTATTGTAGATACAAAATACTTCCATAAAAGGATTTAGATACAAAATAGTATTTTAAAATACTTTTGAAAATACAAAATACAACCAATAGTGACCCACAGTCACAATTTATTTCTCAAAACTTGGTTATGATTTACAGTTGTATATAGTTGGACACGTTTCATTTCAACACTACTAGTTTTTCAGACATTGTATCACTAATATTACTTCTTGAAATTGATAAGGATCTCATTCCATTAACAACGAATTTTGTAACAAAATCATCAAATCTTGTTTCATCTTTTCCTTTTTACTTTCCGTATACGTACTATATTCGGAGTAATATACGTAGTATAGGGAAAGTTGCTGCGCGAAAAATGGCGAATTTTCGGTAGTAAAAATTCGTTGCCGGGCCATAACGAAAAAGTGGGTAAATCCAGTTGTTTAATTAAGAAAAAAAAACCCTAACTCTTGTTAGTTAGACCAGAGTCCTTGATATCGAAACCATTGAAAGCAAAACGTCCGTCTGTCCGTCCGTCCGTCCGTCCGTCCGTCCGTCCGTCTCTGAACACTACTAACCCCTAAATCATACGGACGATTTTTTCAAAATTGGAGAAACCTCCGTCGATCTGGCTCGAGTCGGAGCTTTGAGATTTTGAAAAAGATTCTGTAAAATTTGGGGGTACTTTACATGAAGCCTCCAAGACATTTTCAAAAATTTTCTCAAAAACGGCTCCAAATTTTTTCTTCAAATTTATTGAAAGAATAGAGTAAAATTATTAAGGTGGCATAGGTCCAGATTAACTCTGGAGTTTCGAAAATGGCAAAAGTTTGCATTTTTCGGCTTCTTCCGACGACTACAAAATTAGAGATTTCTTACTTCAAATAAAATTTGTTCTCCATAGTAAGTTCTTTCTTAAGGTCATTTACATTTTTTGAAAATTTTTGTACTTTTCGCGCAATATTGCGTGCAATATGTGCAATTTTTAAAAAAATACAAAAACAAATTTTTCTCAAAAATGGCTCCAAATTTTTTCTTTAAACTTTTGGTAAGGATAGTGCCTAATGTACTCTATGAGACAGCCTAAACGTCATTTTGCTCTATTCTTTTGTTTTTCAAAAATCACAAAAAATTATTTTTTTTGGCTGGTCTCCCACGTCATTAATATTACTTTAGCGGAGATTTGTTCACATTATTATATTTACAGTACATGTACTTTAAATGATATCGAGTAAAGATCCTCGAGGACTCAACCATTTTTTGTGAACAACTAGCTCAAAATTCTGCATTTTCAGAAACGCTCAAACGCCATTTCTCATAAATGGCTCCAATTTTTTTCAAACATTTGGAACGGATAGTGCTAATTCCACTTTTTAATATTACGTAAAGTTCATTCTGTTTTTGTTTTTTATCAAAAATTACACAAATGTAATTTTTTTGAAAGATCTCTCATATCTTTATTATGCACATTACTAGCAATTTGTAAACATTATATTTGTTAGTGTGCTTTAAATGACTTTAAATGAAGTTTTTTGAAAACTCAAAAATTTTCTGTAAAAATTGAGCTTAAAATTTCGCATTTTTAGAGGCGCTTAAACGCAATTTTCTTAAAACAGCTACAATTTTTAAAAGAAAATAGCCATTTAGGACGAGGTTTTTGTATTTTTTAATATTCTAAAATTAGTATTTCCATTCTACCATTAGGAAACAGAAAAATTTAGAAAATGTCAAAAAACATGTATTTTGGGCGGCGATAGATGGCAGCTGGCAAGAGTATGTGGCAATTCCAAATAGCTAGCCCAGATCCAAGGAAATAGAAAGCCAATACGGGAAAGTGTGTGCCATTCTGTAGCACCACTAGTTCCTAACGTATTGAACAACCAGATGTTAAACATGTTTGTTTTAACTGCTTCGCATTAGTGTCACTACTTTCAGAACTGTTGATTTTCCTCTTAGGTGAATTTGATCTTATAGACCAGGGATGTTCAACTTGCAAGGCCTCAAGGGTTACAATTGTAACTTATTACTCGGGCGATCCACATCTGATTTCTACGTATAGTTCATTTCAGCAATTTGCCCGGCTTCTCTGAACCTGGGGGGGAGGGGGGGATGCGTGATATCAGGTACCATGCATAACGCAGGGAAACGCATAGGATGATTTTGAATTTCTTAATTTACTAGAAAAAAATTCTTAAATCTAAACTTAATCTATTTTTACATTCCCGTATACGTACGTTTATACGGAGTATTATACGTAGTATAGGGAAAGTTGTGTATTGCTGCGGAAAATCGATTTCGAGATTTTAACGGAAATACACGTTTCAGGGTCCCCTGATATCGAAATTGGTTTTTTTTTTCAAAATGTCCGTCCGTCAGTCTGTGAACAACACTAGCGCCTAAACCATACGTAGGATTTCTTCCAAAATGGATATTCCCCGGTCGATCTGCGTCCACTCGAGGCGCCGTGATTTTGAAAAACTTTCTTCAAAATTTGGGGGTACTTTACATGAAGTCCCCTGGATATTTTCAAAATTTTCTCAAAAACAGCTCCAATTTTTGTCTTTAAATTACTTGTAACAATAGAGTAAAATACAATTATAAAGGTGGCATAGGTCCCATTTTCACGGTTAACTCTGAATTTTCGAAAATTGCAAAAGTTAGAATTTTTTTGGCGTCTTCCTAGAACTACAAAATTTAAGATAGAGAATTTTCCTTCAAATAAATTTTGTTGTAAAAAGTGAGTTCTTTCATTAAGGCCATAAACATTTTTTTGAAGATTTTAGTAGTTTTTGCGCAATATTGCAGGCAATATTTGAAATTTTAAAAAATTGCAAAAACCAGATTTTCTCAAAAAACAGCACCAAATTTTTTCTTTACAGTTTTTGTAGGGACAGTGCTAAACGTGCTCTATGGGATGACATTAAAGCCATATTGCTTTATGCTTTTATTTTTTCAAAAATTACAGAAATGTAATTTTTTCAAAAATTACTAAAATATAATTTTTTTGACTTGTCTCTCACGTCTTAATATTTACATTAGCGGTGATTTCTTCACATTATTATATTAATGAGTACTTGTCCTTTAAATAATATCAGATAATGTTTGAAAAATTGAAAAGTGTGAAAACTAGCTCAAAATTTCGTATTTTCAAAAACGCTCAAACGCCATTTTCTCAAAAATGGCTACAAATTTTTGTTCAAACTTTTTGAATGGATAGTGCTAATTTACTCTTGAATGTGGCGTAAAGTTCATTTGTGGGTATTTTTTTGTTTTTTCAAAGATTACACAAATGTAATTTTTTTGAAAGTTCTTTTTTTTTATCACTTACTGCTTATTAGTAGCTTCATGTGTCTCTTAAAATTTGTGGTCACATTTTAGGAACAGTTCATTATAGTCAAGTTTGGCATGTTCACAAATTTCACATGATACTTTCCATTTTGTACCTAAATCAACAACAGTGAAATATGTTCCATCCAGAATAGGATAGTTTTGATGGTTTATCAATTTCCAAACTTACTATATCTTAAGTACACTGTGGATATTTAGGTAAAAATCTATTTTTTTTTGTGGGTACCTTCTACTAAATGAAGTATTATATATGCATATTAGATTTATTTGAACTAAACCCATCAATTTTATAGCACCTAAAAGAGCCTATTTCAACATTAATTCCTATACAAGCCTAATTTACTTTCAAAAACCTAAAATGAAACTAATTTGCCTAATTTCTTTTGTCTGCGGCTTCTTTTAACTTTTTTCTTCTGTGTTGGCAGATCAGAAAAGGATGATATTAATTTTAAGTTGTGTTAATCTGTAAGATAGCAAGAAATAAATATACAGGACAAGGATCTTGGGATGTCTCCATGCCACTATTTCCTGACTTCGTGGAAAAGTTAGCCTCCACTTCTAAGATAAAGCTACTGAATTACCGTGAAAGAAAAGTGATCTTGACTGATAAGAGACATTCATTTTCTCCTGAAAACTTGGAAAAGTATCAGTAATTTATTCTCAGGCAAAATATGGTACGAATAATTCTAACTACGGGACAAAAACTTAAACTTGTTCATAAATAGAATATACAATTCTGATTCTACATAATATTGAATTATGTTTTTATCGTTGAGACATATATAATAAATGATAGAAGCGTGTTTCTTTTAAGTTTTGTGTTGTTGTTTTTTTGCCTATTCTTCCATTTAAAAATCCTAACTAAAATGCTGAAAGAACCTATTTTAGGCACCTAAAACACATATTTCAAAACCTAAAAATCTGCAGTCTAATCATAAGATTCGCTGTTTAAACGGCGCAAGCACAAGCTTTTAACCAGTGCGTCCAATTCCCTTCCAGACAGTGAGGCATAATGTGATAAAATAATGTAACATCCGTGTGGTGGTCTCCAAAATCCGTTAACTGATGCCTCCAAAAAAATTTTTTTCAGCTTACTAGCTTCTAAACATAACAAAATTCATGTTCTCAACCTTTTGTTATCCAGATTTGACTGTATAATTCAAATTTTCAACAGTGGATTAATAAAAAGTATTTTTGCATTTGAAAATACAAAATACTATTAGAAAGTATTTTCGATACAAATACAAAATACATGATCAAATATGTATTTTCAATACAAAATACAAATTACTAAAGTATCAAAAATACATATTTTAAATATTTGCATTTTTGATACTGCCCAACTCTGAAATCAGCCTATGATGTGGTACCTTATCAAAATCTTTAGAGAAGTCCAGGTAGGCCTAGAAGATATTTCTTATGTTACACTTATCTAAATCTGTTTTCCAAGCATGAAGTCAAAATAACAGATTTGTTGTTGTAGATCTATCTGGTATGGAGCCGCACTGCTATTGGGGAACACGTCCAGTTCTCAAAACGAAGTTTAGTATTTCATTTACCAGAAACTGCTCCAAAACCTTGCATATCAAACTGGTCAGGTGTCTATCGTTGCTGGGGTCCAGTTTACTGCCTTTTTTGAAGATGGAAATTATCTCAGCTGTTTTCAAGTGTAATGGTAATCTTTTGAAGTCAAGAGACTTGAAATAATTTGTGGAGAGCAGGAGTGAGTTCTCTAGTACATTCCTTCAGAACAAGTTGTAGAATACCATCTGGTGCAGCAGAAGAGTTTGGGTTTAATAACCTTACGATATTATAATGTTTGTAACTTGAAAATCAATGTATCAATGCCTTCCAGTATTTCTTCAGCAGGGGGTGAAGATATACATGGGATGAGATCTTTAGGTTAAGACATGTAAAAGTTCTGAAAGCAGGTTGCAAAGATCCTGGTGGCAATCTCTCTGGTGTCTGAAACTATGCTTTTGCATTCAATCAGAGCATGCAAAACATGTGCTTTCTAAATTTTTGTCATCAAAATACATAAAAAAGCCATTAAGCATTTCAAAACAGTAAAAGGTCTTAATATTCAATGTAACCAAACATCACCTCCTCATTAGATTCCACTGTCAACCATTGACTATTTGTGCTTTGGAGCTGTTCATTTTGCTAAAATTCAAGTTAGAATAAAATGGAAAATTATGTTTAAAAGAACAGTGCTAAGTTACTTGTTTTATATAATAATAATATAGATATTATAGATCTTCATAACAAAAAATACTTTTAGTATTAGTTGAGGGCAAGCTTGATGCTCATTTCTTCCAATATATGACATACAACACTACTTTGTATCCAACAAAATTATTTCATTGGAAGTATATTATTTGATATATTTACAGACTACCAGAGAAGTAAAAAATTGAAAAGCTAGATGCAATCAGTAATTAATTTCCAGCCCATTAGAACTTACGAACACCAAGAAACAGCAAGCAAAATTTGAAAGTGAGCATTGTTCTCACCTCTTGATCAATCATTAGTTAATATCATCTATAAGACAGGATATTCCAATTTTGAATATTTTACTTCAGGATGCTTTATGATACAAGGATGCCTTATTTGCTAATGAAGCATATTACAACAACAATTATAGTAGTAATTGTTCAATAGAAATGTAATTACGATAAAAAATCTATTTATATAAAATTTCTACTTCATTTATGCATAAATAATTACATGAACATACATATATATTTGTTTTTATCACAAACACTGACTTTATGATACTGCATACAAATAAATAAAAAAAAAATATACAATTATTTTTTAACATTCAAAACTACATTAACAAAAATTATCACATTAGGTGTGTCAATTAAAAATCTGCACAAACTATCAACCCATACTAACTATTTAATAGTAAATAATATAGAAAAATATTTATCTCCAGAATTTCTAAATAAAGATTTCATTGCTGCATCCAATTGCTTTAAGATGTGGAAATGAATTGAAGATTATATGTATTCACCTTAAATCATTTTACTGTAATAAGATTAAAGGAATGATTTTTAGACATATTGAAATTGCTTCTCCAAAATTCTCCAAAAATACATGTGGTTCCATTATATGCATGCTTCTTTTAAGCTCCCTGTTTGATTTAGGAGTTCAGCAGGGCGTGGTTATTTGGCAGCAATACTGTCAATTCAAATTTATAAGTTTGTTAATACAAATGTGTATCTGTTACTTTGTATTGCAAATTCATAATTATTATTAATTTATTCATCATTTAACTATTTATAGTAAAAAAGAGGGATAGGTATTCTGGAGGTCAAGAAAAAGCTTGCAGATTATGCTTCAAACTCATATCATTTAAAAATAAATTAAAAAATTAAAGACTTAGATGGAAACCAATATTGTCAGAATAAAAAAATTTAAAATAAATAAATTTTAAAAAATCAGTGCGGAAAATGATGTAAAGGAGGTCAATCAAATGTAATTGTACATGACACATAGCTGTGCAAATGAGAAAATCTGCTCATCTTAATCAGAGAATTTTAGAAAGGAAACTTCATAAAACCTTTTTCTCCAACCAAGAAATTAAATTGAAATTGCAATGAATGGCATGTGTTAACTGTAGTAACCTTCTTTGTTGTAAATATGTTAAGAAATGAAAGGATGTTGATCTACTTTTAAAATTCCAAATATTAATTAAAAAATTTTTTTTTCAATTTAATTACTGAAAAGATAGATTAAGAATGTAAAGTATGTACATGTTTACGAGACGCATTAAAATCTTATGTCAAGGAATCAAAATAAAAAAGCCTTTACTTTTATAAGAACAATTTTACCCAATCAATGTGCATATATTTTAGCAAAATGTGGTTGTTGCTTTATGCCAATGGGATTGAAACCATATTGCATGTACTGTATTGTTAAAATAAATATTCCAAATGTATTTCAGACACATTCATCATTTTGTTATTTCAATTAAACAACAAATAAGAGAGCAATATCTATCTTAATAGAATTCTGTTCCAAAAGCGCAAGTAGATTTTAAGTTACATTAATGACTAAGACCAAAATTGTGATAGCTACTGATTATGAACCCAACAAATAGAGTCTAATATTTTACTATTGTAAATATTTCTTGCTTAAAGTCTGTTCAGAATTTTAGTTAACACACCCAAAATGTCACACAACTCTTAATGTCATAATATGTTAATAAGCTTTTGAATGTGTCTACTTATAACAAATACGCATCAAATATATTTTGTTATAAATCCATAGAATTAATTACCTTCTATGAATACATTTTTATCACAGATTCTATAAGACCATCATTGTCTGATTTATTTTTAAATAACTACGTATATTTCTTTACCAATATTTATGCCATCTCCATATCTATTGCATAGAAGTCTACAGCATTTATAATAAAAGTTTTTGAATTAAGATTCTTGAATTAGCTTGAAAACAAGAGATACTCATTATAAATACACAATTGGCTATTTACTTGAAAAAGTAAATTTACTCTTGCCTTTTTTGCTCTTTGAGGAGATAAACACTGGAAGCACATAACTAAACGAGAGTGGCTCCAAGGCTTATGCATTCTTTGAAGAGCCTTGAAAATTCACAGAAGAAATGTATTAAAATATTTTAATAAATTGCTCCAAAATGCTCCAATGCTTTCTGATTTAACTTAAATACTGTTAATAATGAAAACAGTTTTAAAATGTGTTTTTAAAATTTAATGTTTTTAATGTTGGCTGCAAAATTAAATTCAAACTATTCTCCAGATATTAATACTTTATAAATAATATCTTGAAACTTTCAAAACAAGTAAATGTTGATTTTTGTTGATTGTATACAAACTTTATTTATAAAGTTGATTTTTTGTGAAAATAAATAATGTAAAGTATCTAGTAATCCAATTGACATTATTAATTTCTGATATATAAAAAAATGATTCCCTAAAATTTTATAAAATTTTTTAAAAATAAATATTTTCTGGAGCTTTCTTTGTAATCCTCATAAAATGTAATACATATCCATTTTTGGAATTTTGAAAACACTCAATCTTTCACAAAATAAACATTTTACAGTATTATATATTAATTAATAAATTTCTTCTACTTTGAGAGTGCAAATCAAATTTACTTTCATTTAAAAATAAAGAAAATAAACTATATTAAATTAGGTTAAACTTCTAGTATACATGTAAATAATCACCTTTAATAATTGTTCATTTATATCCAACATTCATTTGTGTAATTGACCTCACTCTAACCAGTACTTTCACACATTATTTATTCTTTATGAACAAATACATTTTTATATAAAAAAATATATTGCATTGAAAGTTTGCGATAATTTGTATACATCACTTCATTTCTAAAACAGAAAATGGTTTCTGTGTTGTTTTGAATTTTCAGCATTGGTCACTTTCCTTCATTGTATCCAAATTACATGAATAGTTGGCAAACCACACTGACTGAAAGTAAACATATCTAATGCAAAAATCAAATGCAAGTTGTTTTAACTGCAGTGTAGTACCCACTACACTTCCAAATAATACAATCCTGTTTTGGTCTTTGTATTTACACTAACAATGCACAAATTATTGAAATATTCACAATAAATGAAACATTAGTCATGAATACAACTGATGAATATGTGTAGCATTGTACCTCTCATGAAAAGGAGTAACAAATCACTGTCACTATCACGGACATGAACACTCTGGAACCATGCTAGCAATGAAAACACCAGCAATACTTGAATTTAACCTGCGAGGTAGCTAGAAACAAATTGGTTCGATATCTTGAGAAGACTTTTGAGTGCTTCAACAAACTCTTAGTTAATTGTTATGTTTTCCTTTATCTTGAGGCAAAGTTGAGGAATAAAAAGTTAATTTCCTACATTTCTAAAGAGATTATATTCTTCAGGCATCATGATACCTAAATTTCAAATGAGTACTTTAATGTGTATTAGAATTATCAACAATAAAGCAATAGGTAGTGAAAGTGTCTTCACTATGAAATTTGAAATAAATATTCATCTATGTATGATACATACATCACGTTGCAAGACGCCACCGAAGGCCTACGAAACATATTGTCCTAAAAAGTAACAAAAGTCCACACAAAGCAATAATAGGAGACGCAAGTGACACATTTTGAATATCTAACATTCGTAATATTACTTGAGGATCTTTGTAATGGCAATAAACTTCATCACAATTTAAATGTTTGCGATCAAATCCAAATACAACTAAAACAAGTGCCACAACACCACACCGTAGAAAACTCATTTTCATGATTGCATTCATCAGCCATGATATTTGATTGGCAAAATCAATCCATACACAGCAAGTCCAAGAAATGGTGCTATGATTGCTGGTGCAGCTACACTACCGGTCTGAAAAGAGAAACATTCAATTAAATTGAAACAACTAAAAATGAAATGCTAATGTATTATTACTAGATCAATAACTATGTACATTTGTGTGAAGATAATTATTAAATACAAATTATAAGAGATTTAAAATTGGCAGAATGAAATGTTAGGTATAAAAATTAACTTGCAATTTTGGCAATTGTCAAACAGAGATTTAAAAGTATCCAAATATTGATGAATTATAAAAAGGTAGGAAAATTCCAGAATTTAAATAAGTACTTACAGTAACATCTGCTGCTGAAGCTATAGCCAGACCTAAGCCTTCTGATGCAATAGATACCAGGATACCCACCGTTGCAAAACAGGCAAATCGAGCCAAGTCCATAGGAAGACCACTCATAAAATATACCATAGTTATAAATATCATGCTGAAAAATACCTGGAACATGAAATCGTGCAATGAATTCATTATCACACAACAAAAATGTTACAATTCCAAGCACAGTAAAATTTAAAATTACATTGAAAATATCTCTTGATAGTTAAGCCTTTGTAAATGAGAAAATTGTTATGGGTAATCCAGGTTGTGACTATTCAGTCACAACCAGGATTACCCATCACGTCAGGTCATGACCATGACTTGCACATTATGTTTTGAAGCCACCTCAGACACCAATATTTCTAAATTTTCCCACTTACCAGCAGATAACAAAGTAAAAAAATACTAAATTGAACAAACCTGTGTTGGAATTTTTGACACTGTCATTGCTGAATAATATGGTACGAGACTGTACCATTTATTAAAATGTTCTCTCCTTAAAAGTTTGACCTCATAAGGAACTGTGGGCATAAGACACATTCAATTACATATTTATCCATACATTTTAATCATTTATCTCCCTGCAATACTACTTATTCATAATTTCTTTGAAAATATTTAAATATTGATAACATTATACTAATTTAATAATACTAATTTATGTATTTCACCTCTTGAGCACAGTTGAAAATTTAACAATTACATGGGAATACATTTCTCATTTTGCACAATTGCATGTCAACTTCTGTTGCAATCCCAAAGCTATTAAGCATGACATAATTGTTATAATTGTTGTAATTATTTCCAATGGTCAATTATTAATGTAATTAATTGTAATTCTAATTATATTAGTAAATTAGTAATAACATCAGTAATTTTTATACCTGATGAGGACAACATAAAGTAATTGGGTTGAAACATTTTATTAATTTTGTAATTTGTTTGGGAGTAAACATGTACCTTTGGGTTGGTATATTGTAATTTTTCCAGTGAATGGTTAAATACAGTACATTTATCTTTTAAGTTTCATCTTGATTGTCCTAAGTAATTGGAAAACCCCAACATACTACAATTGGAGTAAGTCAATCACCACTGGTTTACAGTATAAATCCAGCTTATTCTAAAAGTAAATTTTGCTTCATAAAAACTGGATCACACGTTTTTGATATTTTGGTGCCTCATACTTATACTCTGTTTTTTGCAACATTTAATCTACATTTAATTAATTTGTTTCAAAATAAATACAGCAACTGTATCATGCAAATTGTGAAAGGAAATGAGTTATCTTATCACTGTAAATGTTATATATAATATAATAAATAAATATATACATTTAAAAATTATTTAATTTGTAAACATAGGGAAAAAACAAAAAACAACTGAATAACTGGTAGAAGGGGCTAATAGAAAATTTCTGTGGGAGTCAACATTTTTTGTTACACCACTGATCCATGGCCGTCACTCATTGCCTGATCAACGTATACAGCCCAAGATACACTTATTTCTAAATTAAATTTGTACGTACATAAGGACAATGGAACCTGGCAATCTTTTGCCTTTTTCCATTTATACACTACTATACAAAGTGTTAAAAAGTAGACAGTCATAGGAACCATGTCAAAACTATAATGCAAGTTTCAAAGATATAATTTTAAAGTGATAGGCAATTCAATTTTGGGTTGGTTACTTTGCAGAAGTAGATGTAGAATCATCTTGTGTGTAATGTAGTTTTAAGACTTCTTTGCGAGAGATACCTTGTGTATGCTAAATTTAAATTTAACATTAATAACAAAGATAACATAAGTACACTTACAACATAAAACAGGCACCATAATCCATGTATATCCATGGAATAAAACAACCCCAATACAAAACTTCATGTGGTTAAACATTTTGCTTCCATCATTAGCTTGATTAAAAAATATACATCCAATAAAGAAACCACAGAACACATGATGAATCAACTGCAGTCTTAAAGCAATCTATAATAAAATATTTATTAATGGATATTAATATTTATTTAAAATATAAACAGATAAATTTGTAAAAAAGTTTTTTGTCAGTATTACATTATAAACTCACCCTGTTTCTAAAAATTTGCAAAAACATTCGCTTTAAAAGGATGCAAAACTGCATCCAACCTGAACTGGCAACACCAAACCTTTTTCGCTGAAATTTACGATACCCAAGCATAGAAAGCCCATCAGCTATGCAGGGTTCTGATGATCCACTCTCACTGTTAGCATCTGCTTGAATAGTTGGAACTGAGTATTGACAATAAATTATGTTCTTCAGAAAACAACATCAATTTGGTATATACATAAAAATATGTCATGAAAATAAATCTATATCAGTCAATATAAGAAAAATATTTTCGGATACAAAAATATAATTTTAATTATTTAAGCATGAATAATACCTAGGAAATGAAATATTCTATCTATTCAAATTTAAACAAATAACAACATTTTACCTTCTATTTCTGGAAGTATTATATCTTTGATAGACGTTTCAGAAACTTCTTCAATACCATTATTTGTCCAACTATGGTGGCCATTCATAATGTTTTCTGACATAGCTTGGACATTTGATTTGTCTTCTGACATCTCCAGAACTGAAAACATATACTTGATAAGTCAAATTACTCGAAAACTTTCAAAATCAAACATAATTCTAAAACTTGGGAGATAATAATGCTAAGAAGTTCCCACAGAAACAATTTGTATGAAGTATTATCATGTTTGAATAAAACCAATTAAAAAAATTATTTTCTACTTAGGGCACATGTTCTTAAACACTTCACTTTTTTATTCTCACATCTAGCATCTTTGGGTTTTTCATCTCACATATTCTGTTTGAAATTGGATTCCTGGTTCTTATTTTCATTTAAGATTTGTGCAATTTTCTATTCATGTCTATGTTATTCAGCAAGTTTTTGCTTCTATTTCTGTTCTTCCATTTTTCAGGAACACTTAATAAAATGTTTGTTTCAGTCTGTTTGTAATATTCTTCCTTAGATCTAGTATCTTTAGAATTAGATATATAAGTGAACAATAATACAGATAGCTCATTGACAGAAATAATTTTGAAGGTTTTGGAAAGCCCAACACGTTTATATTATGATGCTTTTAAACTTAAGAAAAATTGGATCACTTAGGTTTTTAAAGGGAGAGATAAAAATCTATTAAACTGACAGCAATTGTGGACCTCAGAAATTAACTGAATGTCTTCTTGAGTTATATATTTGTAATATGAATGTCAATATTAATATCAAAAAATATGGGAATCTGTAACATGACTTCTCGCACCCTTGGCTCTATCCAACACACGCATTAAGTAGTTTTCTTACTTAAACATTGTTGAAAAATTTTCATTTGAATAAAGAGAACTATAAATTTTTCATATCTGAACCTAGATTTTATGAGGTACAAGAATTTTGAGAGTATAAGGTTACTTGATTGTAATAGGGGCTTCTAAAGAATAGTAAAACTTCACTTACATGTTTTTCATAGGGGACTGAAGGGAAAAAATATATAAGTGAGAAAAATGCGTAACTGCAACTGAATTTTATGAGCAAAACAAAAACTCAATATTTTTACATTGGCATGCTCCACTCTTGGACCAATATTAGTTTTGATATATTTAGTCAAAGAACAGTACAAACTGTATGTGATGTATGGGAGAGAAATACCCTCTGCACACGTTTTCTTGAGCTCCAGAATTCCTTCCTAACATTTTACTATAATTTTGTTAAATGATGAATAAAAGTAAAAAACGGTGAAGTAAGCAAACTTAGCTATTGTTAGCTTTTGAAAACTAGACATTTTCACTCCCAAGTTATAGAAAACTTATTTGCATTGGTAAACAAACAGCAGTTTAGGTTGGAGGGGAAATCCTTCCTTTATGCCAGTTCAGAAATTTTCTAGTTTTGCATCGCAGTCTTTGAAGTTTGTAATTCTGTGATTTTGGTGGGAAGTGAAAATAACAGTTAATGTCATTCATGGCATAAAACTGTTTTGAAATGTTTTTGAAACATCCTATTTTGAAAACTTCTCTACTGATAATTATGAAATTGAAACTGAAGATATAGAAAAAATGTTATTTAGACCATTAATTTTTCATATCTTGGCATCTAATTCTGTAAAAATCACATCAAGCAAAATGGTGCAGTATGTACTATTATTTTTATTTCTGTTGCTAACTTTTTTAGTTATGAACTGTTATTTTCATTTTAGAGTAGCTTAAACGTAATGTAGGACTTTTCATGCAGTCATTCTGTTAGAATGACCAATCAATTTGCATTTATGTAAAAACATAACCTTGTAGT
>JAHLJT010008446.1:284399436-284524436 GCA_031308135.1 Acheta domesticus | reverse complement strand
TCCATAATGATGTGAGCTGTTTTTACGTAGAATAAACTGGATCCTCTGGTCCAACTGTAATGATCATTTACTGGAAATGATTATGATCATTTCCAGCCATTCATGGACTTCATGTTCCCAAAGAACAGTGTAATTTTTATGGATGACAATGCTCCATGTAACCGGGACACAACTGCGCGCGACTGGGTTGAACATTCTGAACATTCTGAACAACAACAGCGAGCACATTATTCG
Organism: Acheta domesticus; assembly: GCA_031308135.1. Taxonomy (NCBI): domain Eukaryota; kingdom Metazoa; phylum Arthropoda; class Insecta; order Orthoptera; family Gryllidae; genus Acheta; species Acheta domesticus. Next base: position 284,524,202 of record JAHLJT010008446.1, on the reverse strand, counting down.
GCCCCCAGATCGCCCGACAAGAATCCCATCGAACATTTGTGGGACATAATCATGAGGTCAGTTCGTGTACAAAATCCTGCACCGTCAACACTTTTCGCAATTATGGATGGCTAGAGGCAGCATAGCTCAATATTTCTGCAGAGGATTTCCAACGACTTCTTGAGTTCATGCCGCGTCGAGTTGCAGGACTTCGCAGGACAGAAGGAAGGCCGACACTATATTTGAAGTATACCATAACGTTTGTCACCTTAGTGTATAAGCCACAAAGCATTTGCGGACTTTCCAAGACTTTATGTACCTAAGCTCAAATATTACTTAGTACAAATATTACAAATATACCACAGCAATTATTCACTTAAGCACCAGGGTTATCAAATTGTATGCTAATGGTGCCGTAAAAAAATGGCCCCAATTAACTCGGGAAGCAAATGGTATTTGAAAAATAAATTGGTACAGAAATGTTGACAATTTTATTTTTTAATCGGAATCAGTATTCACAGTATTTTCAGTCAAAATTGCTGGTATGTTTTGTTACATATGGATTATTTAATTTAAAAACTTTCAAATCACAAACTTTATACGGGCATCTCTCATTTTCAAGTAAAGTTGTAGCTCTAGATACCATTAAAATATGGATAAGGGTAGACGAGATTTATAACGCAAAAAAAGTAATTACGAATAACATTTGTTTTTAAATACGTTGCTTCGAGGCCTTCAAAAAAACTGTTTAAACATGAAAACGTGCGTCGAGTAATATTTTATTTTTAAAGAATAATATAATACTTTTATAATAATTAATATATTGAAAAAACAATGCGTTAAATTAGATTAAATTCTCGTTACGTTAACGTACGTTTTATCCATTCCCTGAAAAATGACAAAAATTCTAGAATTTTCACGAACAATTATCAGTTTAATGTAGGTATAATATTTCTCTCAATGATAATAATGATAATGGTGATAATAATAATAATAACTATAATAATAATAACAATGTTCTAAAATTAATGTTTAAAAGTCCATTTTATAAAAAATATTGAGGTAGTTTCTTCTACTGAAATAGCTCAGCGGCCCGAAATTCCTTTCAATGAATATTGTAAATCAAGATGGGCCAAAATCTTTCATACATTTAATTTTATTTTCATAACGCACTTTAGCGTAATCATTAAGGTCAGAATTTACATCGACTCATTATCGAAATTAAAATTAACTGACTTGATACATATGTCCTAGAGAACGACACGAATTTGTGAAAGAGATACGCAGCCAGAACCACAACAAACCGAAAAAAGCAAACGATACCTTATAGAACACACGTCACAAAAAAAAAAAACAACAAAACAACAACAACAAAACTCAACAACCGCCCAATAAAACCCAAAACTTACTAATGCTCTAAGAGACTCATACGGACACACGACACGTACCCATAACTTTCCAGCCAAAAGTTGTGACGCCTTTTACAACTCTATGGACCGAGCATCCCAATACCGTTGTATCAGTGGCAGGCAACTTTATGCATCCTTTACCCATCTTAAAGCCCAGAGACTTTTAGATTACAGAAAATGCAAAAATTATAAGCAAATCCCACTCAGACGATTCTTGTACGACTCACTTTATACACTTAGGAATTCTACCATTCTGCCATTTCCGTGCCTCTTGATTTACGTATCAGTGGTTTTTGTAAAAATTACTTACTCAAGGGTGGAAATACACTTTCAACGAAGACAGATATCTATAAAACTCGACGTAGTAATCATATTCATCAGGTGTCAGTATTAAAAACTCGCTACCAAACATAAATGATGAACATGATCCAACATTTATGAAAATTAATGAAACTCCTGAAAAGCTCGAATTATTATTTTAGCACATATTCATATGAACTAGTGCCTTGTGCTTAATATTGCCACATAAATGACAGTTTCCTGTAAATTATTCCAAATACTGTGATATATTAGAAAGCATTTTGGAGACAAAATATTCGTTCATGACAATACCGAGTTTATTGATTATATCTGGGCACGGAATTTGAATTAATTATCCCGGCAGTCATTTTCTGAATAATAATTCGAGCTTTCCAGGAGTTTCATTAATTTTCATAAATGTTGGATCATGTTCATCATTTGTTTACTCCGCCGTGTACCGTGGCTATCATTTTGAAGAGAACTGGAGTTCCTGTACGTACATTTAAAAGACTGATTGAATAGAACACACAAATATGTGATACCATAAGGTATTCTAGTGTAGTGTAATGTAAGAAACGAGGAAATGCCCCGTGCTATAGGCGACGCGTCGCGACGCCGCGTCGTAGCGGCCGGTTTGAATTTCGCGCCAGGAAGTGATTTTTAAACTCAATTTTCTCAAAGACAAATTATTTTCGGAAAAACTGAACCAGCCATTTTTTATTACTGACAACGCAGACTTTGGGGTATTGTTTTGTAACGGGAGCTTCTGAACACCTGTATATTTGTTTCAATATAATCTCAGTAGTTAGGGTAAAAAAATCTTAAATTACGGTGCGGCCCGCGGCTTAACTAGAATTTGATATGTGGTCTATAAACCCTTCGAAGTTGGACAGGCTTCCTCTAACAAATATCGTATCTCAGATTCTGGGTTAATGACACAATCTCAATCAGGTTTTGGGTCCAGTTTCCCTGTTCATTGAGCAAATGCTGAGATGGCCTCTTATTTTGCTGGAGAGAAATGTAGCTTCACTGTGTACACGTTTTCTTGAGCTAAGTAGGGAATGCTAAGAAATACTATTCAAAAAAGAATGCTATTCAAATAATTTTTCTCCATGTTCACGCAGCAGTACGCCGATTCCGGACATGATCACGGATAGTAGCGAAATAAGTAGCTGATTAGCCTTTGCATATAAATGTTCTACATAGGAGCGGTTATTTTATATCAATTCTTGCAAAAAGCGGTCGTTGCTATATTCATAATTCAACTTAATATGCACTACATGAGTGGAGATATAAATGCCAGAGCTCAAGAAATCGTGCGTAGGTTGCACTTCTCCTCATAGTACGTCACACAATTTTCATCTGTGTTTATGTTAAATAAATAAAAACATACATTTGCCAGTGTACCACACGATTGAAAATGGATTAAAGGACTATGGAGATCTATGGATGTTACTCGAGACTGGTTGAGTTTTGTAAAATTAGTAAGAAGTTTTGGAGTACCAGGTTACGTATTCACAGTGGACACCAGTAGCAGAAACAAGAAATAGATTAAAAGGGGGATTTTTCCATTGAAATGAACTATCCTCTCTTGTTTTGCATTAGTTTGATCTCATTATCTAAACAATTCAGTTGTCTGAAGCCGACTTTATTTACAAGCGCCATTGTGACGAAAGACCAGTAAGGCATTTGTTTTACTTGATTGATCACGTATTGTATGTTAGGAATAAAGATATTCCCTCTCTAATGCTGTCTGTGGTACATGAATCCTCATGAAATTTGGCTCTACGAATGTGCAGTAGTCAACTTCAAAAGACGCAAAATGGTAATGACAGAGTATTTAAGTTAATGTACTTCAAGATCCTGAACCAAACAAAACCTTCAAATATTTAGGCACTGAAGAATAAGACACGATAGAGGAGACAATTCGAATGATCTTGAGCTCTGGGATCTCTGTCGTAACCCATTCATATTAAGGTGAAATATAGCAAGGAGCGTTTTGGCAAGAATTTGTATGAAAATACTCGCTCTGGTGTAATAAAAACCATTTGCAAAGGCAAATGAGCTACGGTTTTTTTCTATTACCTCTAGTGTTCTCCGTGGAGGACTGCAGCGAGAAAAATGGAGAACGATTATTTGAATATCTACATTTCCTAGAGAGCTCAAGAAAATGTGCACAGATAGTGAAGTTATGTTCAGAAGGAAAACAACGGTCCATTTCAGCATTTGCTTAAAGGATCTGGAAAAGTGGACAAAAAACCTATTTGAGATGGGGTCATTAACCCTGAGGCTGAGGTGTCCGAGTAGGTCGGCAAGTAACTGGTAAAAACAGACCCATTATTGTTAAATTTGTAAGTTACAGAAAACGCAACGAAATGTTCCGCTCGAAACGGCTGCTGAAGCAAACGGGGATGACGACTCGTGAGGACCTCACGAAATCGCGCCTGTTTTACTGCAAGCTGCCATCGACCGCTTTAGCCTCCGCAACGTATGGACAGAAGACGGCACCATTGTTATCAAACACGGTAACGGTCGTTCCCGGGTGCAAACCAGGGCTCAGCTCGAGGCAATTTCATGCCTAGCGTAGGAGCGCCCCCACCTTTCCACCTCTCACTCTACTCCTCTCTGCCACGGTCATTTTCGGATTTTTTCCGGGAATTCTCCTTCCTTTGTTCTTCTCTCAACTTTCCTTCTGCAAAACCCTCTGTAAATGCTACCTACCTCCTCCCCCTCACATCCTGTAAACCTTTTACCTGTGGGTGCCCGGAACCTTTCCCCGACCGTCCATGAGTCTGGCTCCACAAATAAAACTAATCCTCGCTCCCCCTGCCTGCATGTCGCACATTTAAATGCCCAGTCTCTTCCTTGTCATTTCGACGAAATAACAGAAATAATATCTAAACACCGTTTTCATGCACTTCTCATAAGCGAAACCTGGTTGAAGCGTTCTCTCAATTCCGCGCTAGTAGCAATTTCAGGGTACCGTCTGATAAGAGCTGATCGGAAGGCCAGCGTCGCCGCACATGGTGGAGGTGTCGGTATATACCTTCGCGACGATCTTAGGCACAAACTTGTACTATCTTCAACAAACACGGACTGCCTACGTAGTGAATATCTTTTTATTGAAGTTGTAGTTTTAGGAAAAAAATGTCTCTTGGCTGTCATATATTTACCTCCTAAGACTGACAGCATAGATATGTTGGATGAAACCTTTGCATCAGCGATCAGTCCTTATGAGCATGTCATTGTAATGGGTGACTTTAATCATAATTTATTAAAAGCCTCCCCCTCTGCAGAGCAGTTTAAGCGTTTTTTTCACAGCATGTGCCTCGAAATATTACCTCTAGCACCAACACACCATTCAAAGAGCACGGAAACTTGGATTGATCATATTATAGTGTCTAATATAAACAAGGTTCGAAATCACGGTCAATTTCCCGTTCCTGGGATTTCAAAACACGATCTAATTTATCTTGTTTACAACCTGAAGTGCCCTAAATACTCACCTCACATAATCGAATACCGCGATTTTTCAAAATTCGATAAACAAGCATTTAATATAGATGTATTGACACTTCCTTGGTACCTTGTGCACGAAGAAGAATCACTGGATGCTAAAGTTGCGATTTTCACTAACTTAGTAACACAGCTCTACGATCGGCACGCGCCTTTAAAAATATCGCGCGTAACTCGTCCACCTGCACCATGGTTAACCGATGAAATTCGAAATTTAATGAAAGATAGAGATGCAGTGCATGCTATTTTCCGGAAAACTAAATGCGAACTACTTAAAAAACAATACAAAATGCTCAGAAATTTAGTCACGCAGAAATGTCGCAACGCTAAAATTAAATATTACCACACCACTTTCGGCAGAACCCGCGACTCGAGAACGATTTGGAAAAGTCTGAAATGTCTAGGAATAGGCAAATCTCATCCACAAATTGACACGTATATCTCCTTAGAATCACTAAATCATAGTTTTATAAATAACGTTCCTTCATTTGACAGTAATTTGAAAAAGCAATCTCTCGCGTTTCTCCAAAACTCGGAAACAATATACAAAGACGAATTTTTCTTTTCGTCCGTTGAACATGAGGATGTAATCAAGATCGTTCAAAGTCTCAAATCAAATGCTTCAGGTTCCGATGGTATCAATGCCAAACTGCTAAAAAATAGCCTAAATGTGATTTACCCAATCATTACCGAAATAATAAATTTCTCACTAATGAGCGGACAATACCCTTCATCTTGGAAGACTGCACTCGTGCATCCTATTCCCAAAACAACATCAAACAAAAACACTATTGAATACCGCCCAATAAGCATACTCCCAACTATCTCTAAAGTACTCGAAAAAGTCGTCCGGAAGCAAACTGAACAGTATCTCCAAACAAATCACTTTTAAATGATCAGCAATCAGGTTTCCGTTCCGGCAGGAATACTGGAACCGCGCTACTAAACGTTATTGAAGACGCCAGAAAAGCAATAGATGACAGTAAGATAACTATTTTGATACTTTTGGATTTCAGCAAAGCGTTCGATTCCGTAGATCATGACATCCTGCTCGCAAAACTAAAAATCATGGGATTTGCACAGCAAACACGTACATGGTTTCTCAATTACTTAACTTCAAGAACCCAAAGAGTGGTATCCGGTAGCCGCAGCTCAAGTGACTTGGTACTAAACCGCGGAGTTGCTCAAGGTACTGTGTTAGGGCCACTAGCCTTCTTAATCTATGTAAATGACGTAGGTAATGCGCTTAAATATTGCAGTCATCAAATGTATGCGGATGATCTTCAGATATACCTAAGCGGTCACCCATCTCACCTTTTCTCACTCGCACAAAAAATTAATGAAGATTTGATGACACTGAGCAACTGGGCAGCATCCCTAGGCTTACAGTTAAACCCAAATAAGTCACAGTGCATGATTATCAGTTCGAAAAGCACTATGAATAAAATCTCATCTGTTGCTCTGCCTAAAATTTATATTAATGACACCGCTCTACCTTGGTGTTCAGAAGTCAAAAACCTAGGTGTGCTTATCGACAACACCCTCAGCTGGAACTCGCATGTAGATTCAACCTGCCGTAAAGTTTTTGCCTCAATGCATTCCCTGAAACGCCTACGAACACTTTTACCAATTAGCACACGTGAGACTCTCATCAAATCTCTTATTATGCCACATTTCGACTATTGTGACTTTCTTCTGACCAACATGGCATTTAAATTACAACGTAAACTTCAAGTAACTCAGAACGCATGCGTACGGTTTATTTTTGATTTAAGGAAATACGACCATGTAACAGATTTTTTCGACAAACTTCAAATGCTTACTCTAGACAAAAGGCGGTTATTTCATTCTCTACTTCTTCTTTATAAAATTTTAAACGGTACACATGTAACACGCCTTATAAGTAACTTCAATCCTCTGAAATTAAATCGAGCTCGTGATTCAGCACTGCTTTGTGTACCACGTCACAACACTACTTCGTTCAGTAGATCATTCACCATTACAGTTATCCGAGCCTGGAATAAACTACCAGCAAGCCTAAAACATTCAAATACCTTCCGTAAATTCAAAAATGAATTAACCACATGGGTAAGGAATAATGACGTGCAGAATGGCTGTTAACATCTCCTTCAATCTCCAGACTTTTCCCACCTCCAAGCACCCGGTCACCGCACCCTCTAAATGCTGTACTTTCCGCACTCTCTAAATTCAAAATTCTATCCCATACCTCATGACTCTCTTCACTTTCCATTCTGTATCAACCCCTGTAAATTATTTAATACAATCATATAATTTTCAGTGTATCTTAATGGAATTGTTTAAATAAAATATACATAAAGTGACTAGCGACATTCCAGATAAACGTACTTATACTTGTAGCTATTTTTGTATTATCATCATAATCTTTACTGCAACATGTTGGTATAAATACAATTTGATGTTAAGATCCTACTATACTTTTATATTGTTCCTGAATACTGTCAATATTGTATTTTAAATTATTGTTACTATTAGCCTATAATGTATTGTACTCCTCTGGTGTTAAAAATGATTTTATACTTATGTAAAGTGCTCATGTAAACCGAATGTACCTTGATGTAACGTCTCTGGAATAACTTCACGTCTTCCGCCTACTTTTTCTTCCTCCTTTTCTTCGCTTCTTCTCCCTTCCCTTTGCTCACAAACTTCCCCATTTTTTCATTATGACTCGCCCCCCTCCGAACATCTTTCTCTTCTCTTTCTCTACTGTGTATATATTCTGCTCTATTAATGTTCGGCCCTAAGCCGCCATCCTGATTGAGATTTTTCTGGGTTTACTCAATCGCTTAAGGCGTACGCCGGGATGGTCCCTTGTATTGCACTCCCAGTCATAAATGTACAGTTGTCCCCCCTTTTAGTCTCTCTCCTTTCTTCTTTCTCTTTCGACCTTTCTTCTTCATTTCCATCTGCATTTCCACTCTCTTTCACTTCTCTCTTTGTTCTTAAAATGTTCGGCCTTTAGCCGCCATCCTGATTGAGGTTTTCTGGGTTTACTCAATCGCTTAAGGCGTATGCCGGGGTGGTCCCTAGTTTTGCTCTCCCAGATGTAAATGTACAACTGGCCCTCCCCCTCTTAAAATATTATTTCTCTGTATTAATGTAGATTGAGTGGTTAGGCGGAAGAGCAGGCCCTATGGCCTGAGCCTCGCCATTAATAAAGGCATTTTTATTATTATTATTATTTATTATTATTATTATAATTATTGTCGTAGAATACAGTATTTACACAGTTTTCGAATACAATAACTACCTACTACCATAAGTTAGAAATAATTTAAAAATACATTCTGAAATAATGAAATTGAAATACTAAATATAATCAACAAAAATGAATCATAAAAAATCCGCTGGTATCGATAAAATTTCTATTGCGGTAATAAAACACATATCTAAATTCATATCTCAACCCCTTGTATATATTGTAAATAAATGTTTTGAAAGTGAAATTGTTCCTGACCATTTCAAAAAAGCAGAAGTGATTCCCATTTATAAAACAGGTGATGAAAAGAAGGCTACAAATTATAGGCCTATATCATTGATATCAAATTTCGCCAAGATATTTGAAAAGGTAGTTAAAGCAAGAGTGTTAAGTTTTATTAAAAAACATAAAATCATTAATGAATTTCAATTTGGCTTCCAGGAAGGCAAAAGTACGGAAGATGCGATTAAATTTATTACAGATGAAATCAACCATAGTATCGATGAAAACATTCCTTGTTTGACTATCTTCTTAGATCTTGCTAAGGCATTTGATACTGTTAATCATGAGATATTGTTGAACAAATTATATAAAATGGGATTCAGAGGCACTTCTTATAATCTGTTTAAAAGCTATTTGACGAATAGAAAATAGGTTGTCAGAATAAATAACGTTATTAGTGAGGAACAAATTGTAACCTGCGGTGTTCCACAAGGTACTATATTGGGTCGTTTGCTAAGTATTTGGGGATCTATATTGATTGTAATTTTAAATGGAGTCATCAAATTCAACAAATTGTAAAAAAGGTTAGATAATTGATTTATATCTTTTATAAGTTGAGATCTATACTTAATACTAAGCAATTGATGTCTATATACTATGCATTGTTTTGGTCCATAGCAACCTATGGTATTGTAGCATGGGGTGGAGCTTACGATAATAATATGAAAGCGTTAATTGACATACAGAAACGAATTATAAAGATCATTTATAATAAAAGCAAACTATTCTCATCGGAAATAATATTTAGAAAAAATAAAATAATCAGCGTGAAGAAATTTTATATAGAAAAAGCGTTATTAACAAACTTCGAGTCTATGTATAATGATTATAAAACTATTTCAGCGACAAAGAGGAACACAGATATCATTCCGAAAAAAATTCATAAAGAAATTAGTAGACGTCGGCATATTATATTTGTTACAAAATATTCAACGCGTTGAGTACAGAACTCAAAAATTGTGATGTTAATACACGAGGACAACGAAAGCGTATCAGATCCTGGATTATTGATTTGAATGATTCAGTAATTGCATCATTCTATCAACCCATGCAGTGACTAAGAAATAATGTCTGATATGTCTCAAATTATATTATATTTTATATTATTTTTCATTTGATAATTTTCATTTTTCTTTAATTTTGTTTTTTCTACAAAAATTGATAAATGAAACAGGTACATATATGATACATAATTAGTCATTGCAGGTTCGCGCACAAGACTATGTCTTCTGCGAAATAATGTCAACATTATTTGTACTTTGTTACAACCTGTAAATAAATAAATAAATAATAAATAAATTCTATTATTTATTTTTAATACAATCCTCTTCCTGTTCAATACACTGCCTGCACTTTTCAGTCAAAGATGATATTCAAAAAAATTAAAAATTATTTTCCGGGCCTTCAAAGTATGTACTCATTTACAGCACTCTTCACTTGTAAGTTGGACACAAATCGGCGCCGACGCAAGTTTTTTTTGTTGAGATTTCTGAACAGAAAATAATCGCTGGTGGCTAATCTGAACTCTAGGGTGGGTGGTTACATTCGTAAAAACTACAGTCCTTACACTGGTACAATTTTAGACAGCTTCCAAGACTCTTCTCCTTTATGGCATTCCCTAAATTGAGACGTGTTAGTATAGGATTCTCCAGTAATTGTTTTCATTATTCTCTATAAGTAGAATGGCCCGTGAATCCCGACAAGCTGGGGCCATGAGTTTGCCAGCAGACGGTTGAGTCCAAAACTATTTGTGAGTTGGAGAACTCTTATGCTTCCCCATTGCATCGATTCTTGTTCAGGATCCCAAAAAGTACATATGTTTCATCTCCAGTGACGATTTGAACAATACAATTTTCCGGATACGATTTAAAAGTCTCAAATTCACCTCACACGTTTCCCCTTGCCACTGCTTACGGATCAACTGATGTCACTATCATGCCTCTGACCGGGAGGTCCCAGGACTTAAGTCCCATGCATGCACACTGATCAATTTCGTATTGCTAGCTAAAATGCAAAAATCAACTTTCTTGAAAAATACTAAAATCGATGTTATTTCGAAGTACATAAACCAGAGCACAAGAAAATGTGTTTGAGAACACACTGACAGCAACGGGCACGGTGTGGCAACGGGCACGGTGTGGCAACGTCTAGAAGTCAGCCGTCCGTGCGCCTCCGCCCGTGCTATCTTCATTTGCGATTCAGCAACCTTTTGAATAAGTGTCTTTACTGTTCTCTGCAAGCTGAAATTCGACTGCTCTGACACAGGTATATGTCTCTTTGTTAAAACAAATTCTTGAAGGTATTTTCCGAAATTATACATACAATACATACATACAATAAAAACAATTATTTTAACATTATGTTTTATGTAGATGGATTTTACATGATTCAAATTTCATGTACCTGTACAAAAAAAGCTCATTTATTTTCGCGTTCAAAATTGTACTGACCTATTACCACATATCTCTTCTTTGCGCTGGTACAATATTTCGTGCACCTATCGGCAACTTTGTGAAATATGCCCTTCTTTTGTAGGAACAGCACTCTCGCGCGGCGTTATCACTCGAAGAGAACTGGTCGAGTTCGAGCGTTAGAGTTGGCATTCAGAATGAACGACACTTCAAGATAAAAATAAGTTATTTAATCACATTATACCACGATTGGGACTTGAAGTGTCGACGTCAACTGAGGAGGAAATTCGTAAGAAAATCTGGACATTTTGTTACAATCTCGCAAAGTATTGGAAACAGCGTCACCGAGTAGAAACAAAGCTGCTGTCCAATAAATTCTCTGCATGGATCAGTGAAGAGTTCAGTGTATCGGAACCATCAAAACCCACCACAACGAGACGGGGAAGGCTTAAGAAGTTCTTTCACGAAAACAGCGAAAGACGAAAGAAGTGAAAAGGTCAGCGACATGTTATCTGAAATAAGCTCCTCTGAATTGTCATTTGCCGTTCGGCGTAGTTTCTGATTAAGTGGCCAAAGGAAGGTTGCTGATGTCATAGAACAGGCGTCTACTCCAAGAACCCTGGATAGAATGAAGCGCATAGCAGAATCCAATGTAGCACAGCCGGAATGCTATTCTTCCAAGGTTTAATATTGGACATGAAAATGATTCGCAACGCGTACATAAGTCTAAGAGAAGATGCGCTCAGAAAAAAATGTACACTCTATCCTCCTTACTACAGAATTCTGGACGCAAAACTCAATATTTATCCGGATAATTAGGCTTTTACTCTCATACTTTGGCTCAAATTAACCTTCAGGACATTTCAGATGCCACTTTAACGCATTTGTGCAAAATCCAGATCATTACCAATATTTTGAAAATTTGTTACGGAAAAAATGAGGCAAACTTGCAGATGATTTTGAAATGGGGTTGTGATGGAATTGGAGGTCACAGCACCAACAAGCAACATTTCTGGGAGGGAGAAACTGTTGCGTCAGATGTTGATTTGTTAGTTTCAAGCATTGCGCGCGCGATCTTTCCTTTCTCTGCCTTGTTCTATCCTCACCTCTTACAGACACACACTCGCATTCACTACACTACCACACTTAGCGGGAGACCAGTCTGGAGATTAGAGCTTGCCCTGGCTGGGGCGGTGCCTGGGAGATACCTGACTGGGGAAAATCCCCCGCAAGCTGACGTAGATCAACACCCGATATCACCATCTAGCGGGGGAAATCACCGCCACCTCACGCGATAAAAACATACACTACATTTATGGGACAAACAACCTTAGTATTTGACATGCCCAGAATCACTAATAAATCAATCTAGCTATTGTTGCCTCTTTGACATGGCTATTTTGCATTACAAAATCTTCAGTTTTCTTGCACACTTCCGAACAAGTCACTTCCACAGGTCTCCCAGAGCGCGAATTTTGTTTGCGTCCATGCCCTATTTAAACCGCTTAGACCAGTAAAAGAGAAGGCGGAAACGAGTAAATGAGACCGGCAAATGGGAAGGTGCACTATCACCGAATACTGCCAACATTCGTGAATAAATTTCTTTGGGTCCGGTGCCTTCCTTCGTGAGAAATCTGATGACAACTTGGTGATCCAATTGCACCTGATCCACTACTATTTGCACAGCACTATTGTTAGTTTAGCAACCTATTTCTCTGCGATTTGAGAGCAAAACGGCCTGAGTCTGAACAAACTGGGGTGTCGAAACTTCAACAGCATGCGCGGCCCGCTCACCAATCTGTAACTCTGTTTAGATTACAAAATTATCTAGTACCCTCCATACATTGGTATTCACCAATTTATACACCGTTTTTAATCTGTTAATGGCATATAAATAGAGAGTATATTTTAGAAATACTCATTATAAAATGAAAATCAGAGAACGCACTTTTTTTCAATAAATAGTGAATAATAAAACTTAAATTTCCTTTTGAAAGAGGCAAAATTTGTGAGCGGCAAAGAAAAAGCTTTCTGATTGAAGACATTCTAATAAACAGACTATTGTATTAATAAAATCTTACAGTTGTTTGCTTCTCCTGAAGAGTTACATGTGAAGGCAGTTTCAGAGAGGCTGCTACCATCATCGCTTCTGACACTGTCAACAAGGGCTGAACTGCATCTTCTTGAGCAATGAAGCAAGACATTTTTTGGAAGATTCTTTCTTTTCGTGGATGGCCATTAACAAGAAGCGTACCAGTGACACCTCGAGACCTATCGCATAAGATAAGCATATTTAAAGATGAGCATAAAATATGGAACTATACATGTCAGCATAGTTAAAATATTTACCTTAACATCTACAATATAAAATAATACAGTAAAATAAAAAAAGATAAACCTGAAAATAATTGACTGAAAACATTCATATTTATAGTTTGTATGAGATCACACAAATGAATGGTTCCAATCACTTAGGAGCCTCGATCCACGTGAGAATATTTAATAGTTAGATACATTTTTTTTAAAAATACATCGTTAAGAAGTTGAAAAATTATATATTTGAATTGCTTAAAATAAAAATATTTTCCTCACTCAAAGAAAAACTCTCGGAATGTGAAACTACGGTTAACAATTTCTTTTGGAAAGCACTAGACTTCCAAGTTGTGAAGTTATAGAGGATAACTTCAAAGAAAACTAGAACAAAATTATAAATTATTTTTTATGATCTACCATGCCTTGGTACGTTAATAATGTTGCAATACTCATAATTAATTGGTTCTTATTACAAAGTTCTTATTACGAAACCAATAAAGCAGGTCTTAGGCTGATTATCCTGCTTTATGGATTTCATTAATTTTAGTTGTTTTCTAACAGGCAGTTCTAATAAGTATTTTGTACTGCCATATGATATTGAATGGTTCGATTATTTTGAAATAAAATGCATCATATGTTTATTCTTAATATTTCTCCTAATATCGAGTGGTGGCAAACGACCTCGGCCGGTAAAGTGTATACGAAAACAACTAACAATAATTACTTCACTAATTTTTATGAGAGTTCATACTTTCCTGTACGCTCTCTGGATGATGAAGAATTTAAATGTGGTATACAGGTGAGTCATTTTAGATGAAAACTAGTGGTGCTACAACAGTATATACTTTCTTGCCTTATATGTACCGGCTCCACAATATCACACTACTACATGAATCTGCAAAAGTGTTCCCAACCAACAATGTTTGCTCTCCGCGGCGTGATTCGAACTCAGGTTCATCGACTTCACTTGCTATGCGCTTTAGTGCTACACCACGCATCACTCGGCCGGACGCTTAAAAAGCTAATGGTCTCTCCCTTAATATCCAACATGCAATTTCCGAAAATTCAGCGTTCACCGAAAATGAGATCTGTACCATTCATTTAAACGTCCCTTGTCCTTTAAATTAAAAAAAATACAGAAAAAAGCTGAAGCAGTTTTGAGAAAAAACTTATAAAATGCATTAACTTGAAGCAGATTTTTTCGAAAAATTGTATATGACCTTTTTTAAAGATTTTTTAGAACAGAATTCATTTCATACAAAAATCTGTAACTCTAAGTTTGTACTTTTGCAATGTTAAATTTTTCTAATTTTGGCAAACAGTGAGTTCGCCTGAAATTAGACTAGCACCTTTTTCTACCGTCCTTTTGATACACACGAGAAAAAAAAATGAAAAAAATTAAAGCCGGTTTTGACAAAATAATTGTTTAAAAATTGCCTACATATCACACAAAATTACGAGAAAACTACTCATTTTTTTCGTTCTTAAGAACAGGTCCCTTTAAATTATAGACAGCAGAATTTTGAAATATTTTATCCCTTAAAAATTTTAACTTAACCTTACATATATTTTTTTTCTCTTTTCACATCTTCAACTTATGATTCCTAGGTTGAAGATTTCTAAGATGATACTCATATTGTCTTACGGGTGACCTGTGGTCGGACTGTTGGGTGGACTGAGGGGCGAGAGGAGTGCTGAATGGAAGGAAATGAGGGGTACCAACATGCCTTCTTTTTTAACGGTCGATCGCGCACTTGTGAGAAGGACGTGGGTGCATTATACGGAACCCATCGTACGAAGTGAACTCCCACGAAGTATGAGGATCGGGATAAATAAGACGGCCGTGCCAGCCATTGTGAGTTCGGGTACGGTCTCGAGAGCATCACCTGCATGCGAGCTACGCCTAGGCGACGTGATCGAATTCAGTCGCATTCTTGAGAATTCTAGCGGTCGGCTGCTCTGGTCAGTAGTTTTCCGTGGTTTCTCCGATCAACACCAGACGAATGCGTGAACAGTACTCTAAAAAACGAGCTATGGACGGTGTAAGATCTTTTTTTAAAAAATCTTTTGTGCCTTCGCAGTGCGTGTCTAAGCCTTCCTAGAGTATTGAGCACTTGGAGTAATCCTCCTTGAAATCTTTTTAAATTTAGTCCGTCATCGTCAGTCGCAGTCAGTCGTTTTATCCCTTCGACCAGTAGTTCTATCCCTTCGCCGTTAGATCCCGGGGACCCTACACGGACAACCAATCAGGAGACACGCGATGACAATACTGTGATTTTTGTAACTTTGCCCCTGACAAGAATCGGCTGTTTCGCTGCCATCCAATCGGGAGCTTATATTTCGCTAATGTGACATCGTTCAAGCTCCCGATTGGATGACACCGTCAGCAGCTGATTCTTGTGAGGGGCACAGTTACGAAAATCGCAGTATAATTCGCTTAACCTGCGAGACTTCGCGGAGCGTAGTTAAGGAATGCGACAAGCGACGCCGGTCTTTCCTTCCTCTTCCTTGTTCTATCCTCACCCCTTACTTACACACATTTACACTTACACTATCACACGTCAGTGACCAGACGGGAGGTTAGAGCGTTAAGGCGCCTGCTATTTACTCCTCATAAACATCGTGTGACTACAGATTCGCACGGAGTCGGGTATGACTGCCGGATGATCGATTGATTGATTCGTGATCCTGGCATAGCGTCACGTTGGATGTCTTGCGGCAGGGGGCGCCGGGCAGAGGTGGCTCGTATAGTTTAGGGGAGTACCTCCGGGGAGGAGATGCAGATATTTTTAGAACCAAGCGGAGACCCAATTGCTCTTCGAGCAACTATACTGCGATATTCCTAACTTTGCCCCTGACAGGAATCAGCTGTTTCGCTGCCATCCAATCGGGAGCTTGCATTTCGCGACAGTGACGTCACTATGATGACGTTCAAGCTTTCGATTGGATGAAACCGTCAAGGGGTGATGATTCCTGTCAAGGGGCAAAGTTACGAAAATCGCAGTATAGGTCACGTGGTAGTATGACAACCTCCATCCCACGCTCAACGGAGACCAGGTGGGGTTGTGTCAGCGGGTATAAAATAGGCCGACTTGCTGACTCTTGAAAACCTCGCGCTTTGCGCAAAATTCACGTCTAGCTGGACAGGGCACAGGCGACGAAAGTGACATGAGTGGCGTAGAGAAAGCGTCCACTGGAGAGGCGGGGCTTCTCTGGGGGCGCCGGGCAGAGGTGGCTCGTATAGTTTAGGGGAGTACCTCCGGGAGGAGATGCAGATACTTTTAGAACCAAGCGGACACCCAATTGAATCCACAGAGGTGTGCGATCGCGGCTGGTGGTCGGATAATACTTGAATTGAATTGACGCCTTATTTTACGTGGCGAAACTCAGGCCATGAGGCCTGCTCTTCCGTCTGACCACGCAAATTTCGCAACGCTCCTTTCACCAACTAGCGGAGCACCAACTCTTGGGCGACGAAACAGGTGATTTGAATTTAGCTCAGAAGTTTCATTTAGGCTTGAGGATCTTTTGCATGCAAGTAAATCTACAAACATGGGACAGCCGGCTTTATTTCCCCTCCGGAGGAAGGCGTACGAAAGATTTTTTCGCCCTTAAAAATCCACGGTTTCGATCGGGTTTGAACCCGCGAACTTGGGTACAGCAGCGCGTTACGCTCACCGCTACACCATCGCAAACCGCAAATATACCACCACTATACCATCGCAAACCATACTTGAACGTATGTACGGGGGTAAAGTCAATGATGTATATTATTTTGTAAATAAACTTGTATATACTGTTCATGTCTGTGTTGCTTACTTCCACGACACCACACTAAGCGCGTCAACTATTAAGGTCACTAGTCCCGTAAGTGTAGTAGATGGCGGATGGCGCGCTACGGCGTCTTGTGGGGATTTTCCCTAACCAGGTATCTTCCACCAGCGTGGCGCCTCCCCAGCCGAGACAAGCTCTAAGCTTCAATAGTCTCCCTTCATATGTGGTAGTGTAGTTCATGTGAGTGTACGTGAGGGGTGAGGAAAGGACAAGGAATGATCGCGCGCATTCCGTGGCATGTTTGTTAGGGTTCTGCTCCGGTATTCGTCGGCTAGGGATCGGAGAAACCACGGAAAACTACCGATCAGGACAGAAGGCTGCAACAATTTTCCTCCAGACAGCGGCTGAATTCGACTTAGTTGACAAGCGTCGTCGGAAGTGGAACTCTAGGACCTCCTGGTCTGAGGCACATTTGATGCCCTGAACCACTTTTGCCGGTCTCCCCGATCGAGAATATTCGGGATACTATGGACTGTGCGATCAAGGTTGCACCCCTGCCGAACACTCTGCAATAATTTCGCTCTCAGATGGAAGGTGTGTGGCATAGAGCTCCTTTTGAAACCTGTACAACTTCATTCCACGACGTCTCGACGTGTGTGATTGTAACACGGCGGCCTGATGCCATACTAGAATGTACCTTGTGTGACAGAGTACCGCAATAAATTTTCCAAACAAATATGAAAATGCAATCCTTCGTATTTGTGATATCTTCCAACAATAATCGCAATTCGTATTGTCCTCCTGAGTGAAGTGATTTTATGAACATGAGTGTACATCAGCAGCAAAAATGTATGGTTGTAGAGAGAGTAAGCAAGCTATAATAGGCACTTGGCGCCACTGATTTTCCCATTAACAACACACAGAAATTAGCGCGCAGCTGTCAATTATTAAAAATCATTTCTTGACTTCAATTGAATCTTCCTTGGCAAATCCTTAATATCTTTTTTAGCAACTCTGGTCCGAGATTTCCACGCAGCAGTTTTTCGCTTTCGAGATGTAATTCGCAAATACAGTGCTTCATCGAAATTTGTTTAACTGTTTTTCTTTAACTGAAATATTTTAATAAACTTTTTAACTATCTTTAATAAATTTGGGATCTATATATAATAGCGCATTGGAGATGTAATTGGTCAGTTGGTTCGTTCTTGCAGTCAGCGATTGGTCGCGACCGCACCGCCCCTCCCATCACGGGGAGCAGGTGGCCCCGATCTGCCGGTGAGTCGTATCTACGGTGTGAGATATATAGTTGTGTTCACTCGCAGTTTAAAACTGAAGCTTATGTGAGGCTAGTTCTCACAGTTCTCGCATGTAAGCGCTGCGATCTTTGGGTCTCATTTGGGCAAGGTCGTGATTGGTCGTGATCCATTCGACAGCTCTGTGGTCAGCTGATTTCTAATTTCAAGTCAATGATTTGTCGTTTCGCAGTGGAATTGATAAAGTCTCGAGTCAAAAGTTACGAAAATGGGTAGGAAATGTTTTGTAAAACTGTGTAATAGCCACAGTTTAAGATGTCATCTTAAGATGGGTATCTTACACCGTGACCCAAAACGATCGTGCGCACCGTTCGGACAAGCGAGGAACTAGCCTCAAACTGGCTTCAGAAAATTTGCCCCAAAGGCGGCTGGTTGACACACCTATATGTCTTACTCCGTGGTCGTATCTTAACCTGGCAGATCACTCGTGTCACACTTCACGGGGAACAACGATTATCTCCTAGCCATGGGAATGAACGCTGGCCAACCCGCTTGTAGCAGTAATTGAGCCTCGCTCTACTCAAGAATTATTTTCTCTTTGACAATCCCAAGTTGGTAGCAAATCACACTTTCACCGCCACTGGTCAGAAGAAACTGGGAAACTATTCCTTATCGTAATGAATCGACTCTGACGTTGCGAGATCTGTCAACGAAAGCGAGAACCGAGTGGCGGGAAAGAAGACATTCCGTTGCCTACTTCAAATTTACAAACAGCTAACTGTTTAAAGATACACATTGGCGTAAAAAGTACTAGAAATTACGCGATGAGCAATGCTTTATGTGAATAATGCTTTATGTGAATCGCTTAGGCCGAAGACAAGAGCCTCGTAAAATTGGACACGGGTGGAGAAACGCCAGCTCCCCTGACAAGTTTATTTATTTATTTATTTATTTGTCAAAAAACAGTAAAAACTGTATACGACGTGTGGGGAAAGAGATTTATCTGCGCACATTTTCTTGAGGGCCAGAATTAAAAAAAACAACGAAAAAATGAATTTAGAAAATAATTATTTTAGAAAAATTAAAATATTTGAAAAATGTTTGTTCCCAAGTTATAGAAAATCAATTTCAACGGTAAATGAACAACAAGCAAAAGGAGTGCTCAACAAAACGTGCGCACAGTGAAGCTACATTTACGTCCAGAAGCAAAACAAGGGGCCATCTCAGCTTTTGCTCAATGGATCAGGGAAATTGGAGAAAAACCTGATCGAGATGGGGTCGTTGACCCGGAAGCTGAAGTACATTACTTGTTACAGGCGTATTAAATATTTTTGTAAAATGTATACAATGCAAACGTAAACTAATTCATTAGATATCTTTGTTTTGTTACAATAAACATTATTTTTCTTTTTCACGATCAGTATAGTCTCTAATTGTATAGAAACAGTTTTGCAGCAGAAAAGATTTTACTTTTAACTTAAATTTGTGTACCGACTTTAATTGTTTTATGTCATCTGACAATGCGTTGTAAAGTAACGTACATGTATGGTATGTTGATTTCTTGTACTGAGCTGTTGATACTGACACTTGATGCACGTGATTTCTACGGCGTGTGTTGTAATTATAAATATAATATTATATTATATATTATATTATTTGTCGTTATAAATGCGATGGCATTTCACTCGCGAGCCCTTGCTGTCTTTCGGCAAGGTCTCTTGGAGGGAGCCGACTCCTTCACGTTCGTTACGATAAGAAGAAGAGCCGGAATCTTTTTCCTTACTCACATATTTAAGAAATTTCCTGCGCCGGTATTCGCTCACTCGCGTGAAAAATCGTGAATGAACCATAGCGTACAGCCAGATGATAGCAGCCAGTACACTTCAGTTTATCGATAGCCGTTCGACTTGTCTCTTTAAGACCTCTCGACTTTATTGGTCATGTTGTTTCGCAAGGTAAAGTAACATTTGTGTAGTGTTGGTGCAGGGAATGCAAAAGAAGTGAAATGAACCATTCTAATGTCTGCGTATTATTGCACGAATATGCGCATTCCATTTTTAACTTGTTTTTACCTCACAAGAAGAATGCTCATCAAATTTTGTAGTAATATAACCGAAGTGACAATGCGGAAATTAGTAAGGGATTTTGTTTACTTCAAATAATAAATATGTTCATATCTTTTGAACCTAGTGTGATAGAAACTTTTTATGATTATTTTCGAAATCAGAGTGATCGTTTCCTTTACAATCACCTTCTTTCATCCTGGAGGTATGAAAAAAAAAGATTTTTTGTTCCCTAATGTACTCGGCCGCAATCACAGGGTAGTGCGCGATATAGGACTATTGCAATTTGTACCCGTAATTCCGTCAATTCACAATTCTTTTTTAAATCCGAAAAAATATAATTTTTCTTCGGAAATACTTAAAAACTATCCTCGTCTCGCTGTAAGCCAACGTGGATGATATTCACGTAGAAGTGAAACTATCAAGAAACTTTTGAGCAAAAACGAAGCGTGTTTTTTCAGCAAAATTATAGTAGGAACATTTGTTCTTCTAGCTGAGATGACTGACTTTTCTCCACCTGAAATGACTCATCCTGTATGAATGTGTATTATTCATATACACAGTAACCTAGATATGTCTATTCATATAATGAAGGGCTTGAAAAAGTATCATACCATCAAAGCCATGCTTTGACCAAAATAAAGATATTAACATTACGATTAGAGAGAAACTTCCTTTGGCTGGTGTGCCTTATCTTTACTGCCCCAAGCTCTTCAAATGATTTATAAAGTTGGACCAAAATGAACAATGGTTACGTTTGAAAACTTATTGTATTTTACACCTTAAAATTCATGTATTGGGACACTGAATTTTCGTATTACAAATTAGCAAGACTAAAGGGCATAGCTTTACAACACCCAATTTCAGAAAGAGGCGATACTTACCTAAAACCTGATACAACATTTAGCAAACTGCTTTTGCCTGCTCCAGAAGGTCCCATAATTGCTGTTAATTCGCCAGCTTTGAACCGCCCATTAATCCCATGCAGGATTGTCTTTTTGGGTTCTGAAACACAGAAAGTAAAAATAAACATTTGGAGCTACATGAAACGTAAATAATTATTTTTAAAAAGTGCCGGTGTATAGTCGAGACGAGACGATTTCGCTCGAATGCCACAGCAGTTATCACAAAATTCGCTAGATAAAAGCCCAGTATGGTAAGTTTTCGCTCGCTTCGACATCCCAAGTGAAGAGCTCGGCCGAGAAAGCCGAACGTCTGACGCTCGGTTCTTGTGACTCCGTCAGTTTAATCACGATTTTAGGTGTAAAACTGAAAACTAAGGTAGCGCGCAGTTGAAACGTCTACGAAAGAAGTACAAATTATGTGATAAGTCGGAATGAAAAGTTCAGTTTAACTTAGGCTGGCGGAAATACCCTGAAAATTTTTGAAAAATAGCAAGAATGATTATAATGAATTTATTTGCCGAGTCCAAGTTATTTTGCTCGTTCTAATGATCCGGAAACTATTTTTCTACAATTATTACCCGAGAACTGATCGCAGATGGATTTATTAATTATCCCCTTCCCGTTAGCAATCACCTTCTCGAAAACATTTGAATCATTACAGAGAAGATAACTGAAAACATTTTGCCAAAAAAACACAAAAATTTGCCGACCAGTCAAATGTGAGCAAGAACAGCAACTAACAAACGATAGGTGGACAGGGACGTCTGGTACCACAATGTTAAATTATGAAAAAATAAGTGTATCGTTCTGGCTTTGCGAACTAAACGTTGGTAGCAGCAAAAATGCTGCTGAGAAAACCACACAAGAAAGGTATTCCAAATGTCAACACGTGTGCATATCCGTAATTTTTGGACAAAATTAAAACGGTTTCATACATTTTTCCAGAGTTCCTGGGTATCTAACGAAAACAGACATCCCTCTGACATGATCGGACACTACATTTATTTTAAAATTTCTGCACGCATTGGAAATTAGTACGAGTATTATAAATAGCTATAGGGGAGCGCGTAGCGAGTTCTAAAGGTTTTGTGTACTTAGGTGAAAAGTTTTGCATTCACATTTAGACTTTTTCCCATCTAACCTAAGTGATGTTAGAGATAAGATGGAAGAGAGGTTTCACTAAAACATTGAAGTTATGGAGGAGATGTACCAAGGCTTTTGGAATCAATACACGCTTCCAGAGTATTGTTGGATGCTTTGCCGTGATGACCAAAACATTCACAAAAGAAAATCAACAGCTGTGGATTTTTTGTTCGCAAATCTGTATTTATTCAACCTGTGACTTAACTTTACTATTCAATCTATTCAGTTTTCATACATCAAGTATGTTAATTGTCTGTTTATAAGCATCAAGTTTGCATTTGTAACTGAATATACGAGCATTTCTGAATATGCGTTTTATTTCAACAGTGGTAGTGATAGGCAAAAACTCAAACGAGATTCGTAATTAGATAAAAAATATGCAAATAAATACTTTCATCTCTAGCGATTAAATTTAGTTTCAAATTGTCGACCTGTGTAATGCTCGGAATACTCCTCACAATTGCCGTAGGCAATGCCAGTTGTGGGAGGAGGTTTTCAGAATTGAAATTAATAAATAATTATTTAAGATGAACAATGAGTACTTTAAGGCTAACCAATCAGTCTTTATCTTCAGCAAGAGGTATGTGAAGTTATAGACATTGATAGAGCAATAAAAGACTTTGCTCTAAAAAAATTGACGAATAACTTTTAGTTAAAGACAGAAGTTTCATTTTTCATTCTCACAATTATATTATTTACCAATAAAATGGTAAATAGAAACTGTATAATAAGTAAATAGTAATAGTAAGTATAAATAGTAACAATCTCGTGGATTGTCAAGATATAATCATAAGTGTTCTTTTCCAGTTATATCAATGTGAGTGGCGTACGTGTAACAATTTTTGAAATAAAACATGAAAATGTGAGTATTATTTTGTAAAACATATATACATGACTTTTTAATTTGTAACCTATACAATACACAATAATGATGATTGTTCTTCTCCAACAAGTTCTTTAGAATTAGCGTATATTTTAGTATTTTAAATTGAAATACCTAAACAAATGGGCGGCGACACTTTCCTTCGCCCTGGACGGCTGACACCCATGCCATGCCACTTGCTATTATGACCTTCGTAGTTGAAAAGCGACCTTAAATAAGTACAAAAAGGATAGGTGGCGCGGCTGCTGCTTTGAATTACGTGCCTGAAAGTGCCATTTAAACCCAGTTTCCTCGAAGACAAATTGAGGACTGTGATTTTGGGGTAGGACAATGGGTAATTTGCAAATCTGTAGTTCGGAAGGGTGAAAAAGACGAGTCCTCCCCTGAAATAATTTTAATACGTCAATCACGTTGATAGTTATGCATATCAAATACGTTGAAAATAATTTAGCTTCTGCTTAAAACCCCTAAGAGTTTGCGTCGATGAATGTAATTATTTTTGTAGTATTCGATTTGATAAAAGTTTTGTAAATTGGTATTATGTTTTGACATTCTTTAGGCAGTAAAATTGTTTGTTAAATTGTTTAAAAGCATCAATGTCTGTTGACGACATGGCGTCTTTACAGTCTTTCCCCCCTATATTTTGTGGTTGGCGCCTCTGTAGATTGGCTAAATTCCACAGTATATTTCAGAAATTGATTTATATTACTCAAAACCATTGAGTGCTACCTACAAGGTATCGTAAGAAGTTTCATTTTGGAAGAAGTATTAAAGCTCGTGTCAGAAATGCAAATAAGCTCCAGGAAAATAGATGTGATAGCACATACATACAAAACCTTTCGAAGTCACTAAACAAAAACGATCACGATGCTCGCGCATACATAGTCCTGTGACAAATGATACAGAAGGTGAAGTTATTCAACCAGCGGCAATGGAAATGGCGCAGCTCACAAACCCAGCAGAATGATGGTCCGTATTCGTATTACAAACCTTATTTTAACCAGTTCATCTATTGATTTTTTCTCAACATTTTGGGAATCATGGCTCCCATGCTCCCTCCTTGGATCCACTTCGGCAAGGTAAAAGCACTCCAAATCATCGACAACACAAATTTATATTACCAAATTGTAATCGATTCTTCTAAATTATACAATTAAAAGCGCGTGAAATTAACATAATACATCAATTTCATCACAAATGCACTTGAACAATTCATTTAAGAGAATGCATATTGCTTAAAAAATACATATTTTGACCAGAGTTTTATTTTTGCGCCAAGAAACTTGTTTTGATATCCATCACAGTGGCCGCAGCTGAACGCTACGTTTCCACAATGACAATTAATTATTTGCTTTATACATAGAACAAAGGTCTCCGGACCAATTATCCTTCCGATTAGCAAGTACAAAATAATAAGTTAAGAAATGATGATTGAATTATAAATAATTTTGCTACTAGGCAAATTCTAGAGAAATATTTTTGAGGAAAAGAAGAGCCTAATAATATTGTCCTCTTTACGACGTTGAAAAGTATATTTTTAAAACCACAAATCATTTAAAATTTAGGATGTTATATATTTTTTTTTATTTTGTCGAATATTTTATTGAAATGAAATATTAACTGAAACTAATGATTTGTCGGATCCCCCCCCCCCCCCGCGCTTCGTTTGGTGAAGAGAGTTTCTCGAAAAATGGCTCAAATATTCGTGGGATACAAGTTGAAATAATATATTTCGTAACCATTACAAATAATGTAAGAAAATATTAGCACCACTAGTTTCTAATATGACTCAAGGCTGAAACGATCTTTAATTGCTCTAGTGGGCATTTCTAGAAAATCCACTTATTTGGCGCACATTTATTTTTTACTTTCTCCCTTTTCTTCGAAAGAAAGGATAGGGTAATCGTGCGCCGGAAACGCGAATTTCCGACGAAAACACTCATCGTAACGAAAAGTAGATCAATAATGTTCCTATATGTATAAAATAACTTCCTGTAAGATGTGTAATCGGAGTCCATGTTCGGGTCGCGGGTGTGAGTCCCTCCTTGGGCATGGTTGTTTATCGCATGTCTCTCATGTGTGTATTGTCACGGACGGCTTCGCGTTGTGCTGGCCACAGATCTGAGGAGTCCGCACGTGTTGGTGTCTAGTGTATAGTCGAATATGCGTTCCATAGGAACGTAAAGGGTAACCGGCTGTGGGCTGGATAAAAGCCATAGGAAAAAAATTGCAAAACCTTTTACTCACGCCTTCAACTTGTGTTCATCACAAGGAGTATTTCTACCAGAACTTAAACATGCTATTGTTATTCCAATATACAAAATTGGCGATAAAAGAAATGTAAATAATTATTGATCAATATGCCTTCTGCCATGCTTATCTAAACTGTTACAAAGTACTTGAAAACGAAGTTAATGAACTTTCTGAAAATAAAACGTTATCTAGTAAAAATCAATTTGGCTCCAGAAATAATCAATCGACTTGGGAAGCTATCATAGAAGTAAGTAAAATACAAAAATGTTCACTGTACGTCGTGCAATACTTTCTCTTCTTTACGAAGAAACGGCGAGAAAGTAAATAGGAACGACTAATACGGATTAGTGCAAATTCAATCCCGTAAAATAGCCACAGATTATTCGATACGGAAAATCACGAAAATCCACAATTCAGTTCCAAACTCAACATACAGCCCATATATTAAAAAATGACAGTTAAGCTGATATATTAAAAACTGACTTGATAAAAGCAAACAAGTTTGAGGATTATTGAGAACAGTATTCCAAACGTTCCAAGAAGACGACAAAGAAATTATGGATTTTCTCCAAGGTCCTTTACAGCTGTCCTTGCCAATCAAGCCTTTCAAATCTTCAGATGTTCAAGATATTTTGAAGTACTTACGTTCATCCAAAGAAAACACTTGGCACTATCTCATTACCAGGAAGAGAATAGTTTTGATTACTTCAATGTTCAATGCCATTCTCAGACCTGGTCAATTCCCTTCCTAATGAAAAATAACTGCGTAAAATCATAGTCATCCTGAAACATGGTATAACACCACACAAAACCAAATCCAACCGTTTTATGCCTTTTATCGATATTAGCCAAAGTATTGGGGAAACTACTACTCTAACGACGTCATTCCTATATTTACAGAAATGGATGATACCCAATCATTATTCAGGATTTATGACGTCATTCCACCATAGAACAACACAGTATTGTTAAAATCTAGGAACTGCTTCAAGATTACTCCATAAACAAGTCAACATCATAAGTAAGTGACGTAAACGTTGGCGTTAAAAAGTTAATAGAACAAAATCAACTCGCGTAACATTCACTCCGCACAAAAACGCGAATCTTGCAGTACAAATTGATAACCAAAGGATTCCCGCACACAAGCACGGTGAAGTACTAAGGAGTTAACTTGAAGAGAAACTTAACCCAGAAACACTTACTACAAAAAGAAAGAATCTAGATAAAATAAAAAAAATACTACAGGTGTATTGGCATTCCACCCACTCCCTGTAACATTGATATTTACAAAACAACGATGAAACATACTTGCACATGGACCTAGGGATTAGAACGTTGGGGCTCAATAAGTGACTGGAACATACTCCATAGATTTCAAGCTAAAATTGATGGTACGTTAGAAATGATTTTCTTCCGCAAGATTCAAAATTACTGAAACAAATTAAAAAATAGAAACCTCAAACTTCAACGAACACTAGAAAGACACTCAATACATCTTGCAGTGAACATCTTGATATCAGCGAATATACAATGAGACTTATAGATTTAAGCTACTAGATGTAAGTAATAGATTTGAGGTACTTTGTAAGACGGATTATCACTGAGTGACGTCTTCGCACAAGTTTCTGTTTACTATTTATATATCAATATAAATTAATTTCCCTGATAACAATAAACGTTTTGATAAGACATATCGCTTGTGTGCTAGGTTTATGCATACTTTTAATTGGAGGAAAGAGATGAGGAGAGAAGGAAAACGAGAGAAAAAGTAAAAAAAAAACAAGAAAAAAGAAAGAAAGAAAATAGAAGGAAAAATAAGACAAAGAAAAATAAATAATTAAAGAAGTTCAGTCCACCCAGTTCGGGGACTGTCCATCATCACCAGGGCTTGAATTCTGATGACCAAAAAATTCTTTGAAAATGACCTATAAAATGACTTAAAATTGAGAGGAAAATGGCCCATAAAATGACTTAAAAATAAGGGGAAATTTTTTAAACAATACACAAAAATTTGAATGAAAATGTTTGGTCAATGGATTTTATAATTTAAACAAAATGCATTTATATAAAATTCTACGTAATATAAAGTCTTTATTTTAAAAGAATATGAAATCCTTAGCTTCGATCTTCCAACTGTCAGTTTTGAAAGGTCGAGGAAGTTACCGAAGATCTGTGTAATTTTGAGAGTTCGAAAAACAGAGTCAACTGCCATAGTGAATTTCGCCATGAAGTGATGATGCAATAAAAACTTTGTTTTACTGTGTTATTGTAAACTGATGAAACATTCACTAACAAAAACACGAAACGGAAACAAAATGCGTAAAAATGACAAAAAATGGCGCAAATGTAAAAATAACCTCAAAATTGAAAAATGGCAAAAAAATGACAGAAAATGACACAACAACTATTCATTTCTATTATGTTTTTCGTGATTAAGATTATTTTACAAGTTAGCTCCGTCTAGAAATCACTAATGAAAAGATGACATCAGAATTCGAGCCCTGGTCATCACATTCTGCTTTGTTTCTGTAACTTACGCCTGAACCTCCAGGGCTTGATGGTGAGTGACAGATCGTGGAACTGCAAGTCGAGGTTGGCTGATGGGTGCTGGAGCGGCACTCCGTCCTCCTCCTTGGCCCCACACAGCATCATCTTCTTGATCGGCATGTCGAACCAGTTATCGTACTCCTGCACACACAAGAAGAGAAAAACTCACTCACTGAAACTCCACTTCGAATACCAGTGTTTCAAAATTGATGGCAGTTCATGTAAAGGAGAAACGTTCATATTAGTAAGAGAAACTCATCGAACCATCGAAATTCACCGCTGTATTTAGAATGTACTGTTCTGTTATATAAAATCACTACAAGATCAACTTCTTTATGTATTTATTGTTAAAATACATGAAAAAAGTAAGTGATGTTTGGGACAGAAATATAACACTCAGCGTGTCCGACTGGGAGACACATATAGCGTTTTCCATTGGTTGCACTGAAACCCATCCTAGTGCAGGGCAAATACATCATCGCTCCTCAACAGTGCTGCCCCACACTCGTGAAGGGTGGCCGTGGGGCAGCCACGAATGAATCGGATTCTGGAACTGAGTCAGTGCGTGTACGCTACGCAATGAGATTATAGACAGCTGTTCTTGGTCTGACACATTGACAGAACTCGAAAAATAAGAATTTTGGAATTGTGATCGTTGTTATAATTTTTATAATAATGATTATTATTTTAACACATCTTGTACGAGGTCTTTTGACAGTTGTTTACTCCTCAATTCATAAAGTATTAACGTGTGATTATTTAAAAACCTAAAACTTCAAATGCGAATCTGTCGAAAATTCATTTCTCGAGATTTGCCAGTGATTGATTTCGAACATAGTACACTAGATTTCGAACCGAAAGGCTTCTGCAGAATTATTTGGTAACTGAAAACTACAAAAATATTAAAATGAGCATTTCCGCTGGCGCATGCGAGAAACTCTTCTTGGCACATTGTATATTTGAATGATTTTGTAAGGGCATAGGTTTGATTACTAAATAGCATTGGATTTGTTAACATGCAGTAATACACGGTTGAATTTTACGAAAATACAAACTGATTTTCTGAACTTCGAGTAAGTCACAAAGTTATTTTAAAGCATTTCTTGTAAAACATGGTATACTCCATCATTCAAAGTGTCCCTATGACAGGAGATCCTCAATTGCCTTTATAATTTCACCACGAATCCAAATCAACATTCATAACTTCCGTACCTAACCTCAAAATGGCCCGATGCAATGGACTGCACCGTCGAGCTCGTCAGTGCAGGTTAGGGCGCCCCGAGTGCACCCTGGTTCCGTGTCATTGTGCGAATGGAACATGGGCTTCTCTGCACTGGTGCGCCCTAGCGGCCGAATAGAACACCAAAAAATGCCCTGAGTATGCATTGGGTGCGCACCAGTGCGGCAAATGGAAAACGCTAATAGTTCCGAGTACTTGAGCAGAACTTAGCGACAACAAATTTATCAGAAATGCAAATAATGCACCTTGGTGCGTCCCCAACACATATATTTAAAAATTCGCCGTTTTCCGGCACACGATTTCATAACTTTCTCTTCTTAAGTAGAACTTCGTAAGGCGAGAAAGTAAAAAGAATTCAAAATTTCAAGAATTGAAAACTATGACATATTTAACAACAGAGTTAATGACACCTTACCATCACTTTGGCTGGACGCAACTCAATCTCGGGTACGTAATACAGCAATCTTCCAGAATCACGTAGCGTTTTTCAAAATATATTCAAAACTCCGAAAGTCCAGCAGCAACCAAAGGGTGATGTATATTACTTTTAAAATAAGTGTACATCTAAAATTCAACGTAAATTACAAACAAATGAGCCGAATTAGCTCATTTGCCCAAAAGCTCCACCGCTTTCTCAGGAGAACACCACAAATATTTTTGTGAAACTTGTTAAAACTCTTAAACGCTGTACACTAGAATAGAAATTTCACTTCAAAATGTATAAAACACGTTAAATCGTCGCCACAGTTCGAACCAATAAGCGCAGAAATTGAAACTCTTCAGTGGAAACGCTGCAGGTCTCCTGGTAGAGGACGGCACCTTCTGTGCTCACTGCACACACTGCTGCGATTGACCGCAAAGGAATTCATTTTATGCATTATCTTTTTCTTATCAGTTTAGAAAAGTAATGAATTATTTCTCTCGATCACAGATAAGATATCTATCCTTCAAATGAAGGACTCATGGGAAAGTTATACTAGGTCACGGTGTTGTAAACACGAAATCTCCCAAGACATGGGCACACGTTTTTTATGGAATTCAGAAAACTATAAAAAAACACGATGTAGAAAATATATTCGTTCCATAACAGTACCAACAATTTACTAAAAAACTACAACAGTACACACTCTTGCATTATTTGTAACTGTTACAAATTACATAGCGAATTCGGTAGCAAGAACGATAGGAGTGACCGTTTCGGCAATGCCTATGGCTCGAGGGTTCCAATGATTGGCATGTCGCGAGTTCCATCCCGGTGTCGAAACGATGGATGAAGTGTTTAACATAACCAAGTTTGTAACGCCTTCGGAAATACATTTCTCTGCACAAATCGCCTGCTCTGAAGAAAAATTTCCGTCTTTTTCCCGTATCACTTCCAGGCGAATACCTTATCCGAGAATACGGTCCACGGTCTGCGTGGGAATTCTTCCTCTCTAATCCTGCCTCCATTTCCATCCTTACCTCTCCATTCCAAAAATAGGATGCGATGATCACCTATCATATGGTGTATGGCGCATCCCATTGATCTAGAGAATCACTGACAAGTATAACAAAAAAAGTTGAACCCGTGTGAAAATTTCCCCCCTTTTTTTAAGTAGATTGGATATGTTTTCGCGTATGCAATCGAACGACGTTACTTCATTTGGGGAATCGCCTCATTACAGCGACGAGCCTCACGCCTGTGAGGCTACGGGATTAAAATAAAACATCCTTCAGGTTGTTCAATGCATAATTTCCAATGCACTTTATTCCAAAATACTATTTAGTCTAAGACTTCAAATTTTGACCCTTCGCTACGCGCGTCGAAGTCGGGTGACGAGGCAACGGCCTTCGGCCTACGTTATTAATATTAAACATCCTTGAACTTGTGCTACGCATAATTTCCAAGTGACATTCGAACTACGTAAGCAGAATGCTATTGTCATTTGAATCACTTAGTCTCACCTCCTATTCGTCAATCGTTCTTCGCTTTCGTTCACCGATCTCATGACGCCGGAGTTGAATCGTTACGATAAAGGTTAAGACCCATAATTGTTTTTTCCAATCCCAATTCCAATTTCCAGCTCAGAGCGAGCACCGAGAGATATGGCTCAGTGGATTAACCGATGTCACTGTAGTCCCTCTGATCGGGTAGTCCTAGGTTCCACTCCCGACGGCGGCAGGATTTTTCGACACTAGCTTGTCAGCTAGGTCGAATGCAGTCGCTGTCTGGAGGAGAATTCTAGCAGCCGGCTGCTCTGATAGGTAGTTTTCCGTGGTTTCTCCGATCCAACCAGGCGAATGCCGGAGCACTACCCTAACAAACGGGCCACGGACCGCGCGCGATCTTTCCTTCCTCTTCCATGTCCTAGCCTCACCACTTACACTAACATGCACTACAGTACCACACATGCCGGGAGACCAGTGGGGAGCTTAGAGTTTGTCCTGGCTGGGGCGGTGCCTCGCTGGTGGGAGATACCTGGTTGAAGAGAAACCCCGCTAGTCGACGGTAGGTCGGGGCCAGATCTCCCCATCCAGCGGGGAAAATATCACCACACAAAAAACACATACGAAACTTACGGGACTAATGACCTCTGTAGTTGCTCAGAATCACGAATCAATAAACCAGAGCGAGCCTTGGGTAACATCCGGCTCTTTCGTATCTAATTCACGGGGACTACGCCAAATAAAAACTAAGAATCAGTTCCTCACCAACTACGTGACACCTGGCTGCTACCTAACCTCCCTAACCATCTCGGCCACAATGGATTTACGAGTCACTGAAATTTGTTTACACGAGAAACAATGAGTCGAAAAGGGCGTCACGTGACACAAATTAAATATGCACACAAACATCACTTATTCCCGAACGGAATTAGACCTTGGCTGTGAGTCAGTCGCAACCGAAATCTGATTGCATAAAACTAAAAAAAAAAAAAAAAGATATCGCATGTCCTCTGTAGTTAATGAATCCAGAATTCTGACAACTCAGCGAGACTGCGGCGCGTGCGGAGAGTCAACTTATTTATCTGCAACTATTGCCTTTCTCAGCTGCGTTACTATCACTACATTCATTTTTATGCCCCATCAATTCTGCTTCATCTTTATGACGGCAGTTAGATACTTAGTATCTCAAGGCTCTTTCGGCAAGAAATAATTTACCACGTATATACTTCTCCAAAAGGAATCACAAGCACTTGCCGCAAACTATGACGCGCTGAAAATCGAAAGAAATACTTTTGATAATCAGATCTGACAATGGCAGAGCAAGAGAGGGGAAAAAGCAATCACTGTCTACTCATTGAAGAAAAAATACGTTTGAGAAAACAAATACAAAGAGACCTGTAGCTGTAAAAGCTGCTCGTGTTCAGGGCAATATATTAGGGTCATTCCATGCAAAATTTCAGGTTTTCTGACAGTGAGTCTCAGATTTTTTTCATATTTTATTACATTAATCTACAAATGATGAACAGTTAAAAGACAATTTATGGAATTAATATCTTCAGCAGTTTAGCAACAATTACGGGTTAAACATGGACGATGACACAATGTACTCAATAATGATAATAATTATGACGTTCATAAAATGAATAAAACTTTAAAAACGGGCACACTATTTTGAAGATAAATGATCATATTTTAAGCAGTTGATAATATATTAAGGATTGAGACATTTGTTTATAATAAAAAATGCTAATAAATTAAACAAATACATTTTTCTTCAAAATTAATATTTTATTTTCTTTCATATTTTACACACTGCAGGAAGAACCAATAAATAACCATTCTGCGAACTGTCGCGATGGAATCTTAAAAAATGCGTAAGTTATTAAATAAAAAGTATACGCGCATTTTGCTCTTAAGGTTGAAAGTCGCGTGCCTTTGCCCAGCGAGGGGTGACGCAAGGTCGTAGGCAGGCACCGCCAAGTTCATTCCCTAGGGATATCCATCGATGCCTTCGAAGGGATCCTGACACCAGTTTATAGACTTAGTTTTCGCGTGTTACTGTTCAGTGATACACCGTGATAGAAAATGCCAAAGATTGTGAATACGTTTAACAGGCTTTGGTACTGCAATCCATTCGGACTCGAGAAGCACAAAAGTCGGGTGGGTAAGAGAAAGATTACAGAGGCGATGCGGAAGAAAATATCGAATTTAGTGGTAGGTGAAGCAATATGCGATGTGTCGTCACAAAATATCCAAAATGCTCAATGCAGATCTTAGTGACTCAACTGAAACAGTGAAGTGAAAACGTCAAGTGAAGAGGAGTACGTAGCCCCAGGAGTTGCAGAGGAAGCCACTATCAGTAATGTAAACATTTTGTATCCTCTGGGTCAATCACCATTGTCATTGCGAAAACAAACCCGAGAGATATCGTACGCAAGGAGAAAGGTGAGTGCCGTAAATAAAACAGTTTCTGAATTATTTCATGTGAGTACAGAAAGCAATGATGGAGAAGAAATGTTGACACAATTCAAAGAAAAATTTTCAAACGTGAAAACAGCTAATGAGAAATACATGATTTTAATGTGTTTACCAAAAAGTTGGAGTGAACAAAAAATAATGGTCGAATTTGGCGTATCTCTTCATGTAGCTCCTACGGCAAAATTAACACCTAGAGAAGTAGTTTTGCGAAATCCACCATCGCGCGGCGGAGGAAAACTGTTACGCCGAGCGCTGACGAGGAGCGCTGTGGCACGGCGGCTCTAGCAGCTGAGACGAGTTCGTTAATGGAGCGCCAGTAAGATACTTTTATTCATAACTTTAAAACCATTCAAGATTCCATGATGAAATTTACAGAGTAGCTTGAAAGTAGTTTCAGCAATTTTTCTTCCAAAATTCAAGAATTTAAAAATATTATATTTTCATTTATTGCATTTTTTAGAATTTGTTTACTTCCTAATTGTTAAAGACTCACGGTAAAAAAATATCTTTAGCGTAAAATTATCCTTTACATTTCTTCTACAA
Organism: Acheta domesticus; assembly: GCA_031308135.1. NCBI lineage: Eukaryota > Metazoa > Arthropoda > Insecta > Orthoptera > Gryllidae > Acheta > Acheta domesticus. The sequence goes on along the minus strand of JAHLJT010008446.1, from coordinate 284,489,746 downwards.
ATGGTGTCACTTTCATATTTTTTGCTTGTTTGCATTTCATCGGAAAAAAATCATAACGGAATGTCTACAGATCGCTAACCTAATATTTCAAGAGCCCATTGTTGCTAAACAATGGATGATGAGACAAAAATATTGTACCTGGTTCATGCAGGTATCATAATAAGTAAGGTGGCAAAATATTTTTAAATTCTGAGATGTAGTGTCAGATTTCCTACTTTTTTGCATGGAATGACCCATTAAAAATAATAAAACAAATACTTTTTCTCAGATGGCGTTACAGATTAGTTCGGACTCTGGACTAACATTCGCGTACTCGCTCGCATTGAAGCGGGAGTTTTTCGTACTGCATAGATTCATTACTTCATGTACAAGTTGCATCAGACTATGAGACATGACTTTGAATTTCGAGTGTATTGTGAAATATGTATCACAATGCTACAGAGAAATACGGTTTCATATCACATGAGGGGTCTTATCAGATTGAGAAACATCATTGAATAATCACAGTGTAATTTGTAAAAGACAATATTTTACATTTGCACTAGTTCAAATATAAATCAGAGCTAGAGAAGATCGCATAAATATTTGAGCAGAACCTACGTGTACAGAACAATGCGCATAAAAAAACTAACATCATACAATGCAAACATTTAATTTATTATTTAAACACATTATCGTGTGTATTATTGTGCATAAAATAAATGTTCTCAAATAATATAATATTTTCAAGTTAAACCTTTGGAAATGAACAGTGGTGCGACGCAATATGACAAAAGTATACGACGATGTAAAGAAAAGAAAAAAATAATTCGCGAAAAATCTTAAAACTAATATCTAGTTGTTTGCTTAAACCTAATATTTAGTTGCAATCCATCTTCGCAAGTGTTGGCTTTAAATCTACTAAATTTTGTATTCAGTTAGGTTCAATTTTTCTCTTATTCTTTAGCCAACCCTTTCTTCAAATCGCCTTTCTGTTTTACAGGGTTCAATAATCTAATTTTATCCGCACATGTTCAAAAACGATCTGGACTTTGTTTAGGTGTCTGGATCACATTGTGCCAGTTGTGAGGGAGCTACAATGTGTCCTGGAGGGTGGAATGTTTAGTGTCTGTTCTGGGGCGGAATGTTTAGGGCCGTGGTGTCCAACTTGCAAGGCCTCAAGGGACACAACTAAAATTTTAACATGGCTGCGGGCCATATTTTCATTACTCAGACGATCCATACGGTTTCCCATGTTGTTGATCTCGGCAGTTTGCCCGGTTGCTCTGAAACGGGGGGGGGCATACGTGATTTCAGGCCGTCCCATGCATAACGCAGTGAAACACATTGAGGTGATTTTGAATGTCTGAATTTACTAGAAAAAAAAACTGACATATAAACATAACCTATTTTTTACGTTAAGGAGGTGTTAACCACGATAAGGTGCGTGTGCTAGATGCACAATGCTCTCGCCCTACATCGATGCAAAGGACTTTCACGTTCGACTAATCTTTCACAGGCCACAATAAATGGTACTGCCGGCCGTCAGTTGGACAGCCCTGGCTTAGTGTCATAGTCTTTTTGGAACAGAAGGGTGGGAGGTCAAGAACATCCGTATTGGTAGTGCTTGTTCTTGGATTCCGCTTTAGAATCTGCAGATACTGAACTTTGTCCATATTTTTACGAAGTTCAACTTTCCATCTCCTTTTGCTGATACGGCCGAAACAAAGCTCGTACTTCTTCTCCATAATCACACAGTTTTTACTGTTCTTCGACAAAATACATAAAATAAAATACTTCATTGTCAATACTCCGTTCCATGAAGAAAGCCAAGTTTTTTCGAAAAAAAAAGTGTCAAGAAAATAGTTTACCACTTCCGGGAGCTCAATTTAATCAGGCGGCCATAGCATCGCAACCAACGCGGAATCTGCAACAGCGCTGGGGGTTTCCCCGTTTCTTTGTTATCAGTAGACCCCGGATTTAGGGACAAATGTCTTTTTAGTTCCTTTAGGAGGTTGTAGAAAATAATTTCAGATGTTTACGAATCATGAGAAAATAGATCTACTGAAAACATCTAATAAAGCCTAAAATGTCCTAAAACGGCAGTTGATATCTATTTTAATTTTGTTTGCCTAAATCTGCCGAGTAATTTTGATGAGTTATCATATTTCAATGATTCAATTTTTTAAAATTTGTTTTACTGAAACACAAATACTTTACCGAATTTACCGAAATGTGAATATTCCCCGATCGAATACGCAATCGACAACGCACCGAAATTTCTCAGCCACCACACAGAACATAAGCAGCTCTTGCAGGTCAATATAAAGAGGATGTTTCTCGCTCGTCTTATTTTATTTTTATTTATTTACGTCAAAAACACTTAAAAACTGTGTGTGACGAGCTATGGCGAGAAGTGAATTTTGTGCACATTTTCATAATTCTGTGATCTCTATCCTGAACCATATTCTAGTCGAATTTGGAATACAGGAAAGAGCGGTTTTTTTCAAGTTTTGTTGACAAAAATATTCGCTCCTATATAATAAAATATATTTTCAAAGGTAAATTAGCTATAAATTCCTGCCCTGAACCCTTATGTTCTTCATGAAAGAATAATACTTTTTGCCGCGATAATATGGCAAACGATAATTTGAATAAGCATATTTCCCACTGAAATTCAGAAGACGTGCACAAATAATGAAGTTACATTTATGTCCAGAAGCAAAACAAGGGATCAGCACGCATCAGTCTCCGATCAGCACGCATTTCTTAGGCAATTGTACGCATTCCCGTTGCAGCTCCCCTGTTGAAGCTTATTTGTCGCCGTTGGGAGGTCGAGAAAAGGTTTTTTCTGCGGTTTGTTCCGCCCGGCAGTGGTATTCGGATTCCAGCGGGAAGCCTGGACTGAGAGCAAAGATCGCCGTTTTCCATTCGGACGTGATGCCTTTCCCATCACGTGGCCGCTAGGAAGAGAGTGAAAAAAAATAGTCATAAGATTTAGAGAAATGACAACAATATATATGATTGCGTAGGCTTCCGCGGCCGGAATTCATGTGGTCTAGGCTACCCGGGATGAGCCGCGTCATCGATTTGGTGGCTGACGTTTCGGCCCACATATTGTGGCCTTCCTCAGAGCGTACTGCTGCTACACTCTGTGCACACAAGCAGCAGTACGCTCTGAGGAAGGCCACAATATGTTGGCCGAAACGTCAGCCACCAAATCGATGACGCGGCTCATCCCGGATAGCCTAGACAACAATATGTAGTTCGGGGGGCTGCAAGAGTGGCACAACTCAAAAAAATCAGTTGTTGAGATAAATAGGTTTGACGTGTCACACTGTATTGTAAAGCATCATTTTTCCATTCACATTTTAGCCACATGTTGGTGGAATATCATTCTGTAAGATATGCTGCAGTTGCTTCTGGAAGGCGGACCAATCTGCAACTCCGCAGAGTACTCAAAATTCGTATTTTTTCAGTTGTGCCGCTATTGCAGCCCACGCGCGATATGTTTCCAATGCGACATGCATGTATTGCTCATTCATTGCAAGCATACATTACCAATTACACCAATGTAACGTAAAACTCAATATAGCCCCAGAGCATGCAGAGGGCTGTGCCGCTGTGCTACGCCCCAATAGGTCGGCTCTGGCGTGAGCCACAGCCCCAAGAACAAAAACGACGACCTTTGGAATACATGGAGTCAAAGACACCTGCTCCTTCTCATATTTAAAAAGCGCGAGATCGGTTTATGGGTGGTGACAAATCTCGCCGTACTTTGGCACCTTAACGCGGAACTCCGTGCACACATTCATGCAACGAGTCACAGATACATTGTGTGGGGGTTTCGGTTAGAGTTAGTCGTGGACTTCAGCAAGGGGTATTGCCCCGGCATATAACATACAGTCCATACATATCGCTGTTTTCGGATGCGACATGAGTCCTTTTTTTGCCGTTTTAAAATAAAGCCGCACCGCTTCATACAAATCCGTACTCACTTCAGTGATATGTAGTTCGGAAAAATGTGTAGTATGAAACGGCAAACTATGTATATACAATGTAATAAAAACTATAAGAATATGTAACATAAACATGTTAAAAGAGGTATAATTTGTAATATCAAACAGGAAATTTTCATCCACACAAAATAAATTTACACAATCTGAAATTTCATTCAAATATTTATTAAATCATTTTTAAAATAAATATTGCTGGGCCTACTGGATTAACTTCTTTTAAATAGTACTACATTTTTATCTTTGAGAGCCATGGTAGCTTTTGTATGAACGTGGGCACTCAGTGTCCGGGAAACTCACTGCATCATTGCCTTCGTAACATTACAAGTCTTTGACAATCAATATTTCGTGGGAAATTCGGATTAATGATCAAGAAGCAAGACATCACTGATACTTACCACACTTAAAGGCAATATTCTCAACGCTCACGCACCCTGACAGCATATGACGCGCAGTCGGAGGTTAAACCAAAGAGACATCTTCACAATTTTTGTATTTAAATTTTGCGCCTAACCAACTTTTCAACCATTAATCTTCTTTGGGCGCAATGTGTCCGAAGTTGATGCATTTTCCATTATTCCGCATTTGAGGTCTTTCCGCGTCAGCGACGGTAGTAAGCACTTCTATTAGCCGCCACTAAGCGGAGCCGATATAGTTTAGTATTACGCCACTAAACAGCGCTGCCTCCCAGGTTCACATCGGTGGGCTCTAGTGTAATCTAGTGTGATGTGTAATGTCGAGAACACTGGGTCACATATATCCATCGGAGTTTTTTCAGTTCTAGGAAGGAAGAGTGAAGTCACGTTTTCTATATTTCTTAGAAGCATCAGTCGAAAGCAAGAACGAACGCTGAGAGCCAGTGAACTAGTACCAAGTGTTTTGTGATAAAGTAATCATTTTCCCGTCATAGTATCAGTTTTAATTTTTTAAGAACACTAGTTTCAAGAAAAATTGCGCAGGTTCTACCTCTCCCCTATATGTTACAAACAGTTTTTATAATTCGCTGACGAAAATAAATCAAATGTAATTATCTCCAATTAAGTTTTGTTGTTTAAGACCTGCGATTATGTTTTCTCAAACAAATTTGTCTGTTGTATTATTATTCATACATATTACACGGGTTTGGGCAGAGACTTCAAATTACGTTATGTGCAGGAGACATCTGTACGGAAATGAAAGAAAAAGAAGAAGAAAACGCGAACTTTGCAAAATTGAAAGAAGACAAAACCATTCTATATATTTTTGTGGATAATGTAAAATATGTTTGTTCAGAGCACGCAAAAACAATTCGTGGAAATTGTATTTAAAATTATTTAATAAGATGTTAAATGATTTTTGCGTGTACTTTGTAAATTTTAATCTTTCTCACCATAAGTATTCAGACAAGGTTTCTGCAGTTTACGATTCACTAACAATTACATCGAGGTACATCCACAAACTGAATAAAATACGTTTTTCAGTAAATAGAGCTTCAGATCATTTGCATTTACAAAAAGTTGCAGCTATATCCGAGAGATACATTGTGGGCACTGGCGTGAATCTCCCTATTGCGGGCACTCCCTCTACCAGTGCACATGGGCGTTGCCTATCATAAATTAACTTCTACAACGATAACAAACCATTGAGTTTTCTCAATGCTATTGCCCCCCCCTCCCATTTTTACTGGCCTCCTACTCAATGGAAGAAAGTGAATATTTCCTTGTGAATTATTCAAGTGTTTTTTTATCTTTATGGCAGATTCTGATTAAGATATATTAAAAATAAACAAGGGGTACTTTTTATATTTGTTCCGTTTTCAATGTCTTTAAAAAATATCTTTTACTCACCGATGTAAAATAATATGTTTTTGCGCGCTCACATGCGCGGCAATCAAAATGTTGCAAGCGACCCACGTGTTGGCTTACAACAGCAGATATTTTAGGTTGAAACGATCCCAGATAACAAAATTCTAGTAAATCATCGAAAAATTCACTGCGCATGATGCAATTAATGCAGATATTTCCAATATTACTGAGGTTCTTGTAAGGATTGCTACTGTCATTGTAAAGGTCGCGAAGGCCAACGCTTTAAATACAAACGTGTGAATTTGCGAAAAAATGGAAATAGTTTTAGAGAAGCGTTATTTTTCCACAAAATAGTCATGCAACTTACATCAGTCTTGCAAAACAACGCGTTTTATTATTTTTCACTTCTATGTTAGAATATATGTCAATTTACATATACGGCTGTAACGACAACTTGAGGTTGAGCTAGATACCTGAGATCGTGATTCACAAGACCTCGTGTAGGGTTGTTGATAGCTCTGTACGCCGCGTCGCAAACGGCAATTCATGCTAGTTTAAGTAAGTCGTGATCTGTCTGACATTGCTTCTTCAGGCGAAACGACTTGTCGCTTGAGTAAAGTATTTGCTGTTCGTGTGCTGAAAACTTACTCAACCGCACTCAAGGAACTTTTAATTATGACGTGCATGAAGCTTCCGCCACTACCACTCAATGCAAAAATATAATCACTTTGCACAGCCGAGCCGAGCTGCACTTCATTGGCAACGTTCTATTCATAGTACATTATTATTGCGTTTTAAATGTTTTATTTACATAAAATTACGAATATTTTGAACGGTGTACAGACGTGTTGCTAGGAGCGAAACAACCACCACCACCACAACCACCACCACCACCACCACAACAACAACAACAACAACAACAACAACAACAACCACCAGTGCCAGCGCTAGGCATTGGCAGACTGGGCGATCGCTCGAGGCGACGCAAGTCAAAGTTTCCCGATGAGAGGACTGATAGGGAAAAATAGTAAAACAAGAAAAAAAAGTAATTAGAACTCTCGAAAAACGCTATTCTAATTTTATATGTCGCATTACAGTAGTCTGATATTCCATAAAATTTTCAATTAATTTTTTTACATCAAATATTTAATTACAGTCATTATTTGTAAGGTAGGACTCTATGAAATGAATCAAATGTTGGTAATATTAAAATAGGTTCTACTGAAATTCAGATTATTATTTCTTGTGTGTAACAACTAGTGTTTTTTTAAACATGAACTAAACATTTTTTAGCGTTTAAAGATCACCGTGGAAATTATATTATTTGACCACTAAGTACTTTTACTTAAAATTATTGGTATTTAAAATATATTTCTAAAAACCTTTTCTAGCTTAAACGTTGTCATTTTTGTCATTTGTTGAAATAAAATAACTCGTAGTTTCTTGATACAACAATTTTTTTTTCGTGGTGGCGGTGGGGGCTACGTTTCGGCATTGCTTCGGGCCCAAAATTGTCTAGCTGCGACAATAACTACAACAACATACAATTACGGGTCAGAGCATGGTAGTGCTCTATTGAATAATCTTATCGGGCGCCTTATCATGTGTTAGTGTCTTTGAAAGTAAGGCGGCGACATCTTGCCTTGTGGGGCCCCGGGAGGGGGTAACACATCTTCATGTAATTTCGCCAATGCTTTTATTCTAGGAAATTCAGTCATTTTTTTCTTTTCCTAGTAAATCATGCCATCTACCTCTGTTGCATTCAGAGCTAGTATGTGACCTGGAAACTGCCATGGGCTTGCACTACAATTAAGGTACTAATGGCCTTAGCAGTTGACACACCCGTAAACACCAATCAATCAATCAATCAATTGCGCATGACCTTGGTGCCCCCGTGGCCGCTAGGCAGTGGCCCTAAAGTAGGCCTGCACAACGCCTGCTCCCGCGGGCATTCTGCACTTACGAGCGAACCGTCAGCCCGCGAGAGCTGCGAAAGGTCAGGTAGTGGGAGGGATGCAGTTGGGGGGGGAGGGAGAAGCCTGAGCGGAGTCAGCGCGGCGCGTACATTGAACGCCTGGATTTGTACTGAAATGATTCATGCTGTGAAATGATTTGCCTACTTATTTAAATGGGCAATCCACCGTATTTATAGTACAAGGGCCGTATTTCACTGTTTATGTTCTGTGCACTGCTATGCATCGACATTTTTTTTTATTTTATTTTTTACTTTATCATCATTGTAACTCAAACAATATTTTATGGCAGTTACCTATTTAAATTTTTTAATGTAATTTTAACTAATAAAATTTACAATTTAATAATTGATTTTTCACCAGGAATATTATAATCTGCAAATGACAGCAAAACGGAGGAAATTGAGAACAGTCTCCCACATCGAGATTGATGTAAAAATTAAATATATAGTTAATTCCAAGAAGGGTAATGTTTGGCAGCACATGGATTTGTGACCGTTTTCCCTCATTATGAAGCTAAATAAGAGATACCAATGAGTAAAACTCTTTCATATTTTTACGGGAACTCATGATATTATAAGAGACTTCTGAAATAGAAGGCGAAGGACTTAATTTTTTATACGCTTATGAATAAATAGTGTTCGTTGATTTGAAATTAGAATTATATAATGCACTTTTGTCGGAAATTAGAGTAGACAGAAATCATGAATTTTTAAGAATAATATTATTTAGAATTGACAGAAACTTATTAATTAATTAAACATAGGTAATCAAAAAATAATGTATTAGTCATGATCAAACAAAAAATTCAATATTACAATTTTCTATTAGCAGTACGCTAATTTTGCGATTACATCGCAGCACAGCAAAGCTCTATAAGCAGCACAGCAAAGCATCTGCTCTATAAGCAACTATAATACTGGTATCCAAATCAAATATGAATGTCTAATTCATTTTAAGTTCACGTTGTTGTTCCACAACAAACATTTCCAAAAAAAGGAAAAAGTAATTATACTTAAACTGTATGTTAGAGACCGTCAATTATCGCAATTGCTCTATCAATTTACGCGCTACTGTTCGAATTGCTCATTCTCATTTGGGGTCCTCAGTCCTATAATGTCTTACCCCACCCATCTACGCAGCCCGGGTTTGTACTCAAGTTGCTCGCACGCGGCTCTCGAGGTCTGTAAAAGTGCAAAATGCTGTGCAGGCCTGCCCTAACACTAATGCCCCTAGGCAGACTATTCTTTGGCCTTTCTACCGTTCAATTGATTGCATTGTAGTAGTTTTCAAAGCATTGCGCCACTTCTGCGCAATAGAAGATAGTGACTGGACAACAACACAAGCACCTACTTGAGAAAAACTGTCATTTTCAGATTCACAGCAAGATTTAAGCTTCATCTATTATATCATAGCTTTCATCAACATGTGGCCAACGTGGTCAAATAGCGAGAAATACCAGATTGATACTGTCTGTAATGCAACATCAGTATACATGTGAACAACAGCCTCTTAATCTCGTTTTCCTTGTACATTCCAGTTGAAAAACTAGTGGTGCAGTAGAATGGCACAGACTTTCTGTATTAGTTAACTATTTTTTTCGGTCTGGGCTAGCTTTTCGGGCATACCTCACACTCTTGCCAACTACCATCTATCGCCGTTCAAAGTAAATTTTCTTGTCATTTTCTCAGTTTTTCGGTTTCCTAACAGGAGAACCGAAATATTACTTTAAGAATATTAAACAAGAGTAAAACCTCGTTCTAAATATCAATTTTCATTCCAAAATTTGGAGCCGTTTTTAAGAAAATGGCGTTTAAGCGTTGCTGTAAATGCAAAATTTGAAGCTCATTTTACAGAATTTTTTTGAGTTTTCGAAAAACTTTTTTGGAAGTCATTTGAAGCATTGCCACTCGAAAATGCAATAGTATTTACAAATCGATTGAAATTATTATTATATATTAACGAAGTGAGAGATATTTAAAATAACATTTTTGTAATTATTGAAAAAGCCAAAGAATACCCCAAAATGAACTTTATGTCGTATTAAACAGTGCAATTAGGACTATCCCTTCGATAAGTTCGAGGAAAAAATATTGAGCCCTTATTGAGAAAATGGCGTTTGAGCATTTCTGAAAATGTGGAATTTTGAGCACATTTTCACAGAAAACTGTTGAGTTTTCGAGAACCTTTATCTGACATTATTTAAAGCACATGTACTCATAAGTATAGTAATGTAAACAAATCGCCACTAATGTAAATATTGACGACGTGAGAGAATCCAAGAAAAATACACTTTAGAAATATTTGAAGGAAAAAAAAAGAGGAAAAATATGGTGTTTATAGCATCTTATAGAGTTTATTTAGCACTATCCCTACCAAAAAATTAAACAAAAATGTAGCGTTAATTAATAGCAATCAAAATAAACAATTGTGGAGTAAATTCATTTTTTTTAATGTGCACTCTTTATCTCAAACCGAGCGCGTGGTAAGGGAATCCCTTACTTGTCTCATTTCATAACACTTCACAATAATTATACGCACATATCTGTTGTTCTTAAATTCAAAATTTTCCTTGTGATTTTGAAACAGGTTATTTTTGGTGTCCTTTTTGGCGAATGTTTACTCTTGCAGTCTGCAGTTCGTTTTGTGAACCTCTGTGCATCTGAGTCAGCGTGATACATTTGAGTGCAGTAATTACGAAGATACAATCTCACTCTGAACACTCAAAATTAGTCAAACCTCGGTATTTCGCAAACTTCCGGAAGTAAATAATCTTCATCTTTTAGACTTAACGAAACCGATTCATTATAGTGGGCATTTTCTCCTTCATGCAATTTTTCACATTTATTCTGAGAATCCAAAACATTTTACAATGTGAAATTGTTCTGGTGCCACATTGAATTCAAACTGAAGATGCTGTAGAATTTTTGAATAGAACTTTTTATAAAACTAGAGCAAATCTAGTAGCAATATAAACAATTAGATATTTCATTATGTCGTATGAAATTAATTTTTCTGCTCCGTTCATGAATTTGTACATGATTCACTCTTATCGCCCACTAACTGCGAAGTTTCAACTAATATGAACGTAAATTATCCGTCCCACATGCACATGGACGAAATATTTTATTTCTTACCTTTGACACAGGTGATCGAAACAACGGTCTTTTCCCCCCCGAGATCAATAATTATGAAGAAAACGCATCAGTAATGTACGCCATTGGACACTGAATTTTATTTTCCTTCGGAAAGTGAAATGTGTAATTTAAACTACATAAGTTATTGTAAAGTTAGTATGCAAAATCTTTTATAAAGAAGTGCCTATTCATTCCAAAGCGCACATAATAATTAACAATAATAATATTAGCGATAGTTTCTCATATCTGTCCTCGGTAGTATAGTGGTCAGTATCCCCGCCTGTCACGCGGGAGACCGGGGTTCGATTCCCCGCCGGGGAGGATTATTTTTGTCGAGAGATGTGGAGATAAATTAGTTTTATAATGTACATTTTTCGAGTTCACGACCTCGCATATACAATAATGTTCAGGATTACAAGGTTTTCAGTCTACATTCGTTTGAACAAAATGCCAATTTCCGGGAAAATGATATTTCGAAGTGTGTATTTTTTTTCTAAATAAATTTCTACTAAATAAAAAATTAACTTGGCCAAAATAACACCAAACTTTGTGTTCTCGTCCTCCTTTACTTCACGAGTGTCCACCCTTGCTCGTGACGCAGAAAACTCCAATCATGGCGTCTGGAGCAAAACATAAGCGACAACCGGGCTCGGGTCGTTATGCGATGCTTCATAACTGTACCAAATCTTTGCCGGTTGTACTAATTTTGAGTTCTTAGTGCCTCTTAGAAAAGTAAGATTTATGGAGGGCAAACGACGGTTGCGGTTTTTTGCAAAAGATGATGTATGCTATTGAAGGAAGTGTTGAGCATAGAAACGAATGGTGGATTATTGAAATTTCTAGGGCTTCGTCAATGGGAAAGCCGTTTTAAAATAAGCAATTCAACGTTCGAAAATTTACAGACTTTCTAATCCCTGGATTTGGTTCTAAATTTTCGTACAAAACTGAATTTTCTACAATGTCTATATCAATTTTCCCAAGTGCACAAGCTTCAATTAATTCTTCCATCGCAAGAAGCAATCATGACGACTAGTTGCACTGAAAATAACTTTTCGTGAACACCTGACCATACCCAGAGAATAAAAAGAAGGAATAACACCTGGCCACACATGGCAATGACTTCGCAGTTGTTTTCCAGGAAACTAATAATTACAATATAATTCCATACAAACAATCCAAGTGGAAACCACCATGATGCAAGGAAATCATGCACAGTGTAGAAACACAGTATAGAAATGGAAAATCGATAAACGAAATCGGAAAGGCGCCAAACGTTGTGTATAAATAATGTCTGTGTTAATAATTTCTGTCAGATGTCCGCACCTTGCAAGCGTTGTGCAAAAACTCTTCTCTTCGAGCTTCACATAAAATTCGTCGTTACTTTATTTATAACCGTTGACGTTCGCCGTTTCGATTACGTGCAAAAACTATTTTCTCAGGGGTGATGTACGCCTATTTACACAATTTATTTGGCCTTTAGATAGCATAGTCCCTTTTTTCAGTATTAGCAACTACCTTACGAAAACTTAATAATCAAATCGAAGTCAACGTTAGTGCTTTTGGCTCAACGGAGTATTCACTTTAGCCGGAAAATAACAAGGGATCATTTTCAAGTTGTAACCGACATGCATGTCGTGGATGTTTCGCAACCTAAAAATGCACCAAAGTGCCAAATTCAGAGGATAGAGAGGTTGACGATGGTCATGTGTCTTCAATTCACTTTTCTGTAGTAGATTTACTCTATTCATTCAAAATTAATATGTTGATTGCATCAAGGAGCATTTCCATTATGAATACACAATTTTTTAATTTCAAGCTAATTTTAGTTAAGGTTTTTTATTTTAAAAAATATTGAATGGATGAATGAGGTTTCGCACTCAAATTGCCCCGACTCCTGACATAAGGATTCTCCCCTGATGTCTCCGGCCAGTTTAGAAACGAGTGCCTGACGCGATAGCCGCTACTACTCCAGCAGAGCCCGTAATTCCTAAAGTACCGATTATAAATAATAGACGGTAAGTTATGTTCATAGCGGCGAATCATCTACTTAGGCCCCCCCCCCCCCCAAAAAAAAGCGCAGCCGACGTACGATGTGAAAAGATGCGCAGTAGCATTTAAGCACGCAGCCGCTTAAGCGACGAGCGAAAGTAAACGGGCGGGTTCGGAAGTGGGTCATCGCTTCGCGCCGGCGTGGCGCGGCGCGGCGCGGCGTCGCTGTGGCAGAGGAGCGCAACTCGGAGCGGTCGGGCGAGCAGCTGCGGAGGCGGGGCGGCCGCGGGGGGGCGGGGGGCGGGGAGGGGGGCCGGAGGCGGCGACCGTCCGTTAGGCGGCGGCGGAGGTGAAGGACCTGGCGGCTCTGTCAGCCGCAGGTGCCGCCGCCGCCGCCGCCGCCACCCTCCCACCGAATCTCTCCGCGATCCCAAGTGCGGAGGGAAACGTGGGTGTTGGGGTGCCGATAATGCAGCGCCTGCAGCGAAATGCTTGACGTACAGTGGGATGGGATGAGGGGGATGAGAGAGGTTTGAGAGGGGATGACAGGGGATGAGAGGGGTTGGAAGGAGATGAGAGGGGTTGGGAGGGGATGAGAGGTGATGAGAGGGGTTGGAGGGGTGACGGGGGGACCGGATGAGAGTGGAGGGGCAGGTGCGTGGGATGGGAGTGAGAGGAGAGGTGGGAGGGGAGGCGATGAGATGGGATAAGATGAGATGGGATAGGAGGCGAGGAATGACGAGATAAGGACATGAGACGGGAGCAAATGGGATGGGAGGAAATGCGATGGAAGGGGAGGGGATTTTCTGAACACTAATTTATCCATTTAGGCTGGAATGCAGACGTGAAATTCATGACGCACCAACACAGTACGACATGAAGTGATTTCAAATCATACATTTTCGTGGATCAAATACATTACTCGCTGTTAGTTCATACAATCTATATTAATGCAATGGCATATTTCCATTATGATCTATGACGAAAGTTGTCAACATTTCACCTGAGATATGGGATTGAAATATATAAAAAGATGTACAGTAAAATGTAAAAGCACAGTCAATTAACAATAGATTTTAATGAAAGTGAGGGCGGGAATTGACAACGCCCTTCTCTCCAGAGGAGTGTTGTGTGACGGACCCTCTCTCGATAGGTTGACGTCTCCTGCTGGAAAAGTATTACTTTCTACTTGCCAGGGATGCAAACCATATTAGGCACCGTTTATGATTTCTACACTTTGACATACTGAAATCAAGGGATACAAATCTAGAAAATCGGACAAGAAAACATGGTAGAGAGAATTTTAGGTTTCATCCAGGCCGACTGAGTTGTGAAAAGCCTATTTTCACTGTCATTTTTTCGTCCTTTCATTTCTGTACAGAACGTGGGTGGAAAAAGAATGTTCATTTCTACGCGTTGTTTCGGCGCCGAAAGTGGATGAAGGTCATTCCAGGTTTTACACGATCATTTTTGTTCGGTACGTAATCGTGCTGAAAATACTTCCTTTGGACGCCGCAAAAAAGCGCTGAAGATCAAACATTTGAACATCGCATCTATGGTAACAAATGAAGTTAAGGTATATTAGGAATGAGCAAGGAACGCGAAGACACTGAAACACAGTACACAATTTGTTTCTCGCTTCAGATTGCTTCACATTACATTACAATCACTTCATATTACAAATCAATTCATCAGAACGCTCTCAAAACTGTACAGAAGGAACAAATTGCACATACGCATAACAAACCAGAGAGAATTCTGAAAAGTGATGGAGGTCCGAAGAGGGAGGTAGTCAAACTGGATGAAATCTGTATCGGAAAATGAAGAATGCGTCATTGTTTCGTACAAATTACATCCACTCTGGTCCGTCTCTTTTGTGTACCGGCGAATAATTATGAAAACATTATCGTGTAAAACAGGCTTAAGATGGTTTTCGTTTCTCTTATCATTTCCGCGATTTGTCTCCCTCCTGGAATTTTAAAGTCACCCCCGACAAAAGTTTGTATCTATTTCAGGCGAAGGATTTTATTCGGATTAACATTTTTTGTGAATGTGCACGTCATCCGACAAATGACGTTAATGCATAAATCAATTTTGTTAATGCATGAAATGAATTTTGTTAATGCATGAAATGAATTTTGTTAATGCATAAATATACATTAACAAAAGGAATTGAAATTCAGTACGTTTATTACTTGCTAAATTTTAAACAGTTCAATCACTATTGTTTTCCTTTAATACGAGAAGATACTGACTCGCCTTTTATCGATAGTAAGACTTCCTTCTTTCCTAACCTTAGGTTTGGTTGGGCTTGATTGCATTTTGTTTCGCAACAAGGTTTGTAGACAAATGTTGACACACGTGATTACATTCGTTTCCCCGCTATTAAAAGGATTGGTAAGGGTTCTACGAACCGATTTCCAAGACACAGACAGGAATAAGACATAATACCTCACACTTACAAGAAGCGATTGGAAGTAAGTGATGGAGAGATAGACGTGTGATACACATTGAAAAAACGACAGTGATATGGTTCAAGCCGTTTACGCAGATGTAAGCGACTGACATAAATTGACGAGGGAATGAGCGGTCATTTTTTAACACCCGGTGTAGTAATAATCACATGCCAGGGTAAACAATACTACAAATGGTTCCCATACATTTGTACGCTTTGAGTTCCATGTTGCAACGCTTTATCAGATTACATTAAACACATGACGTCAATGCTGAATTTCAAATATCAAGTCAATGCTTCTCTGCTGCGTAACAACATTTGTTCAATGTCTGAGAATATAAACGAAAATATCATGCATTTCATAATAAAAATGTTGATGGAACAGTAAGTTTGATAATCTTAATGTAATTCAGAATAGTTTGTACAGTAAAATACTATTCAGTGTCATCAGATTCTAACAAATGTAAAAATATTTCGACAAATGTAAAATTATTTCGTATCTGTGATCCCCATCCCTTCCTCTCCCACCACCCCCTTCGAGCAGGTTTTGTCAAGTTGCCCTTGATATATTAAGCAAGTGTTGAAATGTACTCTCACTTTGCCCCTTGTCTCTAAATGTAGCTTTCTTACCGAACCCACCGTCACGAATGCAGTATTTTCTACTCTAAATAAAATATATGGAGTTGGCAACTACTGATCAGTATTGAATTTAATGAAGTTTTTTAATTTTTTTTACTTTTATTTATTTTTTAAACTTTGAGTAGGGATTGTCACCGCACGAAGGTAGCGCATAATGAGAGAGAGAGATGAGGATACACTACTCCCCTCATGACCATGATAATGATGTATTCATGTCATGATCGTGTCTAACTTTTCGCTGTAGCTAACCGTTTTATTAAAGTAGCTCACATACCTCGAAAGGTTACTGACCTAGGCTACGGAGCATCTACCTGCAAAAGGGAACGCCGACCTTTCTCTTCTGACTTCTCATGCACACGAGAAAAGAACGATCGGTGAAGTCCTGTGCGATCTCTGTCTCATGCAGTTGGGAATTTTGCAGTTGTCCGACAGCGATTTCGCATGCATATGAACTGTGTGAAAACAGTCAAGGCAAGTCATTGGTTTCCTATTACTTGCAAGACATTGATCTCTGACCACAGACAAGGCATTGAACTTTGAGAAAATAAATCTATTGCAAGCGAAGTGAATAGAATTTCGTATTAGACTAATAGCAATAAAGATATGGTTACTTCCGAACGAAGGTGGAATGGTTACTTCAGAACGAAGTAAATAAGGAGATCGAATTTGATCATATTGTGATTTATTAATCGACTCTGTACGGACGTTCCTGCCGCCACCTACAGAATTGATTCACCTTTCTTTTTCTTTTCGCATTTGTACACTTTTATAATTTCATCGAAGATAATTTACCTCATATACAATTTTTGCCTACAACTCTGTTTTAAATTTAATATGAATTTATTTAACTTTTGGTGTAATATTAGTAATTAGTGTGGTTTCTGTAAAACCTATAGCTATACTACAACTACTAAACTAAACTAAACTAAAAGTAGTGTTATTCTAAATCCCCCCTCTTATCGAAAGGCAGACCCTCAGACTTGATTGTGATAACGAAGGCATTCGTTATACCTTATAATGACTTATTTCACTCCTTTAACAGCAATTCTGAAACGTTTTCTCGAGATATTCTTCCTTCTCGAAATTCAGGAAATGTCCATTCCAATTCCCTCTCTCAAAACCTCAATTTCACTCCCAACTATCGAATAGTGCGCTGCAAAAATACCAAACTGTACTGTCAGATTACAATCCAAGAAAACCAATAACGTTGCGATTTCATTGCGTCTCGGTCAGCTTTAATTTTTTATTGCTTATGGGACGTCTTACCCGAAAAATAGTTTTGGCAGCACATCATTAAACCATTAAAAAGCACAACACCCCGTAAGTTTCTATCTTGCTCCATTTGTTCAAACTTAATGATACAATCGCCGAGACGCAGGAAATTATGCTAAAGGTTTGAAGCGAATGACTAAGTGCAATGCAAATGCTGAATAGAAGTAGTTACTTAGCCTGACGAATAATAATAATTATTATTTGCGTTTGAAGTCCTGTCTATGTGATTTTGTGAAGTGCTTCACGTTTATTGACAATAGAACAATCCACTAATTACAAGAAGCTATAAATAATTACGCAACACTCATATATAAAATACCGTAATTAGAGACTGCAAATATTAGTGTCTTCAATGCAATATAATTTACAATTTATAATATTTCAAAATGTAATACATTTTTATTAAAATGCTCCGATATGATCTAGAATTAAACTAGTGGAGCAAGAATAGCACATATTTCCTCACATTATTTATAAATTTTGCAATTTCGAAAATTCAGAGCTCAACATGAGACCTGTGACATTTACTTAAGCATTCTTTAAGCTATCCGAGGACAAAGTTTAATAAAAAAAACTTGCAGCCATCTTTGAGAAAATTTTGATAATGTTTTTGAGGTTTCATGTAATGTACCCTCAAATATCAAAATATCCGTTTGAAACTTCGAAGGTCTCGAGTTTATCTAGATCGATCGAGGAATAATAATTTCGAAGAAAAAAGGCTGAACGGCTTAGGCGCTAGCATTGACCACAGACTGACAGAGGTTTTGCCGTCAATGGATTTTTTCCGGTATCAACGACCCACAAAACATGGATTCTGGCTACACTACATAACTTACTCTTCTTACGAAACGCCTTTGTAAGGGCAACAAAGTAAAGCATATCACATAAATATTTCATTCATGCCTAAAATATTATCTTTATGAACACCAGAATTATAAGCGATAGTGTTAGTGTTGTCAGGTACTAGACACTAACTAGTTCCTGCAGCAGAAGTGATTTCCGAGCCCTAGCTGTGACCTCCTTCCAATAACTCTCCAGCCAACGGTCTTCCGGGTGCGCATTGGGGCGTCGTGATCCTGAACTACTGCTGCAGTACCGCTGTGGCAACATTACGCAGTCGACTCAGTCGGCGTCGTGTAATAGAGACGTTAAGTGGCAGGGAAATATCTTCCGTATTGACAGTGTCTGGGGGAGATTGCAGTGAAGATGATGGACCAAGTCGCAGGCTGGAGTGCGGTTGCACACAGTTCAGGCTTCGCTCCGCGACGACGATGACGGCGTAAGCACAGTGGCGTAGCTTCAGTTGGTGTCACCTAGGGCGAAGCTAATGGTGTCACCCCCCACCATAAATTAAGTTAACACATATCTATTGCTGCATTGATTGTACGTTATTTTATTAAAAATACAAACATATTTGCACATGATAGTTATTTATAATATATTAAAAAAATCAATGTAATTAAGAATAATTGCAATATAATTGCAATTAAATCATAATCTATGCTGATGATTTAAATGTATACTTATTAAATTAATATAAATAATTTTTAACTAAACCATAAAAATTATATAATTCCAACAATAAAATTTTCAAGCTACAAAAACTAAGAAAACTAACAATTAATATTTAAAATTTTTCAAGTAAATGATTTAAATTATATAATTCCAACTATAAAATAAATTAATTGGTGTCACCCCTAGAATGGTGACACCCGGGCCGCGCCGCCCTCTACTGCCCCCCCTAGCTACGCTATTGCGTAAGCAAATGGTCATAAACGACATTTACCCGACATTAACGACAATGTAGAGATGGTGGAGAGCTCCTTGACAGAAAGTGCAGGCTCACTCCTCGCAAATCGTAATGTGAAGTGTTAAATTCTTACCGAGGTAGTAAATGTAGGACTGAGGATGGATGAAGAGATGCCGACGGCTGTTGGCCCCGCGCAGCTAAGACGTAACCAGTAATTCGATGTGGTTGCTCAATTGCTATATTTTAAGATTTTAACTAGAAATACTGGGAATGGCAGTTACCATGGAGCAACGCAAGACTGTAATAATGGCTTAAACAACGTTCTGTAATAATGGCTTAAAATTATGGAATTTTGTGCGTTAATTGTTTATTTCGCTAATCTAAAGCGTCTTTTATAGGCTATTCTGACAAAAGTTGGTATTTATTGATTTATGTAAACGAGTGTTTTACGTGTTAGAAATGTAACAATTATTATAACTATTGTATATTATTATGTTGTAGGTAAAAATGTTTATCCTTATTTGTCTGAATATGATTGTGAGTGAATACGTGCATGATGGTGTGTATCTAAGTGTTCCTATGTCTTTGTATGATATGTATGTAAGCGTGCATGTTTGTATGTATGAATGTTGGTGTAATATGTAAGTTTATTTACTTAAATGTTAGTATATATGTAGTTTCATTTGTTGTATATGTATGTAAATGCATTTGCACGTTCTAGATAATGACGCAGATAATTTGTTTTTTATATTGATTTTTTATGTATTGTTTTTATTGTTACTTGTGTTTTGTAATTGTAAATGTACTTTTATGTTTCTGTATTCTGCCACCGG
The DNA here is from genome assembly GCA_031308135.1 of Acheta domesticus. NCBI lineage: Eukaryota > Metazoa > Arthropoda > Insecta > Orthoptera > Gryllidae > Acheta > Acheta domesticus. The sequence continues at coordinate 284,469,919 of JAHLJT010008446.1, read as the reverse complement.
ACAACATCAGCCCAATTGTAGAATAAACGTTATATCTACCTAATTATAACGTGCTGCCATGGCAATGTCTCCAACATCGAACTTGAACGCAGAATTGAAAAATAAGCCCACTTTTTAGAAAGGGCGCATTTTAACGCCCCTAGAAGAGAGATGACTTAAATCATTAGAATATATTTTTCCACATTAATACTTAATGAATCCAGGTTAATGCAAGAAGGGAGGAAACTTAATCGTGTGTGAAATTTTCTGTTTATAATCCCCAAAACATCAAGAAACTCGCATGGAGATTTCCATTTCGAAGTCAAAAGGACAGTCTCTTGTGTTATTGCAGAAAGAAAAAACCATACTACCGTGCTCGTGCGAGAGAACATTTTGCATCGTAGAAACCATAACTCTCGTCTTTCGTCAAACATCCTTGTAAATATGATAATGTTCGCGAAAAGAGGTTTTAATAGAATTATAGATACTGAACGTATCTTTATCACGGAGTAGGTGTAACCAAGATAGCAGATGTCCCAAAAATGTAAAATAAGGTTCCGGTAGATTTAATTTAGTAGATTATGGCGTGATAAACATATCACAAAATTTATTTCTTTTTTTTATATTGAATCTTTTTCTGGTACAGCGCACTTAGCTGCTTTACAGAACTGATTAGGATAATACAGACTATATGCACAATATAATACAAAGTATAAATAAGAAGGAGGATGAACCCAATGGGCTCCTCAATTGGAAATCGCGGTGGGTATTTTAGAAACTATTGCTGGGTGCTGGTTAAATGTATGATATATCAGGCTTATGATATGGAGGTACAGTTGGATTTATGGAGGGCGGAATTTATCTTTGGGAAATCTTGATGGTATGCGGTTTAGGTGTGGATAAGTGGTTTTTCCTAGTGAGAATGTCGGTTGCAAAGGGTTGTTATGAAGTTTGCTAAAGAATCTTTGGGAGAGTTGGGCAATGTGCTGGGCCACTGAAGGACAAAATTTCTAGCATCGACAATCACGATTCAAGTCTCTGAGACGCATATTTCTGGAGTAATGAACGAACTTCTGTCAAGCAACAGGCCGTTAAGTGGCATGTGCCTTGCGTGACTGCCAGTGGCGTCTCCTGCTCAGTGGGCATGAGAATGCGATCAGTTTTGCGAATAAAACAAGGTAGACCAATTAAAGTGTCTAATCGACATCGTACTATATGTTCATGTATTCCGTATTAAGATGTACATACCTCCAGGACATCCTTTTGAGAATCTTTTTTTTTTTTTTTCTATTTATTTATTTTTCCTCGTTCGACATTTCTGTCTCTCGACGGGTTTGAAAACAGTACATTTTATATTATAACGTTTTGGATATGGCCATCCATAGCAAATGAGAATTCATTCCTACTCGTGAAAACATGGTCTAAGTTTCGAAGATTTGTTCAGGCTTCAAGGTTCAGTTTGAGGTGTTACGTTGAATTAAGGTAGAAAGAATCTTTGAGAATTGCTAATTTTGCATTGCTTGCTTTGATAATAATAAACAAAACAAAAATAGACAAAATTACATAGGAAAATGAACAATGCACCTACTTGCTTAATCAGAGGTCGATTTTTCATTATCTTCTAACGTAATTGAGAACTTAAAGAGTATTTGAAACCTTTCATAGGTTATTGGGAGTTTTCACTTCACTGCCTCATGTAACTCATCCACTTCTACAAACCACGTACTCGCCATGTCGCAACTTTTCGCAATTGTTGGATTTAATTATCGCGTTAGTTTCAAAATTACGATATTCCCTTATGGAAGTACATGTTATACTCTGTAACGCAGTTTCAAGAAAAACTCAGCACTTTCGCAACAACACACAATACACAGAGTACACGTGAAAAACCTGGCAGCAAAGAAGTATTACAAGTCGCGTAAGAGTTCCTTGTCAGTGCTGATAACTCACGTCTCGTAAATCAACGTTCTGGATCCGGACTGTTGGCAAGCATGCGTGCGCACGCGTATGTAGTGTGGTCAAGAGCCCCCCATCCCCAAACTGCATTGGAGGACTACAGTCTTTAGCACGTGATGACTGCGTTTCCCCGTCTTTGTACTGAAAGAAGAGGAGTTACTAAAAAGAGGCGATGGCGAAGCTTTGGGAGAGGGGATACACAGAGCTAATGAAAAATCAGAGATGCGACAGTCAAGAGTCGCTTCACCGTCTGCCGAAACTTGACATCTTGCACACGGCACATGGTGAGAGTTCAATGACCTCAGTTACGAAGCAAAGCCGTCGAAGGGATGTTTCTCGGCCTATCACATCCACGGAGGTGACAGACACCTCCCGGAAAACGCAGGAAAAAAACACGAAATGTGCAGACGCAACAGAGAGATGTACTTTAACATATTTTTAACAAAAGTTTTAAAAGAGCCGAATAACGTGGGTATGCGACACATCACTCCCATCCATTGAGCGTACACCACTGGCGACTGCACTTGTATTTGAGTAATTTAGACTTTTTTTTACAAAGAATACAGTTACAGGGCAATTGGTTAATACAATTAATACAGTTAAAGGGCAATTCGTTACTATTCCGTGAACTCTTTTGTTTTTGAAGCATTATTTCTTCAGATTGGAGTGTGAGAATAGGAAAACATATCTATACTACAGAAATAATATAAGGGACTGGAAAATTACATGTTATATTATTCGTAATATATGTATCAAAATATCTTTAATTAAAAGATAACCGACATGGAAATTTCTATTACCAGAAAACTGCACATATAGTTCATTCTGAAATCTGATAACATAATAATTTCTTGAACACTCCTACGACTCTCCGCGATTATCTAATAGCTTTGAAATACACTGAAAAGAAAGAGTCGTACATTCTAGGAAGCCATCAGGTTCAGCCTTGTACTTGACAATTAGAAACTAAATGTTTCTTGCATGCATGCAACGACACAGCCACAAGAAACATTCAATTATACAACAATGAACTCCGCGTGAAGCTTTAACAAAAACCCAGAGCAAACGAGGTACAGAAGTCATTCGGTACAGCATGGCTCAGCCTAAGGAATGCAATAAGAAGTAAGCATTCTAATATACGAGAACAATGGATGCTGAAAACAATAGATGAATCACTGATTACTCACAAAACATAGTGCAGTGCTCTGTATGTTTTCAAGTAAGACTAGCCTGTTTTCCCAAGGTTTCCGATGATCAGCAAAAAGCACTTCCGGCGAACTGCAGAGTTTGCGACATGCGAGTTGACGTGCAGTAAGCGTTCCAGGAAACCATTTCTATGGAAACCGCTACAGGAGATGTGCTACGCATCCCACTTGAGTGGCATGCTTACGCACTGTAAAGCACCCAAGTGCGGTCGATTGCAGTGGTCGCGGATGTGCTTTTGCTAATCGCGGATGTGAACTCTACCGGGGATGGCAGATTTTTACGGTGCAACTGATTGATTAGTGATTCCAGCCGCGTCAACTGCTAAATAGGTTGCACAATTTAATAGAGTATTATTTGTAATACTCAATTATTTGTAAAATGACATGTGGTAAAACAGTATAGTATATATCTTTACAACCGTAAAAATGTTCACAACGTCCTTAAGAACTCCCTCGGCTATACCCCTACAGAAAAGTGGACGAAAATATTAGTATATAATTATATAAAGTAATTGTATTTTATACTGGATAATACGCAACAATAGCAACTTTACTACGAAAAAGCACCTCCCTTGTATGAACAATGTTAGGCAGTTCCTGAAACCGCACTTTTTCTTCGCACCAACACAACTCGGTTGATGGCCCCCATCTCGATCAGGTTTTTCGAGAAAATTCGAGAGTATACCGAGCATCCAAAAAAAAGTAACATTAATTTTAACAATGATAGTTAACGTATTTATTTATCATTTGGACTACATAATTCTAAAGAACCTGTAACAAGTATTGTACCACAGCTTCTGGGTTGATGACCCCCATCTCGTTCAGGTTTTTCGTAGTTTCCCTGATCCTTTGAGCAAAGGCAGAGATGGTCCCTGGTTTTGCTCCTGGACATAAACGTAACTTCATTCTTTGTGCACGTCTTCTGAACATCAGCGGGAAATAAGTTATTCAAATTATCGTTTTCCATATTGTCGCGGCAAAAAGTATTATTCTTTCATGAAGAACATGAGGGTTAAGGGCAGAAATTTATAGCTAATTTACCTTTTAAAATATATTTCATTCTATAGGAGCGAATATTTTCTCAACAAAACTTGAAAAAAAAAACGCTCTTTTTCTGTATTCAAAATTCGACTAGAATATGGTTTAGGATAGAGATCACGGAATTATGAAAACGTGAAACAATTTTAACTTCTCCCCATAGCTCGTCACACACACAGTTTTTAACCGTTTTTGACGTAAATATATAAATAAATAAACAATGAAAGGCTCGAGAGCAACGCGTCCAGCTGTCAACAGCAGCGCGCGACAGAAAAGAGGTTGGCCGGCTGCGGCTTTGGAGGTCACCGGCGCCGCGCGCGGGACTGGGCTAGCGTGCCGACAGACGGCGGTGGCGTGGGGCGCCATGGAGCCCAGCATCGCCCAGCGCCGCCGCGCCACGCGGAACCGGGAACCGACTGGCCCGACGAGGCCCCCCGCCCCTCTCCGAACAGCTGACTGGCAGTGAGTCATGCGGGCGGGAGGCGGCGGCGGCGGCGGCGGCGGCGGCCGCCGACCAGTTCCTGTGGCGGTCGCGGCTGCAGCGCGTGCTTATGTATGCATGCACATTGTGTGTGTGTGTGTGTGTGTGTGTGTGTGTGCGTGCGTGGGCGCTCGGTGCAGCTGCGTCAGACCGCGCCACGCCCCGCCGTGACCTTCACCGCAGCTGCGATTCCCGCTTGTCCCGCCGATGCCCGCGTCGACGCTGTGGCTCGCGTCCACTCTTCCACGTACCGAACTGTTTCGTGTTTGACATTATTCCTCCATTTTTTTTAAGTGATCGATGGCATTAGGTCAATGATGTCAAGGTCTTCTACGGGTGGCAGTAGCACGCGTCGCGGCTCCGTTGCCACGAGCTACTCTGCGCAACTAGCGTCGGGAAAGGAAACTAATAGTAACCCCGCCGTTTTACAATAGGGATGGCTTTGTCTGGTGGCGTGGTGACGAACTGCGTGAAAGGGTGATTTTGTCGTGGCACTCGTGCCACGAACTCCCGCTCGTGGCATCCACCTTGACAACACTGCATTAGGTCATTATTACACCTCCTGCCATATAAAATCGATCTATTTTACAGTGGTAAGCACAGTTCTGAGGTCACGAGCCCCGTTGAAAAGGATGTTCGCCAATTAATTAAAAATAGCGAATTAAAAAAATTATAGGCAGGAAGTGTAACAATGATCTGTCATCAGCCACTTAAAAAAAGTGAAGTATAGAGAGTCATTGGTTCACCACGCGACGCGCCGTCAGCAGCAACACAGCAATCTCGACAGTAGTGAGTTTTCGAAACAAGCTGGACTACTGGATCACATTCAGTCATTTTCTGGAGGAGAATTCAAACGACCTGCTGCTCTGATCGGTAGTTTTCCGTAATTTTTCTGATCAATACCAGGCGAATGCCGAAGTAGTACCCTGACAATCGAAACACCAACCGCACGCGATTTTACTTCGTTCATTCTTGCCCCCTCCTCTTAGCTCACACGCACCTACAATCAGTACACTACCACATACAGTTGGTAACAGTCTTGTTTGTACATTCCATAATTTGCTCGGAAACATTAATTTTAAGTGGAAGATTAATACTTATGAAAAATATATAACAAGATAATTGAATAAATTAAATAAATTGTAATTAATTAAATAAATTATTAAATAAAATGTAACTTTGTATGTAACTAGACTAGTAGGTTACTAGTAGGTTATATAGTAGACTATGTAACTAGAATGTAACTAGACGAAATGGCCTTGAATTTGAAATTCACCAGCACATTTAGTCGCTCGGGAACTAGCGGCTGAGGTTTCCAAGCAACAAAATGTGCTGGAGAACTTCAAATTCAAGGCCGTTTCGTCTAGGTGTATAAAGTTGCATTTTATTGAACTGGAATTATTCAATTGTCTTGTAATACATTTTTCGTTAGTATTAATTTTCCATTTAAAATTAACGATTTTCGAGCAAATTATGGACAGTACAAACAAGACTGGTACCAACTGTACAACATCGGGAGACCAGTTGGGAGCTTACAGGTGGTCTGCGCTGGAGTGGTGCCCTGTTGAGGGGAGATAACTGGTGGAAGAAAGCCCTGCAAACAGATACGTAGGTCAGCGTTGGATCTAATATAAGACTCGAGTAAATATGTCCTTTTTACCACCGACTTGGGAGCCTAGAAAGGAAAGCTATCCTGTGGTGTACTTCAAGAGTGGTCTGTGTAAGACTGAAACGTTTGATTGCAAAAGCGCCGGGTGAATATTTTCGGTTTATTGAATTCTACTCTATTGTTTTTCCCTTTCGATTTTCGCCACACATTACATAAGGTTACAAACAACCCATTGAGGCGGAGATTGTACTATTCTCACCAAATACTCATCAATATTCCATAGAACAACTTCAGGCCATTTCAGTTACTAAAACTAATTGCAAGACAGTCCTAGAGATAATTTATGGGATGTGTAAGAACGACTATAAAATGTGAATTAATAGCGTAAGTACCAAACTCACGGCCCTTCGAACTAGCACTTGCTGTTTATTGATTGTTATTATATCGCTTCTAATAAACTTTCGAGTTACTGTTTTTGTTCATTCATTGTTACGACAAGCAATCGTGTGAATGTGAGTGTCATGTGACAAATGAACTTGTAAACCAACCAAGCAAATGGAAAAAGTAGATTGATCCCTCACGTAACTTAGGCAATTATTTACGCCTGATCATAGTAATGCGATGACGACTTTGCGAATATGTGGCAAAATATTTCCGATATTTATTAATATTATTGACATTAAAACGTGACCATAATAAACCAGGGATTGCATATGGGATTTAGGAGTCTACATGGACCCGTAATGGTGCGTAATGTTTACTGCAATTACAGATTTACTGTAAGATCAACAATTACGAACAAAACTTTAGGACTCATACCTTCGAATCCTACCAAATAAGTTTTAATCTTAAACTCGTTTTAAGATCAGAAAACAAAATCTTCGTGCTTTTTCCATTACTCGAATCTTTTGAATCGTATCTCTTTACTTCCAGGTCGCCCGTACTCAACACACATTAATTTACTACCCTCCATACAAAAACAGCAGGCAAAACTACCAATTAGAAGGCAGACATAATATCATTCTTAACTCGAAAGAGAATTATTGATTTCGTAAAGGAAATCAATATTTACAATAGCATTTAGAGGAAGTACTTATTATAATAATGTTGTTTGTATTGTATTGAATGTATTCTATGTATTATATTGTATATATGTATTGTATTGCTTGTATTTTTTTCATACTGTCTTTTTATTATGAATATGGTTCTAAATTTTATATTGTAATTGTAAAATGTATTCATCTGTTTTGTCGCTAATGACCTTGATGTCGACGCGACGATAAATAAATTAGCTAAAAAATAAAAATATCGATAACTAATATGATGTTTCAAAATAAATTGATACAAACGACCGACATATACTTCCCAGTACTTACAAATGCGATCTTCTGTGGTGTTGACCCGATGTTCTTTCTTTAAAGGAGGCATTTTATCCGATGAATCACGTCGTTTCTCATTGGAGATAAGCGAAAACTTCGAAAAATGTAAGTTAAAGAGACAAGATATGAATTCATAAGGTCTCGAGATGCCCTAATTTGCCGGAAGAAAGCGCGTTGTTTTGCCACTTAAATCTGTACGGATAAAATATTTCTTTTAACTTACCCACACTTTAGATTATGCTCACGTACAATGACCTCACTATCCAGTTATTGTAATAAATGCAAGCACTGAATTGAATTTATCGAATTATTTATTGAATTTGTTATTTTTAGGACGATATTTTATATTACATTATTTGACATTCCTGGAATCTTAAGCACTTGTGGCAAACTGTTAAAGTCAAAGTTCGCACTAACTAAAAGAGAGGATAGGTAATTTCTTTGTCAAATGAAATAAACCTGTGTTAAATTCGAAAACCTCGTACCAAATCCTTAGACACAGTAGTCATTCTATCAGGAGGCGAAATCGAAAGTTGTTAAAACCTTTTTAACGCATATGTCTCTCATCCCAAATGTTGTTAACCGAATAATTGTTAATACAATTAGTACATCGGAAAATTTACGGAAACACAAATATGTTTTAGAAATATGATTTCTTAGAGAATGAGAATATCGGCTCCTTTCCTGACCCCTGTCACAACGCCAAAAAAAGGAATTTGTTGTCAATTCGTAGCATTGCTCATGAGTTTTAAGATTAGACTTCGAGAAAAGTCTTTATCTGGTTATTAAACTGATTAATCTTGATATTCGTCACAGAGAACAAATCGTAAACATTAAACACTGTCACAACATTTAAAGTGTGATTGATCTGCAACCTTGACAGAATTCATGCTCAGAGCGGTGTTGCCAATGACGTAATGATTTAGTCGACATTCGGATGTGTCAGCTTTAAAAGTGAAGCCCTCCTGGGCCCAACCTAGGAGGCCTGTTTGGCCAAGGGAGCACATGCTACGCGAGTCCTTCACAGCATGGAACACGAAAGCTGAAGGTCTCATTGCCAGGGTAGACCTAAAATTCGGCACAGTGTGCAATCGATCAATGCTCAGTCTTGTTACGCGGTGACAGTACACGTATGAAATTTCTAACGACTTATACTTATGTGCGCATGCAAGGTCAACATTATTAAATGTACATATGAAGTTTTACTTAATGGAGCACGAAAGTACGCTTTCCAAAAGTGTTTAAATATTTTTTTTGACAATTCACAAATCTTCAGTAAAAATAAAATGCGTGAATAAATGGACAGAATTAATAACACTAGTCTACAAAAATAAACTTTTTACTTTCACAAGAATGAAAATATCAGATTCTAGAAGTATTTTTCATACTGAATTCAAAAATCATTTCAATTTTCCTTCATCAGGCAGGAGTTTTGTGTAATATTAATTTGAACTTTTTATAATTTTTAAAAAAGTCAGTAACTATCCAACTCTATACTGCGATTTTTGTAAATTTGCCCTTCAAGGTCCGTCATGAAAACTAAATTTTTCGTCTTTATCATCAATTTATTGAAAGAACTAAAAAAATCCAGAGCATGACATAAATTAAAGGGAACCCAAGAAGGGTGAAGAACTGTAGTCTACAAAGCACTTCATGTATTATATGAGGCGGTTTTCCTCTTCAGGTAATCACACATATTTTTGAAGGATTAAGAGACTTTTTTGTAAAGATCAGCGATGGAGAAAGTCGTAAGTATCCGCCAGTCAAGATATGAAAAACGTGTTTCCCGAATGTACTATTACTATTTTATATCGATATATCCTACGGATTCAAAGAAAAAATGAGAGACAGTAAAAAGAAAAAAATATATTCAGAAGAAGAGTGCTCAGCAAAAGACTCAGGAAATTTTGGGAAGAAAAGAGAAGATAAGAAATGAAAAAGAAGAAGAAAAAGCCTGACTTATACTAGTTTACGTGTTTGTCCATTCCATTTATTCTCGCTAAGTTCTCTTAGACTGTTTCATGCTTATCAGTTGTTATTCTTATTATTACTATTACTATGTTTAACATTATTAATTAATAATAACAACTAATAAACAAATTATTTATTAAAGTTATTTTCGCCACACGAAAATTTATAAACGGAGGCCAAGTGTTTATCGTCGGTTACATCAACTTATCGTAAGGGAACTTGCGCAAGTTCAACGTGCTGGGGCGAAGTCAGTTTTCTTCGCCTCGTTAGATACAACGCTCGTCTATAGTCACCGCTTTCGGGGCACCTCGTGCACCATTAATTATTTTAGAAGTTTCGATCAACGAGGAACACGGACATTGTACGTTAAGAAAGGCAACCATGCACTGCGTAACATCACAAACTGCGTTAGGAGGAGGATAATATTCCTGCATATTTTAAAGTGACACTACAAAACAATAGCGACAAGCAAACAAAATACACCGAAATGTATCTCCAAAAATTGTACGTTAGCATTTGCATCCAACCCCCTTCATGATTTTACGTTTGTGAGTGGTAGACTATGTATTTTTAAACATTTTAATTATTGGATATATATATATATATATATATATATATATATATATATATTTACTCGATATTTTTCCGTAAAATAACATATTTCTATTCAAATTTTTCGAAATTTCAACAATGAGACTTCAGAAATTCGACGCTAATCAATTTATAACTTCCAATAATCTGGAAATTTAAAACTGTGGGAATATATTGTGATATAGCCTCCTACAGTATTTTGAAATATATTCTGATAAAACTCTTTTGTAAATATACTTATACTGATTTATGAATCAAAGTGCCTTCTGACCACGCCACCGACCTATACTCAGACCAGCCCCGGGGATCACATGAGAGAACATTTGTATAAGGAAACGACAGTTAGGATATAAAGAATATCAATCAATGAAGATGGGGAGAAGTGTCTCCGAATTGTAGTCGTGATTTGCTGTAGCGTAACAATTTTAACTACTTAATCTTTTATGTGTTTTTAAAATAATTTTTACTTTTTTAATTGGACTTTCAACAAATAAACTCGAACTTTGAAGAGGTTTTTACCAAATTGTATTTCAATTATTTTTACCAAATTCATGTGAGTGAATTTTTTAAAATACCACTAAATAGATTGTAAAGTACAGAAACATATATTGCTTACTAATTAATTGGGAGTTAGGAGGTCGCTTTATTAATTTTTAATTGAGATTTAGCTGGTTAAACAATAAAAAAATATCAGAATATTCAATAAAACTTATCATTTGAATGGATATTTCAAAAAATACATAGGCCATTTTTATCGATAAAAAATCAGTTTTAATTCCCCCACCTATTTCCTTTAGTGCGAAGAATGTTCAATTGATAGATATCTGAAAATAATTACAGGTTAATATGATAGTCCCTTTTCCGTTCAAAAATAAATCAAATATCGATCACAAAAGATCGATGTTAAGAAAACATCGGCGTCAAAAATCGATATTACATCCTTCGATGCTTTTATAAAAACATCGATGAAAGAATCGATGAAAGAACATCGAAGAAAATATCAGCTTCAAAAAACGGATGTTAATACTACCGATATTTTTATAAAGTCGAAAGATTTACCAAAACATCGGCGTCAATGGATGTAAAGTCCTTCAGATGTTTTTTTTATAAAAAACATGGATGTTTTAAAAACATCGGCATCGATGTCTATATCGCATCCCTCCTCCACGTCCGTCCCTGCCGCCTCCACTTGCGCGCTCCGTGCCCAGCGTGCGTGAGCGCCCAGTCACCTTGGCAGCCACGGCCAGCGGCAACCCGGCCACGGCACACGCCACCGGCATACGACACGCTCGCAATATTTATTATGTGCGATGACGCGCATGTGGCAATCTGGAGATCTTAATTTGGCCGTTGGTTTGGTTGCGTCCTCCGAGGCCTCGTCCACACTTCTTTGCGTGGCTGAGCTTCGACGCTCCAACGCCATAAGGTGAACGGCAAGAAATGGAACTGGAAATCGCGAGAAAAAATCGAAAAAGCACTCTTCGGGTCTTATACTTCGGTTTTTCTTTCTTGGCGCACGGGGGGGGTGTCAATAAAAAGGAATACCTCAAAGTATTTCGCGTCGTTCTCTGTTGTGTCTGTAGGAGTCGCATGATGGCTTGTCGAACAGTGCTGACAATCATGGAATTCCTGGCGGCACAACAGAGAACGACGCGAAATACCGTGAGATATTAGATTTTATGACAGACCCCAGTGCGCCAAGAAAGAAAAAACCGAAGTATAGTTCTTAACGGTCTCAGCGAACGAATATATTTCCTAAGCTGCAAGAATGGGGAATTAAAGATGCAAAAAACGATGGGGTGACATTGTGGGATGCGTGGCAGGTGAAACTGTACCTAAAAACATTTTCGAATTTAAAATGAGTTAGAAATATTGGTTGCACAGAAAACTTTCTTCGTAGGCCGAAGACAGAACCTTCCCTATTGTCGCTAGCGTCGCTAGCCGAAATTGTTTAACTACGCTTCGTGAAGTCAAGAATGTTAAGCAACTCGAGACACCTCGGATGCATAGACGGGTGACCGCCTGGGAACCCTAGTTACTAACAGCTCCGAGTCCCTAGCCGAACTGACTCACTGCGACGTGACGAGATAAAGAGAAAAAAATCTTCAAGGAGGATGACTCCAAGTAGGCCCAAGAAGGGCTAAGAGACGTATTGCGAAGGCTGCAGAATGCATTGATATTTGCAATTTCCAGAATATGTTGCATCGTTTGTGTGTTTGCGTTGCGTTTGTTCCCGTTAGTCGTTCTCTGTTTTTCCAGCATAAGTAATGGGTTCTTTCTTGTTAGGTATGATAAGAAATAGAAGCCCGAAGTTCATCTAGACAGAAAGAACAACAGGCCATATCCTTAACGTGCACTGGCGTGGTGTGAGGGAAGACTGAAAAAAAATACAACGAAAATATTAATATAATTCAATATATAGAGCGATTCAGTAGTTGAGTTTCGAATTTATAAAGAATCAAGACACCCAAGACACAAACGTGACGAAATTTGTTTCAATTTCCAATGGGAAGTTACTGACTGATCAGATGATTAGTATGATCATATTTTTGATAGTATTGATTATCAGTTATTGACATAATCATATGATCATATGCTGTCGCGCGATTTCAATTTCTGTCGAGTTCTGTTTGTCATCGTGTACCGGAACTTAATTTGCCTTCAATGGGCAATCGTAGTGACAAAGCATGTGACCTCACAACCTAGGTAACATTCTCAAATGCTACCGAATGCCAGAGCCTTGAAAAGAGATCCTATTTTAATATTTCTACAATACGACGAGAATTGCAGTGGATGCGATTGCATGCCGAAGTCGGGCGGACCATGTCCATGTGAGCCCGGAAGCAAGGCAAAAGCAGAGGCTTCAGGGCTGAGGAACAAAGATAAATTAAATTATAGTTGACTTTTTTTTGTTTTTTGTTTTGGGTGCGTCAACGGCTACGGTCGTTAGTTCCACAAGTTTAGGGAATGATGTACAGTTAGTAACAATCTTGTTTGTACAGTCCATAATTTGCTCGAAAAAAATTAATTTTAAGTGGAATATTAATACTAATGAAACATATATTACAACATAATTGAATAATTCCAGTTAAATAAAATGTAACTTTGTACACCTAGACAAAACGACTTTGAATTTGAAGTTCACCAGCACATTTTGTTGCTTGGAAACCTTCCTAGCGGCTGGTTCCCGAGCGACTAAATGTGCTGGTGAATTTCAAATTCACCAGCACATTACAAGGTAACATGTAACTTTGAACACGTACAAAGTTGCATTTTATTTAATTGGACTTATTCAATTATCTTGTAATATATTTTTCATTAGTATTAATATTCCACTTAAAATTAATTTTTTTCGAGCAAATTATGGACTGTACAAACAAGATTGTTACCAACTGTATACCGAGAGGTGGCTCTGTTTCTCCTCCGCTGGAACATTAGATCCATAACTAAACATAGACTTGTCGAGGTTTCCCGCTCCAGGTATCTCCGCCAGCAAGGCACCGCCCCAGCCGGAACAAGCTCATGTGGAGTGCGTGCACGTGTATGTGTGTTTGTAATAGAAAAGGGGGGACAAGATGAGAAAGGAAAGACCGTGCGTGGTTTCTGGCCCATTTGTTACGGTTTTGCTGCGGCATTCGTCTGGTATTGATCAGAAAAAAAATAACACAAAACTACCGATCAGAGTGGACGGCCATTAGCATACACCTCCACGACACTGGCTAAATTCGATCTAGCTATTTAGTTAGTATTGAGCTAGTGTCCGCCACCATACCGACTGGAAACCTAGGGCGACCTTGTCGGAGTATCTGCAGTGGCAATAGCTGTTACCCTGGACCACTTTAGCTGGTTCACAGGACCGACAGGGATGAGTTGTCATGCTCTCGACCTCTGGCCTCCGGTATATTGTAGCGTCGTGGCGCGCTCAAACGGTGACTATCTGCGCAGATTGTAGGAAATTAAACAAGGGCGTAGAAGATGACGCATTGGGAATTTCTGCCTAGCGCGTATACGGCGCGAAGGCAACGGGGGCGGCGAAAGGCCTATATAACGGCGAGAAAGCAAGGCCTCCTTCTTCTTGTTTCTCAGCAGCGTCGGCGTGCGGTTGCGCGTGAGTTTGTGCGTGTGGCGCACGTGGGCAAGGGGCCGGCAATTCATTGTTGTGACGAGCGAGACATGCATTAGGTCTCAGATGTAAAGCGCTGTGGTAGCCTTTCGATTAAAATCTCTCCTAGTAGTGGGATCTATTTAGTTAGTTAATTGTAAGCAGTGAAATTTGTGACTACGGTCTAGTTTATGAATAAACTCACTGTTATTACAACCTACTCTCGCGTCTGTGTTTCGATTACACCCGTATGACGCCACAATATTCGCCATGCGTGGCGTTATTGCAGTTTCGGTGGTATAACTATTAGCGTATTGGGCTGTTCTACCCAAGTTTGCGGGGATCGAAGCTATGGATATTTGAGGGCGAAAAATCCTTCGTACGCTTTGCTTCCTCCGAAGATTACGGATCGATCTTCTCCAGGAAGTAAAGCCGGGTGTCCCATGTAGATTTACTGCATGTAGAAGAACTTCAAGCCTAAAAAAATCCTCTGAGCTAAACTCAAAATCGTCAGTTTCGTAGCCCGAGTATTCTCCGCTAGATAGTAAAAGACGCGTAGCGAAATTTGTGTGTTCAGACAGAAGAGCGGGCCTAACAGCCCGTGTATCGCACGTAAAATAAGGCATTAACTATTGCTATTCGAGGTCGGCGCTGAGACTGTCGATGAAGGAATACAAAGTTTCGCGCTGGAAAAGAAGAAGAACATACAGCCTGTACCGTTCAAAACAGGTTTCTCATTTCCTCAGGAACGAGTCTGCTGCATTTCAGACAATTTCTCTCTAATTGTGCTTGCAATAACATGCTTAAAAGTGATGCGCATGTTTTATCAACGTACATGACAGAATGCTTAAACCCCACAGGTGTCGTAAGCGATGTGATAAGGAAACGACCTTACAGAAACATACTGCGAATAGACTTCGTTCTGAAAACCACTAAACATTGAGTTATTTATTACTAATTCGTATTGTGGTATCCGTATCTTTTAACGACAATCAAAAGTATATGATTTTTTAGTTTACATGTTTATTTAAAACACGTATCCCGACCCAATCGGCCACATCTGCAGGTGTACTGAGACTAATAAAGATGAACCTTTAGGGTACAATAAAATAAAACAAAAATAATATAAAAGATGAGATTTAAGGATACCACAGAAAGGATAAATTATTAAAGACAGTCATTTGGTCTCCTCTATTAATTAGTTATTTATGATTCTAATTTTATACAACTGACAAGTCTCTGAGCCAGTCGCGTCCTGACCGCCGTGGTGGCCGGACGCTCCGTTCGCTCCAGGCTCAATCACGTTGTGTGTGTTCACTGTCTCAGTGGTTGTCAGTGCAATGTTAAACGTGGTAGAAGTGGAGTATTGTTACATGAAGTGATATTGCTTAACTAAGTGAAAAGTTCTTTTTCGTGATCATCATGGAGCCCTCTCAAGTTCATCAATCTTCAGGAGACCAGAACAGTAAGACAACCATTAACTATGCTAAAGTTACCATGCAATCTCTCTTTCCAAAGAAAGAAAATGCTATCATCATAGACTCGGCAAATAGTGCACCAATAGTAGAATTTATTGAAAAGTTATCAACTAAAGTTAATCCTTCTCATATTAAGTTTGCTTCGAAAATATCGAACAACAGACTCTGTGTGTACCTATCCAGCAAAGATATCGCGGATGATCTCGTCTACCATCATAAGAACATTGTTGTGGCTAATCAAGTATTCCCCATAAGACCATTAATCTCCAGGAACAAAAGAATTATTCTGTCAAATGTTTGCCCGAGTATACCGCATCAAGTTATTGAAGAAGCATTACTAACATTCGGTGTTAAAACTGTAGTACCGTTAACATTTCTTCGTGCTGGATTTAATAATCCCAACTTGAGCCACATCCTCAGTTTTCGCCGACAAACATTTGTTTCACCGGATGATGAACATAAATTACCTGAATCATTTCAAGTGTTTATGGATAATGTCCCCCATTGGATATATGTAACCCCTGATGTTCCTATTTTGTTTTTTGTGTAAAAATCAGGGCCACATTGCTAAAAAACTGTCCAAATCAATGTAACTCCCAATTAACTAATACCCTACCTCTCCCTACGGAAGTAGAAATCACAGAATCAAATAATGAGAGTTTTGATCATTCTAATAATGTTTCTCCCAATGCATCTGAAACTACTCTTCCCGAGAGCGAACTGAACGAAAGTTCTAGCCCTAACCTTGGCCTTGACAGCTTTCCCCCTCTACTTACCTCTCCTCCCCTCGAGCCGACCGTGAGAAACCTAGTTGCCTCAAATGAAAACTCAATGGACGTTGACCTTTCCTGCAACACTGTCAGATTAAAGAGACCGTTATCTACTGTAAGCTCGAATACAGAACTGATTAGCAATCAGTCAGACAGCGAGATTGACAGTAACTCGGACAACCTCTGACATGGATGATAAAACTGTGGAGAATAAAGAAAAAATAAAGAAACAACCCTCCAAAAATAAGAAAAACATTGAAATATAGTAACCAATTCCACCCTCACTGATTCTGTTAATAACAAGTTAGAAACTGAGGAAACCCTGGACCATAAAAAAACCAACCCCAAGAAAAAGAAGAAAGAAGACAAAGAAGACCCCTCTACTTTAGAACAAACATCAACAAAATCAATTAATGAATTACTTGTTCCAGCTAAAGACTTCATAGAAACTAACCAAGACAAATTTCCACTTAATTTTCAGCAACTCACATCATTTATAGAAAACTCTTATGGTGCCCGAGATC
Source organism: Acheta domesticus (assembly GCA_031308135.1). NCBI lineage: Eukaryota > Metazoa > Arthropoda > Insecta > Orthoptera > Gryllidae > Acheta > Acheta domesticus. Next base: position 284,452,836 of record JAHLJT010008446.1, on the reverse strand, counting down.
CAATAATCATTGCTAAAGACCATACCAAAGACATTGTTGGTTTAATTTTAATGATGAAAGAAACATATCCATACCTCACTGCAAGATCAATAAAAAGCAGGTTGACTAGAATAACCAAAAAGCTTAAAAGAGCTACACAACAAGTTGAAAATAGTGAGACAGATACCAGCATGGAGAACTCAATCATTAACACTAATTAAATTATTACACTGTCAATGATTTTTATCCAAGACATGGAAGTATACAACATTTGAAGAATTTAAAGGAGGATGCTCATTTACAAGAAGACACAGAACACACTTCATCTGATTAATTTTTAAACAACTTATTACAAGCATGTTGGTACTTCAATGGAATGTAAATGGATTTCATACTAGATATGAAAGAATACAATTACTATGCCAGCAATATCTCCCAGAGGTGATATGTATACAGGAAACTAATTTCAAACTCAACAATAAAGGAAAAATGAAAGGTTTCAAATGCTTCAATAAAAACAGAACAAATTGTCATCATGCCTCTGGTGGAGTGGCTACATTTGTCAAGAAAACTTCTCTGCCACCGAATTACACATCAGCTCTGATTTGGAGGTAGTTGCTATTCAATATCATTCCCAATTAATATTTGCATCTGTAATATTTATATTCCTAATAGTTATGCATTTGAATCCATAGAGATATATAATATTATAAAACAACTCCCCAAACCGTTCTTATTGTTGGGTGATTTTAACTCCCATAATAAATTATGGGGATCCTGTTTTAATGACTCAAGAGGGATGAAGATAGAAACAGTTATTGAGGATACAAACATGATCTTGTTAAATAATGGTCAACCTACCCATATAAATATAAGTAGTGGTAACTTTAGTACTATTGACCTCACTCTAAGCTCCACTAATCTGGCTCACAAATGCAGCTGGTGGGTGGAAGAAACTCCTCATGATAGTGACCACTTTCCAGTATTCACAAAAGTTGATTTTCCATTTGATGTGGATAGTAACACTTACGGAATCCAAAAATGGAAATTTAGCCAAGCTAATTGGAAAAAATATAGTGACATAATCAATACATCCCTTCATGATTTTGACTTCAATAATCTCATGAATGAGAATGTGGATTCCATAGTTACCAACTTCTCAGATATAATTAAACAAGCAGCAAATGAAGCAATAGGAACTTATACACCATCTTTGAAGACCAAATTTGTTCCATGGTGGAATGAAAAGTGTAAAGAAGCTATTAAAATATCCAATCATGCTTACAACCGGTACAAAAAACATAAAACTGACGATAACAAATTGAATACAAACGAACAAGAGCTCTCACCAGAAGAATCCTTAAAGAGAGTAAAAGCAACTCCTGGAAAAATTTTGTGTCGTCTATTAGCTCGAACAATAGTATATAGAGAATCATGGAAGAAAATAAATGCAATTCAAGGACACAAAAGATATAGCCAGATACATTTTATTCAAGACGGAAATAAAATCATTGCACAATCTGCAGATATTGCCAACGTACTAGCTGATACTTTTGTCAGAAATTCTAGCTCTCAGAACTTCTCCGATGTCTTTCAAGAATATAAAATGAAGAAGAAAAAGAAGAACTTCCTGATGATTATGATGACAAATGCTCACCCCTTCAACTAAATAATCCCATAACCATGGAAGAACTTCTTACGACCATTGAATCCACCAATAATTCCTCTCCTGGTCCGGACAATATTCCGAATATCCTCATCAAAAATCTCCCCACACTTGGAAAGGAAGTTTTACTAGATGTATATAACTATATTTGGACGAAAAGAGTATTTCCCAAGATCTGGAAGATGGCCATAGTAGTACCTGTTGCTAAACCTGGTAAAGACCCATCCAAATCTGATAACTACCGTCCTATATCACTTACATGTAACATGTGCAAAATACTCGAGAAAATTATCAACAAACGTCTCAGATGGTTCCTTGATACTCAGAAAATCATAAATGATAATCAATTCGGCTTTCGATCTGGACACTCCACTATGTCACATCTAATTAGTGTTGATAGTCAAATTCAGGAGGCATTTATGAACAATCAACACGTAATTGCTGTTAGCCTGGATATAGAGAAAGCGTACGACATGGTATGGAAACGACGGATCTTGAAGATTTTGCAGATAATAGGAATAAAAGGAAATATGTATGATTTTATTAAAAACTTTTCTCTTGATCGCAAATTACAAGTTAGGATCAATGGGCAACTTTCAGATATTAAACAGATTGAAAATGGTGTACCTCAAGGATCCGTTCTAAGCGTGACTCTTTTCCTACTATCAATTAATGATATAGACAAGGGGGTTCAACCACCAGTTATTATAAGAAAATATGCGGATGACATTACTGTACTATGCAAAGGAAAATCTGTCCCATCTACTCAAAAGACCATGCAAAAAGCACTAAACACAATTTTTGAATGGTCTTTGAGCACAGGGTTTAAATTTTCTGCCAAGAAAACAGAATGCATGTTTTCTCAAAGAGAATTGATACAGTATCTCCTAAACTCCAGCTTGGAACTCAACCCCTTCGCTTTGTCAACAAAATGAAAATTCTTGGACTACAATTTGACCCAAAATTAACTTGGAAGATCCACATACAAGAACTAATAATGGAATGCAAGAAGAGACTTAACGTTATTAAATGCCTCTCCAACAACAACTGGGGTGCTGATAAAAACCTCCTGCTATTAACATATAAAGCTATCATTCGATCAAAAATCGATTACGGTTCACTCTTATACCAATCTGCTAACAAAAAAGAGCTGAGGAAAATAGAATCAATACACAATAAAGGGCTTAGAATATGCACTGGATGCTTCCACACCACCCCTATAGGAAGTATACTTATTGAAGCACAAGAAACCTCATTAAACCACCGAAGGAAAACTCTCAATCTCAAGTATGCTGCCAAAGCTGCCTCGTCTACTAACCCTATAATACACAATGACATTTTTCCTCAGCTACAGAATGTCTATAATAGTCACTTTCGATATAAACCTATGTACAGTAGAATAACCCAGCAACTTAAAGAACTAAACATTAAAAGTATAAGTGCTGAGAAACATAGACAATTCCAAATACCGCCATGGACCATAGAAAAAATGACATTAGAGCTATCACTCACTGATTATAACAATAGCAATTTAACAAAAGAAGTTTGGAACACACAATTTAAAGAAGTAATCCAGAAGTATAAAAATTACTCCCATTTTTATATTAGTAACAAAAATAGTGAACAAGATACTGAAGCCATCGTATATACACCCAATGAAAAATTTAGTTTCTTACTACATCACTACTGCAGTTCTAATAGCACTGAAAGTTATGCTTTAATGACAGCACTAAAAATGATATATCAATCGCTGGACTCAAATATAATAGTATTCACAAACTCACTCTCTACAATAAAACTATGCTCCAACAAAACTTCAAACTCTGAAATGGCTGTCAAGATTCAAGAACTACACCATCTTATTCAAAGGCTTGGTAAAAACTTGTTATCTTTGGATTCCCCCTCTTCTGGATATACCACTGGCTGCACCAGGAAGTCAGATTCCAACATCACTAGTCGACCTCCGGTCAGTAAAAAATGTGCATAACATAGCACACACGACAAATGATATCTGGAAGTACTTGTATGGAAAAATGAAAACCAAGTGGAGCGAAGATTGGAAAATTTATAAGGCTAGTAGTATTCATAAGAAGATAAAAAACTTCTACAACCTGCAAACTTCAAAAAAATTGTGCCGCAAAGATCAAGTTACAATCACCAGAATTAGATCAGAACACACGAGGCTTACTCACCTCTACCTAATAAACCAGAATACTCCCCCAATTTGTAATATATGTAATGAACAAATAACAATAATACATATTATTCAGGAATGTCCTATGTACAATCAATCCCGCCAAACAATCTTACAGAACTTTAATTCTGATGCTTTACTTTATTCAAGCTCCCTACAAGAAAAAATTTTAAAATTTTGCAAATCAATTAATGTCGAACTGTAAAACAAATTGTAATATTGTTTTTAAGCATACGTACTGTGTAAATTATCACATGTAGTAAAATATTTCCAACCCCTGGTGTAATATAAACTGTAATGTCTCACTATTCACTGAACAAAAATGTATAATTGTAAAAAAAAAATGTAACCATGCTATGTAAACTTACAGAACCTTGTAAACTTAATGTATGTACCTTATTGTAAAATTACAGAATAGTCGCTAATAACCTCGCAGTTGATGCGACTATAAATAAATAAATAAAATAAATAAGTCTCTGAGCCTCTGTCTTGTTACATGCTTCGTGTTATTCACTGTCTTTTTCAACATTAATATGTTCCATGTAGTACCTACATTATCGATTAGATATTACGTATTAGGAAGGGTTCAAAGTTGGAATCTGAAGCATTGTATAAGTACAACTTTAAAGGATGAAACTTTATTCAAAGCTTTATTTAATGTAATTACTGTTTACTCATTTGATGGCCTTGCATCTAAGGAATTCTCAATTATTTTATTCATGCGTGTTCTAGTCTTTGTCTATTTCGATAGTAGGAGACAAGTCCCGGGGTGTCAGCGCCGTTCCAGCAAGGATACGAAAAACGAGAAACCCAAATAATGAGATAAGAGAGAAACGAGAAACCCAAGTAAGGAGCCAAAGGAGAGAAAAACCCTGATGTCCCCCAGGCTTGATTTTCAGTAAGGAAATGCGATTCTGCCCGCGATTCGTAGTGTAGCCTGAAAGGAGAAAAAGTCAGGGAAACAATCTGAAGTTAGGGGCCTCCTCTTGGGGATTGGCACATTACGTGAATTACGTGAAAATTATGACTTCCCCTCTTCCCCTAACGTTCCAGTACTGTTATTTATTGTTGAGCTTGAGTAGAGCAGTTACTAAAACTTTGTTGATAATGCATATTTTAAGTTATTCCCCAAATATATTTTATGGCGTTTAAGGATGTAATTACAGCATTACAATACCAAATAATCATCATATCGGGTAATTATCAAGAAAGTAAAAAGAACTGAAATTTTGCAATATTCGAAATGTCAGACGTTTCATTAAAAATCGAGCCAATATCATATTTGTAAGCGCACGTTGTTCTATTCGAGCAAAATTTGAAGAAATTTGAAGCTATTTTCGAAATAATTTACAGTGACCTAAGAGATTTCGAAAACAAAATGTTAAGCAATTAAAAGGTCGGGTTCAAATTTGCCAGTTGTCGAGTTTGTCGACATTGACATTTCCCCAATCCATTTTGGGGAAGACCCTATGTACGAGTACATTTTAGGAAATAATATTGTGCAGACATCGGCAGAGACACGAAAACAATTTTTCACCTTTGAGATCCCCGAAACGTGCATTTCACACACATCGACATCGACGTTTTCCAGCATTACATAACTTTTAAAGAACCCTACATATACTCCGAACAACCTCAATATTTAACGTACAAATTCACTCATAACCGTACGTATGCGACAAAAAATATGAAATAAAAAAAGTATTATTAACATATTTAGTTGATTCTACTTAGCTTTCATCCTCAAGGAAATAGATAGTATCTACTTCTGCCGAATCGAAAAATATTATAATTAATTAAAGTACCAGCGAAAATGAAACTTCTGCAAACGATCTTACATATGCACACATCAGGAAAAAATAAAATTAAGAATTAAATAATGCTATTTAAAATCTTAAAAACAAACCTGGAGACGCTGAGAGAGCATCATTCTTATCTACGAACAGTCTGTATTGTTTATTTTAGCGAGACGCAATTTTAATCTATCACGTGTGAACTTCACGTGCTTTCCATCTACTGCCAACGTCGTTACGCAACAAATTATAACACAATGATAAGCCATAAATTTAATGGGCATCTATTTTCTGTCACATTTACGTACACATGTCAGTTCTACCCCTCCCAAGTTGGAAAGATAGTTGACCTTTATCAGAAAGAAGTGTTACACCATAGGAGGAAATTGCTGGAGCCAGAGCTACATAAGATACGAGTAAATTGGAAATTGAACGCAACGATGGGGTGGATTAAATTATTATTATTATTATTATTATTATTATTATTATTATTATTATTATTATTATTGAATTATGCAATTATTACGGCTTAGCGAACAACTACAACTGTCAGAACGGATTATTTTTCATTAAAAGCAGATTCCTCATCTTAATACTGGACTGATGTTTTAAATGTTGGGCACGACAGCAATGAATCCTAAAAGAAAACACCGAAACACTGCTTCATTCTCAAAGATATCATAACGTTAAATCCAATAGTGGTCACTGATCACCTAGAAGTTGATGTTTAAATAAAAAAAATAATAAATAAATAAATACATAAAATTTTGATCATTCAAAATTCTGAACGCGGATTTCGAATTTTGCCATTATGGCCAGGTTTTGGGCACGTTTGGACCAATGTGTGTTGTCTAGATCAGCCCGCGTGCCACTCGCCTTTCATTAGACTACATAACAGCATATAAACTTCTCTGGCATTTCAACGCGTTGTTGCCACACACTCCTACGCACTCGCAACACCTGCGGCATAAATGGACGAAATCTCAAAATATTAACACTTACGTAGAATCGACGACATCTCGCTAAAGCTTTGAGGAAATGTTCATTGCCTCTCCCGCAGCCTAACCTTATCGCCAACCAAACCCACGTGTTGCAAAACCAATACAGCTTATGACGGTTATCTGGGCGCTTCGCGAGCAATTCCGAGTAATTCAAATGTGCGGTAACGCTGACTTCGGCTAAGTTCTAAAATCCTCCCAAGCTGATTGCTTGGTCGCATGATGGGTCACATGATGGTGGTCACATGATGCACTGCACCTAGAGAACTCAGGACTAGATCTCTACCGAGTATACACGTGTACAGGCGACTAAAAATGCAGTGACTAGTATACACGTAGCTTAAATAAGCCAAATAAGTGAATACGAAATAATTCAAACTCAAATCTCTAAATTTATTACGAAAGTTGGAAACATCATAATTAAGTACAAAATAATTATTACTCCAGTTACATGCTGGTAATAGCATTTACTTGTGTAACTTATTAATAGCTATTTCTTTTACCATCATTACATCTGGTATATCACTTTCTTCGAACTGAACCGATCTATATCACATATGTTGAGAATATCAAGACGAGCATGTTCTACAGCAGCTCTATTTGCCCACTTGGCTACGATTTTATTGGAACTAGAAATAAAGGTGCATTTACTACATATTAAGTATTAATTTTCGACAGTCGTGTTAATTCTTCCTTCGAGGACAGGTCTACCCATTTACTCGTACATATTTTTGCAATATAACACAGCATAATACGTCATACCCACCTTCATAAAAAAAAACCTTAATTCTCGTTTACCCTTGTTATAACCTACTGTCACTATGAGAAAAGTTTGCAATTCTTAACGCAGAAAGGTGATAATCCATATGTCAGCGAGACTGTCAAGGACGCGCTCATCAAGTCAGCATTGGAAAGCCCTAGGTGGAAAACGAAAGAAGGTCGAAAGCAATAATCATACGAATTACCAAAAATCTGATAATGAAGTATTCGTCTCAATCAACTCCACTTCAAACTGGATTCAAACGCTAGACGAGGATGTCATTGACCTTGGAAGGCATCTTTTGGCATAAACAATTCAGTGAAAGGAAACCACTCGTTAGATTAGTATACTATCTTATCGGAAACTTCGTATTTAAGGTTGCTTCCATACATATCTCTATTAAAAGGGATTGGCCCAGTTTCACATCCTCAAAAACAATGCGCCAATCTATTTCTCACATCGAAGATAAGGGCTCTAAATTACACGCCTAATGGGAAATCAATATCTTTCAAAACAGCTGAATTTAGTGACAGGTTCAGGCACATTTGTTATATATTAGCGCACACACTTAAAATAGTAATATCAATAATAACAATGTAATAAATCAATGAGAAATTTGCATTGCAATAATCTAAATAAGTTTTATAAAGTTTCTGTGGTAACATTTACCTTATAAGATGTCGTACACAAATTCAAAATTCAAAAAATATAATGATCCCATTGCCATCTATCTGCCTAACTAGGAACTAGATTATAATAATATAGACGTTTTGTTACTTAATTCTGTATGACAGACTGTGAAACAAAACCTGAAAAATAAAAAATCTGGTTATTTATAATCTGATCATGAATGGAAGCAGTAGTGTTTGAAAAAAATTTCTGGGAACACGGATCAAATAAATGTAAATATTACTTGAAGATGTGAGATAAAATGCTTCTTAACCACATTAAAACAGGTTTTCTAATTTGCTTGAATTTTATTCAATGAATTTTTAAGAAATGTTGATGAAATATTAGTAGGTAATCTTGCGGAAGCATTTTATACACACTTTAGTAATGAATAACTCTGACAAAATCTTTTATTATGTTCTTCAACTAAAACAAAAAAAAGTAGCATAAAATTTTCTACTAAAATTGGCTTCAAACACTCCATTTAGTAACGAAAACGTAAACGAAACACTTTTCATCAAAGCACAGCGGTTTCAATATTTTTTGAACGATAACCCTTAGCGGGTTAATGGAAAAGTAATAAGTTTTGGAACGAACAAGGTTCGTAATCTTAAGAAAGTCTCAACGACAAAAAATCAAGTTATTATTATTTATTTAGTCAAAAAACAGTAAAAACTGTATATGACGTGTGGGGAAAGAAATTTATCTGCGCACATTTTCTTGAGGGCCAGAATTTTATTAAAAAAAAAAAAAAAAAAAAAAAAAAAAACGAAAAAATTAATTTAGAAAATAATTATTTTAGAAAAATAAAGATATTTGAAAAATGTTTTTTCCCGAGTTATAGAAAATCAATTTCAACTGTAAATGAACTACAAGCAAAAGGAGTGCTCAACAAAACGTGCGCACAGTGAAGCTACATTTACGTCCAGAAGCAAAAGAAGGGGCCATCTCAGCATTTGCTCTATGGATCAGGGAAACTGGACAAAAACCTGATCGAGATGGGGGTCATTGACCCGGAAGCTGAAGTACATTACTTGTTACAGGCGTATTAAATATTTTTTAAATGTATACAATGCAAACATAAACTAATTCATTATACATCTTTGTTTTGTTACATTAAACATTATTTTTCTTTTTCACGATCAGTATAGTCTCTAATTGTATAGAAACAGTTTTGCAGCAGAAAAGATTTTACTTTTAACTTAAATTTGTATACCGACTTTAATTGTTTTATGTCATCTGGCAATGCGTTGTAAAGTAACGTACATGTATTGTATGTTGATTTCTTGTACTGAGCTGTTGATACTGACACTTGATGCACGTGATTTCTACGGCGTGTGTTGTAATTATAAATATCAATATTGCATGAAAATATGTTCCCTCCGTTAAGTAGGTCATTTTTGACAAATATTACAGATTCGTAAATAAATAGACAAGGCAATGGTAGGATTCCCAGCTCAATGAAAAGAGGCTTGCAGGAATCACGTGGAAGGCATTTTTTCATTATTCGAATAATTTTCTTTTGCAATCTGAAGGTCTGAATACTACAGGATGAGCTTCCCCAGAATATTATGCCATATCTCAGGCGGGAATGCACATTTGCAAAATAAACGCAACGAGCTGCATGAAGGCTGACAGAATTTGAAAGAATTCTGAATGCATAGCATAATGAACTTAATTTAGTGTTTAATTCTGTTATATGTACATTCCATTTGAGGTTTGATTGAATTGAAAGACCTAAAAATTTTGTTGCCTCAACATCAGCTAATTGCATATTGTTCATTTTCAATGGAACATGCGATTTCCGATTTGAGATGCAAAAATGCATTGAAACAGTTTTTCTTTCGTTAACAATTAATTTGTTATTATTAAACCAATTTGAAACTTCTGAAATTGTACTATTTACTGCTTCTTTTTTGCAAAGAACATTCGTGTCATCAGCAAACAGAACCGTTCTTCCATTTTTAATAGACGAGGGCATATCGTTTACATATAACAGAAAGAGAAAAGGACCTAAGATCGAACCTTGCGGGACCCCATGCACAATTGGCAAAGAATTGGAAATATAAGTATGTAATGTCCTTTCCTGCCAGTATGGTATTTCTACTCTTTGAGTCCGATGTTTAAGGTAAGAAGTTATCCAATCTAGGGCAATACCACGAATTCCATACGAAGGTAATTTTGAGAGCAAGATCTTATGGTCAATAACGTCAAAAGCTTTCGAGAGATCTAAGAATATTCCAATGGGTATTTCATTTTGGTCTATTGATGAAGCAACATCTTTGAGAAAAGAAAAAATGGCAGTTTCCGTAGATTTTGATTTTCTAAAACCGTGTTGTGAGTCTGAAAACGCTCTGTTTTTCCTGAGAAATGTTTCCATTCGTAAGTAGAAAAGCCTTTCTAATATTTTTGAGAAAACTGACAAAAGAGAAATTGGCCGGTAATTTTGAATATCATTTTTGTTCCCTTTTTTAAAAAGTGGCTTAATTTTTGCTGTTTTGAAAATATCTGGAAATATTCCTGTACATAAAGAAGCATTGAAAATGTGAGTTAACGGATGTATAAAGGCAGGTGCACAAGTTTTTAATAAACAATCCGGAAATTCATCTAAACCAGATGAATATTTATTTTTTAGTTTACTGACTATTCTGAGGATTTCGTTGGGAGAAGTTTCGGGAATAAACATCGTATCTGAAATTTTTTGGGAAGTGTAAAATGTTGAATTTTGTGATTTTAGTCCCTTCGTGAGATCAGACGCAATTCTGGAAAAGTGTTTGTTGAAGAGATTGGCAACTTTTTCCGGATTACTCGTTTCTCTTTCATTATCCTTTAAAATAACATTCTCTACAAGGTATCGAGATGATGTGGTTGTATTTTTTACGATATCCCACATTGCTTTAGTTTTGTTACTAGCGCTCAAAATGTCCTGACTATTTTTCATTATTTTTGCCTGAACTATTACTTTTCTTAAAATTCTTTTATATTCTCGGAAGTATATATGGAAACCGGGTGATACGTTATGATGTTTAGAAATAAAGTAAAGCGTACGTTTGTTTTTACACGATGTTCTAATTCCTTGTGTGATCCAAGTATTACTTTTGCTTGAAATATTTAATTTTCTCTTTTTAAGAGGAAAGCACGCGTTAAAATGAATTGAAAGCTTGGAGAAAAATAAATTATATTTTTCATTTGTGTCAACAGCGTTATAAACTTCGTCCCATGATTCTTTCATCAAGTAGTCCGTAAATAATTTTATATTAACTTTAGTGAATGCTCTGCACATGCGTGTATTATTTATTGTGTCAGTGTTTATGTTCTTAGTAATTGTAAGAATTTGTGCATCGTGGTCACTGTATCCTAGATTATTCGTTATTATTTCATATGTAGTTGTGGTTTTGTTAATTATAATTTGATCTAATGCTTTTTGTGATTTAAGCGTATTCCGTGTAGGTACATTCACTGTAATGTCTAAATTAAAAGAATGAAGTAAATTGAGAAACTGCTCTTTTTCGTGGGATTCGCTCAGAAAATCAATATTGAAATCTCCACATACAACAATGGATTTAAAAGAGAGTTTACTAATTTTGTTCAGAATTATCTCTAGATTTTCCAAGAAAGTGAAATAATCTGAAGCTCGCTTTGTTGGAGGTCTGTAAATGCAAAGTAAGATAATTTTGAGCGTTGTAAGATGTACTACTGTTGTTTCAAAAACTTTTTCAACTGCATATAAATTGAATTCTGACAAGAAGGTAGAATCAATATAATTTCTTATGTAAATACACGAACCTCCGTAAGCAGGGCCCTTATTTGATTCCCTCGCCCTACAATATGATCCTGCAAGGTAAAAGCTAGGAATTTGGAGTGTATTTATATCATTTTGAGACAACCAATGTTCTGTAAAGCAAAAAACATCTATTTGTCTTAGATCACATTGTAATGCTGCCTCGATAAATTCAATTTTATTTGAAAGAGATTGCACATTATGATGCATTATTCGAATCTTTTGCATGTACCTACACGGATGTTTTTCTGCTGCATCTGACTGTAGTTGCTATTTATTTATTTCATTTTTACCTCGAGTGCGTGGTCGAAGGAAGTATCGTGTCCCAGCAGTGACAAGAGGTGAGGTAGGAGGGGTGACAGATGTAGAGGAATGAATAGTGGGAGAGGTAATACACGGATTAGGTTCAGGGGATAAGGTAATTGGGTCCAAAGGGGTCCCAGGGGATGGAAGAGAACTAGGAGGTGTGGGTGGGGATGGGTCTTGGGCAGGACACTGCCAAGTTTGTGAAATGATGTATTTTGCAAGCTCACTACCGAGTGCATGTTTTCCGACAAGGTTCAGGTGAAGACCATGTCGGGTGAAGTGTTTTTCTGAGAGAAAGTTTAGCTCAAACAATTTAACATGTGTGTCTCTCAGATGCAGTTTCAATTGGTTGTTTGCGTGACTAATTTCTTTGCATAGTGTGGGCTTGTTGTACCAGAAGGGCAGAGTCGAGACTACAATGTTCGTGTTTTGGGCGGCACGTTGTAATTTGTCAACATGTTCTTCAGGTGTAAAGTGACCACCCAAATTAATGTCATTCTGCCCTCCTATGATAATTACAGTATCCCGTTTGGTGAGGGTTTTTGTGTGCGTGTCCAACTCACTGGTCACGTCGGCAAACCTCCCGTTAGGTTTAAACACACACATGGCAGAGAAATTGGTTGGGAGTTTCTCACTGAGCAGGGAGGAGATTTGTCGCCCATGGCTATCTGCTAAAATGAGTACCTTTTTGATGGGCTCAGTGGGAATGTCCTTGTTTTCTGGTGAGCCAGTTTGCGCAACTCTACGTGTCTTTGTTACTTTGCGCTTGCTAGCCTGTTTGCGTTGGTTTGTGAATGGACGTGTCGATGATGGGTGGGGGTGGTGAGGATTGGGAAGGCAAGGAAACTCATTGTAGTAGTCTAATACAGAAAATCTGTTTTGAGTCGTGATTGGTGGTGGTGATTGTGTTTTTGCTTCCGCGAATGGACGGTTGGAGGTTTTTTGCGGTGTTGCCTATTGTTGTCCAACCGTCTGTGTTTTGAACGACCTCTTCGAGCCTTCGGATATGTTCATCTAAATTACTGTTGATGTGTGTGAAGGCTTTCAGAAGATCGGAAGTTTCAGGCTTTCAGAAGTTCAATGTCACAGAAGAAAACAAGAAAATGTATTGAAAACTTGTACGCATCTTGATCAGCCTTTGATCAGTAAAAAAGTTTTTTAGTTTAACTAAGTCAACGTAGTCGCTGACACCAAAAATCTAACGCAACAAACAATACTTTTTCTATTAATAATGCATGCATTTTCATATGTCAGTGATATCCTCGAATATACAAAGACAACCAATCCTCAAGTATTTTTTGTAAACAGACTTATTTTTATTGGCATAAATTTACCAAAATACCACGTTTCGTGACACAATGTGAACGCATCATCATGTAGTCTGAAATCAAGCAACTACAACAATTGAAATTTTATTTCTAAAAAAAAATGTTTCGTCTTCGTCTCACGTAAGACTTGTGTTTCATACTTACATATTTATATATCATTTGTGTTTTCATTGTATTCATACTTTTCTTGTCTTTCGGATATCGTATTTAAATTTAAATTTTAACTCGAATTTTAATCTTCCTTTGCTTTCGCTTAGTTGCTTCACATTTCAAATTCCTCCCAAAAATATTATGAAGAAAGAAACGGTTTTAATTGTCATAACTGCTCGATTTCAGACTCTACCTGATGATGCAGCCACATTATGTCGCAAAACGCGTCATTTGGTAAATTTAAGCCAATAAAATAATTTTGTTTTTAAAAAATACTAGAGGTTTGATTTTCTTTAAATATCCGAGGATAACACTTTAATAAAAAAATTATATTATACAGCCCATTGTTGGTTGGTTTTTAATGTATGCATTTATCCAATATTCTAATGCAGAAGGGTGAAGTATTATATTTATAAGATTATGAATACGTATAAGATATACATGTCTTTAAGATTTTTATTAGCTTTGTGATGTATATTCGCATTAAGTGCATAAGCGTGATCTGAATACACGTGAGTGGTTCAAGACAATGTTGACGGGAATTCTGTTTTTGGAATCATATGTTATTTTGGATACCATCAGATATGACGAGACTGTGATACGCAGAAATATTTGCGAACTTGCGATCATGATAATCAGATCAGAACAGCAGGCCGCTGGAATTTTCCTCAAGACAGCGACTTAATTTCGACCTAGCTGACAAGCAAGTTTGGAAAATCGTGCCACCGTCGGGACTCAAATCTAGCACTTCCTAGTCAGACACCGCAGTGACATCAGTCGATGCCCTGAGCTACTTCTCATTTTATCATTATGAGAAGAGTAATGCTACATGATAAGAAAATGTCTTCTTTTTTCAGTCAACACTTGCATAAAAACATTAATATTAAATTATACGTGCCGATGATTCTATTGTACACTTAGTTCCAGGACAGCCATATGAAGAAAGTATTGAATTTTGATCAGAACAGGTGAGTATATATACATTATAAAGTGGTCTATGTGTCATTTGTCGTTGTAGGTCAATTCGCAAGTGGTCTAAGTCACATTGTGCTATTCATACCATAGAACACTAGTTCCAGGCTAGCCATATATCAACACATTATTATTATTATTATTATTATTATTATTATTATTATTATTATTATTATTATTATTATTATTATCTTTATTTTCCTCATTTTTTGGTAATTAATATTATTAATTGTACAGATTTACAAAATCAAAGCACAATCAATATACAACATTTATGAAACATGAAACACTAATTCACACCGCATAATTTCCCAGAAATTTCCGCACTATTCCTGTCGTTGCAATCACCACTGCCTTCTGCATAAGTTTGTATATGTCTACTATCACTCCCAGATGTTGAAGGCTCCGCATCAAATTTCTAGGGATGACACCTGTGCTTGAGAGGATTACTGGAATAACTTCAACTTTTTCAACATACCATTGTTTCTTTATGGATTCAGTGAGTTCTGAGTACTTATTAATTTTTTCGGCGTATTTACTTTGCAGGTTGCTAGTATTTGGGATAGAGATATCTATCAGCGCGACATATTTCTCTCTCTTGTTAAAGACAGTCAGATCTGGTCTGTTGTTCACTACCGTCCGATCTGTTAAAATAGTTCTATCCCAATATAAACGCCATTCTTCGTTTTCCAGCACACTTACAGGTTGGTACTTAAAATAGGGCACTTTAGCTTCAGGGAGAAGTTGAAATTTCTCAGCCAACGTTTGGTGTAAAATCTTGGCCACTGCGTCATGCCGTTGCTTATATTCTGTTCCACAGAAATGTGTGCATCCCGAAGTAACATGTTGGACTGATTCAACAGTTGGGCAACCATACCGACAGTACTCATTCTCCACACTTCCATCTTTGACAATTAGCTTTAGGTAACTTCTTGTTGGGATCACTTGGTCCTGAATGGCCAGCATGAAACCTTCAGTTTCTGGGAAGATTTGTCCTGATATGAGCCAGAAGTTCGGCGCTTTCATGTCGACATGCGCTTGACTCATCTCATGAGGGTGTCTTCCATGAAGAGATTTCGCCATCCATGAATCCAGCTTCTCACGATCACGACATGTGAAGTCAGCAACCTCTTGTCGTGACAACTCTAAAGGTGTAAATGTATCTGCTTCACAAATTGCTTTATGCAGACGTGATGTATTTGCTGCAGAAATGAAAAACTTTCTCATATTTGTCACTTGCTGACAAAGCTGATTGCCAATATCCACCAGTCCTCTCCCACCCATATTTCTCGGCAAGGTAGTGCGTTCAACTGAAGACTTCGGGTGATGCATGCGCGCTTTTGTCATTAAAACTCTAACCTTACGTTGTAAGCTATCAATATCGGTTTTGCTCCATTTAATAATGCCAAAGGAGTAGTTCAAGACAGGAACAGCATAGGTGTTTATAGCCTTGATAATATTCCTTCCATTCAGTTTTATTATTATTATTATTATTATTATTATTATTATTATTATTATTATGATCATTATTATTATTAATATTAATATTACTATGTTTATTATATAATAATATTACTATTATTACTATGTAAAATGATCAAATATAATAGCAAAGAATCTACCTTTTTGCAATTGTGGAGCACACAAAAAGCAAAATACTATCTCATTATCGCAAATATACCGTTATCTCCGGAAGAAAATATAAAGGTATCTGAAATATTCCACGAATCACTTAAGAGATGTGAACAATCCAGAAGGCATTTCCAAATCAATGAAACATTGCTAATTTCCAACATTTCATTGAGTTGGTATGTAAAAATAAGTGATATCTGCTGTAACGATTTCGTATCACTCCAGCTCCGGGTTGGAACAACAACACGTTAGTGGAGCTTTCCGACCTTGCGAATGTCAAACACGTCTACTTTACATACAATGTACATACGTTTTTAACTAACTTGGTTGCAAAATTTCCTACATTTGCAAGAAACATCAACAAATAGCAATGCGGTATTATCTTTAGTTCTTGAATGTGTATGCTGGTAAAACAACATCTTAAAGTTTTATAAAGTTTAGACGGTGCCGATGATCCAATACAGAGGTGAGAACTGGGTTTCCAAAAGATCCGATGGACGTACAATTAAATAAGCAGAAATAAACTTCCTAAGTGTAACTGCTGGATGCAGCTTCTTGGACTGAAAAAAGAACAGATAAAATATAGCCAACTCATTTTACCAGCATAATCACACGTTAGCTATTTTCCTTGATGTAGAAAAGGCCTTCGATAAAATTTGGCATGCAGGGCTATTGTATCAAAAGGGGAATTTGGGAATACCCATTATCTATATGAAATAATTAAATGTTTCCTAGAAGTCGCTCCATCAGGGTGAAAGTGAATAATATCTTATCAAATCAAAAAATCACGTAAGGAGGATTACCTGGTCACCGCTCTCACCAACCCTCCAACATTTACATTGCAACTACCCTCAGATGGAAAGAACAGAAATATTTTCGCTGATGACACAGTACTGTTCACGACAAAGATGTGGATCAACGTAGAGAAATTTAAAAAAAAATAGATTCATTTATTCATTCATTAGATTCATTTATAAATTGGTGCTCAAAACGGCAAATAAAAATAAACCCTACTAAATTACAACTCATTATATTTACGCTACGACGACCTAACGTGCCCACCCCATTAATAATTCAAAATGTAAATTTAAAATGGATAAAAAAAGATCAACCAGTGAGATGTTTAGAGTACTTCTAGACCAAAACCTAACGTGGAAATATGAGACAATAAAACACCTGAAAACAGCAAAACTATATCCACTCATAAATAGCCACTCCAGACTAAGCATAGAATGTGGGATAACTGTATTCAAATCCATTATCAGACCATCTCTAACTTACGCTTGCCCGGTCTGGGGTGGAGCCGCAAAGAGTATAACTGACAGAAAATCCAAATAGTTCAAAATAAATTTTTAAGACGCATAAATTAAGCATCATGGTACGTTTCAAATAGATAAATTAGAAACGAATTTAAAACAGAAAACTTGAATACTTACATCAGTACACTATCAATAAAATTTCTTGAGGAACTCTTTGAAATTTATTGAATTGAAATTGAAAAATATCAGGAAAAACTTTTGAGGCGACTCAAATGTATCATCAAGATGAACACTGCTCGATTGTGTCAACATCAGCGGACAAAGATCCAGAGGTATTCTACGAAGAAGGTGGGTTGGTTGCTTCACAGAATACCGCATAGGCCACCAGACGTGTAGAGAAGTTCTCTAAGAAGGGACCAGTTTGACAGGTCGGGAAACAAATAAATGCCATGTAGAGCTACGGCATTGCAAAAGATGCTAATGAAAACCATTTGCTAAAGAGCTAACTAAACAAACCCATAATAATTGAGTGCATGGACATAATTCTCAGTTATGTTGTCAGCAGTGGCTGTCAAACGGCCCCTCCTTATAAAAATCTCTCTAAAGATCATGTCCACCAACGTCGTTGGCGGGGCGGGGTAGACGGGGAGACCCCCCCTCCACCACACCACTATTCTGAATTGCATCCAGTAGTTTAATTCTAATTTTATTTTTTACTCAAGACAGTTTAAATGTGACATGTAACGATGAACATTATTTATTTAATAACATTAACAGTGTGAAACGATGACATGATCTTCACAAACGTGTTTTCTGATCCATTACTAGTGAAAAAGGGAAAAAATCATAGGAGAGGAATCTATGAAGATGCATACGAACTGGGGTTTGAAATAGGTATTCCCCACGGGACTCCATTTCATTACTTAGCAAAGAGGATCAATAAGTACGATGTGTGCTAGTACTACTTCGTACCCACTACCGCTATCGCCCCAGTGCCTGCTATCTTTTATAACATTATTGTCAGAGTATATTATAAAATTCATGAAAAGCTGCGACATAACTTAGCAATTTTTAATCTACCGCGTGTATCGTGTTAACGTTAATAAACTAAAAAATTGTTGTGGCTTTAACAAAAAAGCATTGTAAACATAGAATCGACGGATGATTCTGGGATCGTGCACCCTCATGTTGAATACTTTTGTTTGAAAAGTAAAATTTGTACCCGTCACGGACACAATTTCAGTCATCCATTTCTAGACGCCTCCATTGATACTCGTAATTTCGACACTTTGAAATGCTCAAATCATGGAATTTCGACTAAAGATATTGAGTTGGTAAATATGGCAATGTTATTGCCCTATTTGCATTGGGAATTGGACCTACTATCAAGTTAACAGGGTAGGAACGACATGTATAAGCACTCAAAGGCTACATGTGTGCATAATCTTCTCCCCCATACATCACACACAGTTTTTACTATTTTGTAACCAAATAAATAAAATATCTTAGGCGAGCGCACGAGGGGCGGCAGTGGGTTCATGGCCCCCTTGAAATATTTAAAGACTATAATAGCTGTACAGAACATTAATTTTAATTCTGTAAATGTGTTCAATTCATTATTTTCCAGTTTTTTCAGATGATAATTTGGTGAATATTTGCGGGGGAGGTTATGCAAACTATTTATAAATATCTGTTTCATTTTAGTTATAATTTCTTTTTCCTTGTGTCTTTCCTGGTGAAATGTGTAATATGTAAATAAAAAATAATGAAAAAAGGGGGCACAGAAACGTAGTTGCTCTCTTGTTTTAGGCTGCGTGCACCATATTATTTTCAACATCCATTTACAAAAAATCGAAAACGCTGATGTCATCGTGACACCTCATTGTTCACTTTGTTTCATGTTTTACGCCCTGAAGAAAATTTTCAACTCGCATCCTGACTAAAAACAGGTGACAGTTGGAAGCGTTAATTAGCGAATGAAGCCATACAAGGAGGAGACGAATAGGTTTAGGAAACAATGAGAACAATAAAACATTAAATAACACAATGGAAAAGAAGACAAAATAAAGGGGAGAGTATTTTTTTAACTGGCGCTGACAGAAAGGACAGCAGTGACAGATCTGCGCATTCATGTGGTTTTCACAGCAAAATTTTCACTTCGCGTTCACGGAGACGCACACATAATTTCACCTGTTTGCGTATTGTGATTCAGCTGCAAGGTTTTGCGGTTCCCTTTCACTCAGAGACTCCAAGAGTGACGAAATTATGTGCTGCGAACGCATAGTTTTTCATTGAAAATAACAATTTAGTTTAGTTCGTTCCGCACACTCCAAATACTATCGTGACCCCTCGAAAAAAAAAACGAACGCCGATAAAACGAAATTTTGATATCTGGAAAAATGTTTTAATTATTTCGAGACGTACATAGAATTTAAAGAAAATGTCTCGATATTTACGTGTGGTTTAAAAAAATATTAATTTGTATGATTTAATTTTTTAAAATAAAAACACAACAACTTAATTTTGAAGTTGAATACCCTTAAGTGCTGGAGCTTAATAATGAGTAAAGAGCCGGATTTCTATGATTTGGCATATTTTTCTCCATTACTTCAGGGCATAGGTAAGTGTAATTTCTTGACATTTGGTTATAATTGCATGCTTTGGAGATTAGTTAGTGCAATTGTTGAACATTTGATCGATTTTTCATGCTGGGTCATGACGGTATGATTGCTCACAAGCTTCATAAGTTTGGCAACCACTGATTTACACTTTGGTTTTCATAACGTGGCTCGTCAAGGCCCGTCTTCACGATGGAATACGTCACGACATTTCGCGTCTTTCTTGTTCGTGCCAGAAGATCCACTTTTTCGATATCAGGGCCTCACAAAACTCCCGAGATTTCCTGTCGAAAAATTGCAGACTTTTTCTGCAGCATTATAACACTTTCTCTTTACTACGTATCTACGTACTGTGGTGAGAAAGTAAAAGCATTGAAATCAAGAAAACACGCTGTTATGAAGCCGGAACAGGGAATCTCCCTAACCCGTGAAGTGAAGATGAAGAAGAAGAAAACACGCCTGCCTAACGCGAGGATGGGACCCCCAGTCCTGGCTGCGCGCAGTCTCCCAACGGCTCCGCACTTGCAGGTCGGCAACGTAGTGAATGTCTACTTTTGCAGAACGCATTCTAGGCCACTGCAACTGATAGCACCCGGGGACCGGCATGTGGCAAATCAGCTAGAGCGTGGAGAGAGATTAGCAGACGCGTCATGCATGCGTGCAATCACGTGCAAGGCAGTCACATGGTACGCAGTCAGCGACGTCTGCGGGGCGAGACCCCGGCGAACTCCGCGTATCGCCAGTCTCCACCCCGACCCCGTTTCCTTCCCGCCCACCATTCGCACTCGCCCGTCTCGCCTATACTTCGGTTTTTCTTTCTTGGCGCACGGGGGTGTGTCAATAAAATGGAATATCTCACGATATTTCGCGTCGTTCTCTGTTGTGCCGCCAGGGATCGCATTATCGGCAAGACTGCTAGATACAGTCGCGATCATGCGACTCGTAGCGGCACAACCGAGAACGATGCGAAATACCGTGAAATATTCCATTTTATTGATACACCCCCGTGCGCCAAGAAAGAAAAACCGAAGTATAGCTGCGTCCCGCCGCACCCCACCTTCGCCGTCCCCGTCTCGCCGTTCTCAACTGAATGCAGTATTTCCAAAGCAACGTACTTCCATGAAACCAGTGGCGGATTCAGGGGGGGGGCATTGCTCCCCAAAAACAGGTTTATTTATTACCTTCTTTTATTTGGCAAAATTCATTTAAATATTTATTTATATTACAATTATGTAATTATTTAAAAAGTAATATTGTATAGTATCATTAATGCACTACAAAAATAATATATAATACATTAAAAATGTTTATTATTTAACAAAAGTTAATTGGCCCCCTAATAAACGATTGGCTGTGTGCGCCCTGCATTAAACACCATTTCTCTTGAAGGGAAAGTGTTCAAAATTAAGATTTCTGCTTTTTACGGATATCGTTAAACACAGGAGAAACGCGCTTTTTCCACACGATATTTGCCAGCATGATGAAGAAGCGTTTTAAGAAAATACTATTGATAGGTAAAACCAGAAAAAGAAACGAGAACGTAAATATACGTCGCTATAGGAATAAACTGTTCAATTGCGCCTCACGCCGCCTTCCTGGGTCGGCCCCGTGTCCACAGGCGGCCGCCTTCCTTTTCAATTTCCCCCCCTCCAGTTACCCTGGAGGGGCGGGATTTATTCAATGTTGGGATTACATTTTTTTCCCAGCCGTTTAGGCGTGCGGAGTTGGTGGAGGGCGGTATCTTAAATAACTAACTGAAAAGTAACTTACATTTAACATAAAACTATACAGCATGCCTCTTTGGGCGTTGTCTAGCTTATTTACAGTTTCGATTTCTTTCTGTTAGTTATTTATAGTGTTCGTCTTGTTCTTCTTTTTTCTTTTTGTCTTTCGCTTTCTCACCCATTCTTTAGCTCTATATGTACATCTCATTCTCGCATTCATACTCACTGCACTTTGCTGTACACACTTTCGGCCGCCTTCCGCCCGCGCGGATCCCCCGGACGCGGCGCAACCGGAAGCGACGCGCCGCTCAGCGATAGCTGCCCCTCCCCCTCCCCCTCCCCCGCCCACGCCCACCCGCCCGCTTCCCCTCCCCGCCGCCGCGCTACGCCCAAGGCCTCCCGCCGAGCTGTTTTACGCGGCGGGCATTGGCGAGCACTACAGTACCGGCAGCGTATTAGCGACTCTGACAGTTCGATGCGCTGTTGCCGTTCATTATTACACATTTGGCTCCACTTTCATGCCAGATCAATGAAAACTCAAAATTACTTAATATCATGAATCATGAACTTAGAAACCCCAAATATGAACTATTACAACTAATAATGATGGGGAAAGTTCAGGGTAGAAGGGGAGTCGGCAGGAAGAAGATGTCCTGGTTGGCAAACATCCGAAAATGGACTGGTATCTCGAGTGCTTCTGAGTTGTTCCATGTGGCACAAGACAGAGAAAATTCGGGGAAGTGGTCGCCAACCTCCAGTAATGGAGACGGCACTTCAAGAAGAAGATATCGTGAATGTGGCATCGGCTGTCAGCATGTTTGTAGGACCCTTCTCGGGAACGAGTGGGAAGGGGACGAGTGTAAAGGCGTTCCCGTGAGGGGGCGCCCGCACGGTTTGACATTTTGCAGGCTGCACGCATGCCTGGGACGGCTGAGGGGCGGTTTCCTGGAATGTCGTTTTTTTTTAAGCCGGTGGAGTAAGGAAGACGCGAGGTGGTGTTGAAGAGAGTATTCTTACGAAAGACATGTAACGAGAAGGTTTCGGCTGTTGGACGCTTCCTCTCCTGTTTAAGGTAATCTATGGTTAATAAATTAATTAGTGAAGTACTAAACTCTGTTTGCTTCATGGAGAAGGAACAACCACTGTTCATAACCTTCTCCACAGTCGAACCTATCGCCTCCGCGACTTCGTGCAAGTCAGATGAACGGCAACGCTGAACCCTGGCTGTGAGAGAGTAAGCAAATCCTCGCAAGCTGATTGCTTCAGAGCAGTTCACATGACGTACTGTTTTTTTCGGATATCGTTAAACACAGGAGAAACGCGCTTTTCCCACACGATATTTGGCAGCATGATGAAGCGTCTTAAGACTTGGCGAGAGAACTATTAGAGTCGCTTATACACTGCTGGTACTGTAGTGAGCGCCAGGAGCACTCATTTCGCCACAGGCTGCCAAATGAGGAACTCCATTTCTACACATCGAGGGGATCGAGGTTACGCGGGAAATACGAAAACATTTAAATGGTGTTAAATGTTCTGTTATAGAGCGAATTATGAGAGGAAAATATGAAGAGACAAATCGTGTCAAGTTAAAAGCTAGTTAATTAGTATATGAAGGGGAATTATGAGAGGAAAATATGAAGAGACAAACCGTGTCAAGTTAAAAATCGTTAGTAAATAAGTCAATCAGAACCATGAAAATTACTAAAAAAATAATGTTATGTATGTATCACGGGCGTTCACTGGTTCTAATGATCAATACTTTTTGTCGACGCTTGATCATTAAGACCCTTATGACGCCCTTGGTGTATAAATATCTTAATATTACCATTAATAAATGCAATTGATTTTTTGAACCCATTACAGGGTTGCTACAGGGCTTCGAGAGTCTTTTTAACTTCTCGGCTGTCCGGGTAACGCGGGCTTCCTCAGGGCAGTGGGGACTATGTACTCATTAATACTTCAGAAATTAATAATCATGTTGGTTGTTCAATGAAATTTTATTTTTAAATCAAAATTCTTGTTTACAACATTGTTACAGTATCATGCAGACGCCACTTCAAATTTTTGGAAACTCATTAAAGCATAAAAGGATTACTTATGTCAAAAGAAAAAATACGAGGCGCGTTCATAAAGTAAGGGCCGTTTGGTCACAGAAAAAAATGTACTCATAAGAAACAAATTTTATTGTCATATTTAGTTAGGTACAATCTTACTTTACTTCTCTACAGAATCACTTTTCATGTTTAAGCATTTTTCGTACCGCTGTACCAGCTTCTTTAACCCCTCTGCATAGAAGCTTGCCGCCTGAGAGTTGAACCAGTTGACAACGGCGTTTTTGAGTCTCCCTCTTCGGTTTCAAAACGTTGTCCACCGAGCCACTGTTTAAAATGCAAGAAGAGGAAGTAGTCGCTAGGTGCAAGGTCGGGACTGTACGGTGGGTGGTCAAAAAGTTCCCAACGAAAATCTTGAATTTTCTCATTGGTTTTGGCGGCAGTGTGAGGACGCGCGTTATCATGGAGGAGGATTATGCCAGATGACAGTTTCCCGCGGCGTTTGTTTTGAATCGCACGTCTCAATTTTTTGAGCGTTTTGCAGTACACGTCAGCTGTAATTGTTGTCCCACGTTCCATGAACTCAACCAAAAGAACACCGTCTTTGTCCTAGAAAACTGCAGCCATCAATTTTCGACTTGTGAACTGAGTTTGCTTAAACTTTTTCGGTTTTGGTGAAGATGAGTGTCGCCACTGCATCGATTGCAGTTTTGTTTCTGGGTTGGCGTAGGATACCCACGTCTCGTCCCCAGTAACAATGTGAGAAAACAAATCATCTCCATCTTGTTGATAACGGGCCAAAAACTTTCGTCCACTAGACATTCTTTGCCCTTTGTGGTGGTCGGTGAGCATTTTTCGTACCCACCTTGCACACAATTTGCGGTATGCGAGGTTTTCTGTGACAATATTGTAAACAGTAGTGCGTCCAAGTTGAGGAAATTTGTCAGCCAGATCACTAATCGTCAATCGACGATCAGATCGCAGTGTTTGGTCCACTTGTGAAACTATTTCATCGGTCTGGATACTGGACCTGCCACTCCGCTCTTCGTCATGGACATTTGTTCGGCCATCTTTAAAATCACGGCACCATTGTCTAACCTTTCCTTCACTCATAACTGTAGGTCCGTAAACCAGGCATAACTCCCGATGAATTTCAGCAGCCGACGATCCTTTTGCACATAAGAAACGAATCACAGAACGCACTTCACAGTTGGCGGGATCAACGATTTTCGCGGCCATTGTTCTTTGCATTCACGGACAACAATACGACTTCAGAATCAAAACAAATGCCGCTGTAGCTTCGCAATGAGTCAGTAGATGGCGTTGCAGTAGTAAAACTGTGCTTCGAAGCGCCAATATTTATATATAAGCAAACGGCCCTTACTTTATGAACGCGCTTCGTATGATATATTAAAAAGAAAAATACATTCATGAAAACGACAATTTAATGATGGGACATTCTTAAATGTGACAAAATTTAATGCCATAAAATGACATTAAAGGGCACTGCCCTGAGGAATTCTGCGACGTGGTAGGCGAAACGTCGGCCTCTCTGCCAACGACGCGGCGTCACCCGGACAGGCAAGAAGTTATGGACTCGAGCCGCGGAAGCTTACGTGTACTTGGAGGGTCTTTTCCCAAATGTCGTACAACTCCCCAATTTGTCAAATTAAAAAGAGAAAAATTAGGGATTCAACATACAAGGCATGTCGGGAAAGTAATGTAATTTTCTTGAAAACCAATATATTAATTGAAGATACTGTTACAAATATTTAATATTTTTCGAAGTGGTTCCCTTGGGCATCTACACACTTTTTCCAAGTACTCTGCCACGCACGGTACGCATCATGGAAGGCTGCAAAGGGGACCTCGGAAAGGGCCCTCGTCACGGCGTTTTGGATGGCATCAATCGATCCAAACGGATTCCTTTCAGAGCGGTCCTGATCCTCGGGAAGAGGAAGAAGTCAGCCGGAGCCATGTCCAGACTGTAGGGAGGTTGGGGCAGTGTTGTCAAGTTGTGATTCACCTGATGTGAAGGCGAAGGAGATTCTTCCGATCGTCCGCCAGCAGCTTGGGAACAAGCTTGGCACACTCCTTAATCACGTCAAATTTATCGGTCACCAGTTTATGTACAACTGTTTGGGAATGTTAAGTGTTTTTGCAATCATCCGGACACTCCATCGACGGTCAGAATTTAACAGATCACGCACGCGGGCCAATTTGTTGTCGGTTGCGTTGGCTGAAGGTCGTTTAGTGGGGGGTTCGTCGACTACCTCTTCCAGGCCTTCCTTAAACGCATTCAACCACCTCGAAACTTGGGAATATGATAGAGCAATGACCCTATAAACTTGAAAAATTAATTGGTGGGTCTCCGCAAGACATTTTTGAATTACGACCAAAAGTTTACGGCATAACATTTTTCGCGTGAAGATTCCATCGCGGTTTTCGTGACACAGGCACTAAACAAGAGTACGCGGAGACAGTGATCCTGACGCTCCAAATGCTTGGAGCAGACTGGCAAAGGCATCGCTTTTCTAAGCTGAGAGTACCGCCCACCTCATCCAACCGATGGGAACACAATGCGGCCATTTTTAGTACCCGCACAACAAAAATGCATTACTTTCCGGTCACACCTTGTATTTTCGGAATAAACATTTATTATATACGGCAATTATAGTGAGATTTTTCTAACTCTGCCCCTCAAGCCCCTATGGTCACGATGGAATATCACACGGCAATACGCATATTTCTCCGTCGTACCGCTAGAAGTCGCATGATCGCAAGCACTGTCCGATACCGTCGCGATCATGCGATACCTGGCAGCACGACTGAGAACGTCGCGAAATACTGTGACATATTCCATCGTGAATACAGCCCTTGAGGGGCAAAGTTAGAAAAATCGCAGTATAGGCGCCTTTCAAAAATTTCAGGAGGCAAGGTCCTTAAGCCCTTTCCTATGTACACGTCTATTGCTACTTCTTTTGGATTTGTTGGGCATAATAAGGTGCACAGAATACAGTTCTCTCCATTATGTCGCGTTCTCCCTAACGTCACACAGGTTTAATTGTTTTTGACGTTACATAAAAAAATCACTGTTCGAAGCAATCTTGACATGCGCCCCGTCACAGGAAGGCCATCAACAATATCCACCGCACTTCTGCTTTTTATTGAATTACAGTCCAAAGTCGCCAGAGGCCACCGCCTAATAGAGCTCAATCTACGAAATGTGCCTGCCTGTTTGTGGCGGGCAAGTTGGCCACTGAAATGTGGGAATTTTTACACGGGTCTTATGGAAAAATCATTCAGTTACAAAAAAAATTGTTGTTAATTGAGGTGATCACTTCATCGAGGAGGACGTTTGTGCACTTTTTACTGTACTATATCCCAGTCAGCACCAAAAAGAAAAAGTGAAGAAAAGGACAAATTAAAACTCAATTCGAAGTCAAAATCTGTGTCCACAAAATGTGGCATTTCTAGAATAAATGTTATTCAAATGAATGTGCTAGTCAATTGCTACAATGTGACATACATCATATTTATTTTCTAAGGATGACGTAAACGAGCTCCCATTTGTCGCGTATCTTGTTTCTGACTTCCTAGCACTTTGGTCTTGATGTTTGACATGATTCTACGAAGACATTGCTTCCACACCAATCATATTTGTGATCCTCAAATTAAATGGCTCATCTTTTGGTCATTTTATGACATTAAATTTTGTCATATTAAAAACTGCCCCATCATTAAACTGTAGTTTTCATGAAGTTTTTTTTAATATTTCATATTTTTTTCTTTTGACGTAAGTAATCCTTTCGTCCATGAATTTTCAAAAATTTGCAGAGGCGACTGCATGATACTGTTGTAAACGAGTATTAATTTTGATTAAAAACAACTATATTTAACAACGAACATGATTACTTATTTCTGAAATATTAAAAAGTACATAGTTTGTTACTTGATATTTTCAGTTTTAAATACTTTGCAGTGGAAATTTGATATTAACATAATTTTTAATTATTAAATTATTAAACTCGTGATTTGCAGTCATTTGATAGGCTTTTTAAAAAAAATTACCCTTAAATTAACAAAATATTGGATTTTCCAGCTGCCACATTAAATCTAAAAGAATGAAGAACTGAAAGTGGAATTTGCCCTAAATAAGTCTGAGAAGGGAAAGAAAAAACTTGAACATTAATGATTTATTCACTATACAGTGCTAAAACGTGCCAAATTCAATCAGTATATTTTATAACGATTTAAAAACGAAAGAAGGAATAGCACTATCGCCTCAAGTTTAATTTTAACTCGTAGAAAATATATTTGAAGGGCTTGGGGTCTTCAAAAGAGACTGGGTGCCATACAAGATAATTCACACCATTCACAGAAAATCTAACCCTAATCGCCAATGTTCATATCTTCATTTTGGTCAAAGTGTATTTTGTCATCGTACTCTCCCAAGTTCTTGTATTATATTATTATGTTGCTGTTATTACGAGCAAGACACACAGTAAAAGTAATAAGACTAGTCATACTTTGACCAAATCGAGATACTGACATTTATGAATCGCAGGAGACTTCAGGAGACTCCATGAGGCTGGAGTGGCTTATCTTTCCATTGACCAAGTCAAGTTTCGCTTTGAGCAGTGCAGATAGGACAAATGAGAAACAGTTCCGAATCCGAGCACGGGAAATGGGGAAGGATGGGAGAAGAACTACAGCGGAAGTTCGACGTTAAGGTACTATCGACGACATTCACAATGTTGATATTTAGTAGTTGTCATTCGCGCTTCTGTCCCAACTCATCCCATGCGATTACTGCGAATTGTGAGGTAGAACTGAGCAAATTATAATACGCAAGTTGAAATATCGAACAGACATTCCTCCAAATACACAGCATTGAATCTTTCCTCTCGTTCCCCCATTTGAGGCGCGCCTTTCCGCTCCCAGTGAGTTGGGCCGCCGTCACCTCAGCCGCGCACTTTCCGGCGCCCGAGCACGTAGCAGCTCGACCGGAAGCGGATGCGCAACAACGCACGATTGACCAGGTGCTCCATCTTTTCGGCCAAAAATGTACGGACGGATGGTCGAGAGTTTAAACGGTCGAAAAACGTTTCTCATTGATGTGCACAAGGCACGAGTGCCGTACTCCGTTCCCGAGTCTAGCCGAGGGAGGTTCACCTCTTCAGTAGCTCTGGAGAGGCAAGGCTTCTGGAGAGGCGAAATCTGAAAAAGTCGAGGAGGGTGAAAGAAAAACTCTGTTGTGACCTCTTTCTGGGAAGCCACCTCAGTGGTGGTGTGCTATGGTCTTCCACTGAATGAACGATGGGAGGAGTGACCATTAGGGATGAATGATGACGGCAGATGAACGATTCTGAATGACATTATGTTTCGAAGTGATAGTATGTTCGCATGCGAAAGCAGACGCGTCACAATCAGATGATGCCACACGCGGTACTTGAACCTCATCGGCTTCGCGTACTTGGGACGAAGCTCCAAGCGCTTGCGCCACCAAGGCGGAGAGGAACATGCAGACGAATACATTATAAAGGAATCCACTCTAAAAGGAGAAAACAGGGAGGGGAAGTAATATGGAAAGAGAAAGAAGCAGGTATGATATTGCAAGACATTTAGGGACAATCACCGATGACCCGGGGTATTAAAGGACCAATATTTATTCAAATTCAATTCAATTTATTCAAATAATTAAATGACTATGAAAACTTTCCTAAAGACATATCAGTCACGAGATAAAAAAAAAGTGTATAAGAAAACAAAGGATTTTGAATTACTGTTAAATAATGGCATTTATTTCAGAAGAACGTTGTATAAAATATCATACTTCCAACACACATCTTTACAATTACAGTTTTCCTTATAAATTATAGTGAAAAACAGCGGCGATAAATTATTGCTATTACAAAATCATTGTTAAGATCAGTGGATGTGTAAGTGACAAATATTGCATAATTAATATGATTTTAACTGAGAAACGGTGTAACATTCTCACAGTTTCATATGTTACTTTTTCGCCCTTACTTAAAGATCTTTAAAAAATATCATATACAATTTTTGTTTGAAAAACAGTAGTTTTTGCGTAATTTGTTTGACGTTAACACAAATTATTAGAAAACATTTTCTCAAAACCACTCTAATTTGTTTCTATACATTTTCCCACAAATTACACAAGGAACGCTTAAAAGATAGGCGCAGGTCTAATTTTCGTTGAAATCTGAACTTTCAAAAACGACAAAATTTAGAAATAATGCGAGAAAGTATGTGCCATTGTAGACCACTAGTTCCTGAATCAATGAGCCAGCTTCCTCGCCTCTTTCTTCGTCTTTTATTGTGTATCTAAAAATGACCACAATAAAGTCTTCCGAAGCTATGTTTAAAATCGCGCGTCGAACTTTTACTGGCAGGCTGTAAATGTATTTCCTTGTAGCAGCCGACAGCAGGAAAATCTGCTTTACAACCGCACGAAAAATGTGTAAGAGCATTGAAACTTTCCTTTTGTATTCCGGCGGAAATTAGGCCTAAATTAGTCCTTATCCAAGAAAGTTAAAATATACACCGTCTTGTTAAAGACAAGATGCGCTCACTCTGATAAAGTTACATACACTGACTTTTCGTAACTGAATATGACACTGTATTTCACTTCTATATTTCTATATTTCACTTCATATTTCACTTCTCCCCATAGCTCGTCAACACAGATTTAATCTGTTTCGACGTAAATAAATAAATATTTCTTCTGCGGATGAGTACAAACGCAGTGAGCTCATTATTCAAGTACATTGACAATTGTTCATATTGCGGCATTTCGTTCTATTTACTTAATTTCTGAATAAAGTAATTACGAATTTAAAGAAAAATAACTGTTCAACATTTGTATACATGAAAGATTTGTTCAATGGACAATACATTAAATTTATGAAACTTTAATGAGGTCTGTGAATGCCATAAATTTACGTACTAGCAAGAAATACAATCGCAAAATGTCTCATAGTATAACTTTATGTCCTCTTACTCTCAGTTATTGTGCTAATGCATTTCGCATTTCAGTTGACTGCACACACATCTTGGCGAAGTTCCACTGTTTCTGCTTTTCATTTTAGGATGGAAGCACACACGGAAGTCCTAAACTAATGAAGGCCTTGGGCTTGAGAGATGATAATCTTCAGCCCTCAAAATCGCGGTTTTTGTGATGCTATATGTTTTGGCTCCTGCCAACTGTTGTTCACGAAGTGATACTCAAGTAGTTGAAGTTATGGCTCATAGTTGGCCTCTGTCAGCTGTAATTTTTATCTAAACTACTTAAACCAATATGTTCACTTGCATACTCCATGAAAGTGCTTCCGCGTAAGTTATGATGTTTTTCACCCAAACCCTTGAAATAGCTCGCTTAAGATAGATTCGTTTAATCTAGGATAGCAAGTATTTTTAAAATGTCGTTATCTGCTCGCGAATCCTAGACTTACATACGTCTTCACAGTTCAAATGGCGTAATGCTCTTAAGAATACGGTATGTGTCCCATTCATTCTCTATTTGTTTTCTGAAAATGCTGTTTATAGTTACTCGCAGAAGTTACCGTACCACACACACACACACACACGAAGTCATCTCCAACTCACACCTTCAGTATCCACAGAAGCGTCCATTCATTCCTCAACCACGTTTCGCCACAAGGAAACTTAACTACAATATTGATTCATCTCTCGACTCAATAATGGCTAACTGGTCACATGTCTGCGAGTCATTGCTAGTATTCTGACCTGCCGCCGTTTCCTTAATCGGACATTGCACGTGAAACCTGTTGACACAGGCACGTTAAGTTAACGTACAGCTTTTTTCTTCATGATGACGTCGTTAAACACATTTAACGCATGAAAACGTCCAGTTTCACTTCTTTGGCCACATCTATGACAAACAGTCACAAAGTTATTCACTCATTTCAAGGAAATAGGAACTTCTTGATAATAAATTACCCACAGGTGTTTTTCGAAGAATAAAGACTGCCAAGTTGAACGACGCTTCCTTAACTTTCTACGGACGCATAGTAAACTAAATACGATTTCCTCCCAGTAAATTTTGTTTTCTTCAGTACGGGAGAGGAGCAAAAAAAAATTCCTGATATAGACATGAGAGTCTATAACGTTGCCACGAACCCGTGGGACTGGGCACGCATATTCTTGTGTAGCATTCTAATCTTATCTTTGGATTTTAATCGCAGTCATTAAGTGAAATCTAAGGTCAACATTACGCCAAAGAAATAACGAAGTGAATTAAGCCCGAACACAAAACATGTTTAACACTGAAAAGCAAAAGTTAATATCCTCCCAAGAGACAAATTATCTCAGAACGAGACTTCTAATTCTTCTTTAGAATGGTTGACAAAAAAGGCCTCCCTGAATGTCGTCGATTATAAGAATGCGACATATGTCTGTTATCTGTAGATGTGAACAGTTTGATAACATTCTCAGGATTGAATGACATATGAAAAAACATACTAACCGAAATAGTACGTATACAGAAAGATATGAGAAAACATGCGTGCTAAAAAGATTTTCAGAACAAAGCCAAGTCTAGTATTACAATTCCAATTTTCTACTCCGGCACAAGTCCCAAAGTAGTATACATTTTATAGTAGAGGAGCATAATATGGATGGGGGCTCATTTTATTTAATTAGATGATTACCCTCTTTGCAGTGTCTATTCTTTCCTATTTCATTCACAATTTGCAAACTCAAAAAATGAAAGATTTCACTTAATTTTAAAAAAATTGCAAGTCGGGCGCTGAGTGAATGAATAGTGGGGAGACTTCGAAAATGATCTTCAGTCGCCAAAATTTATTGTCGCCTCTAGCACCAAAGTTGCTTTCCTATTGGACTTGGGCTGCGCATTAAAAAATGCAATTTTTTCTCCAGTGGCGTTGCAGTTAACATTGGGACGTCCGCATAGTCGCAGTAAAGCCAGAGTCCATGGCACTTTGTATATTAATTCTTTACAAGTTACATCAGTCTCTGATATAACATTCGTTCATATAATTCGTTATATCACATGAGAGTACTATCAGATCGAGTAACATTGAATCACACAATGAAATTGGTAACAGATAAAGCTACACATCTGCACTTGTCCAAATGTTTCAGTGATATCATACCGAGTTGTAATATTGGAATTCACAGGACAATGAGTTCACAATGACGAGGTTTTCGCGTTCACATCAGTCATTAACAAATTTCTACTTAGATATAAGAATTTTCTTGCAAGACCGGTCACATTTGCCTCAGTTACACACATCAGTCACACATTGCAGTGCGAGACAACGCTGTTTTTGCTTCTGAATTACACTATACTAGACCATCAAGTATTAATGCATTAATGCATAACAAAGAACAAACTAGTAGTCCTACAACAACATATACTTTCTGGCATCATTTAAAACGGCCACGCAAGATTACGATATGCATTATCATGACATAACACTACATGAAACTGCAAAAGTGTTTCCAATAAGCAAACATTTTTCTCGCGGTGGGATTCGAACTTCGAACAAGTAAAGTTACCCCTACATCGCCAGCTCCAAATCTGTATGTACCTTTCCGACTAGAAATGAACATTTTAATTTGTAATTATAAAAATAAGAAAACAAAAAAAGATTTTCATTCACAGCATTTCAAATCCAGTTTTAATGCATAAATTTAACTAAGGGGAAAACCTATCATCAATACTGTAGTTATGGAAACATAATTTTGTTTGCAAGGTTTGAAAATACAGAGTTTGCCGGAAATGGAACCTGCGTATTTTTAAGCGTAATTTGCTCTATTCGAGAAATACATTAAAAGAAAAAAAATCAGCTGTTTGAGAATTTTTTAATAAAACATTTAAGACATGACATGACGTTTTTTGAGTGTGGTAGAGCTATAGTTCTCCAGGCTAGTACCGGAGTGTAGATACTGCGCCACTCATATGCGCCGGGACAAGTCCCTCCACTTCGCCAAGAGTATTGGTTGATTGATTGATTGATTCGTGTTTCCGGGCGCGTAAACTACTTTGGTCATTAGTCCAATAAGTGTAGTGCGCGGGGAGGTGGCGATGAACTTTCCCCGCTGGATGGCGAGATCTGGCGTCGATCTACCGTCGACTAGCGGGGTTTCCCCTCAACCAGGTACCTCCTTGCGCGGCCCGTGGCCCGTTTGTTAGGGTACTGTTCCGACATTCACCTGGTGTTGATCGCAGAAACCACGGAAAATTCACGATCAGAGAAGCCGGCCTCTAGAATTCTCCTCCAGACAGCGACTGAATTCGACCTAGCTGACAAGCTAGTGTCGAAATTCCTGCCGCCGTCGGGAGTGGAACCTAGGACCTCCCGGTCAGAGGGAATGCAGTGACATGAGGTTGATGCACTGAGCCATCTCTCCCGGTCCAAGAGCATTGGGCCACTGCCTCGACGAAGCAAGAAGCTCAACAGGGGGCCACCGCAACTGAGGTCCTGGCGACTCTGAGCCCCCTTTCCCGTCTCCTCACTGCCTCCTCGAGGGTAATGACGTGTGGACCGCCAGAAACTAGGCAACCTGACAGGAGGTACCTGGCCCCAGCCGGACTTCTCTCTGTGGGATCGCGAGCATGCGAAGAACGTCCTTCGCCTACTCCTGCCCAAAGGTGGATGCGCCAGGGGGCCCAACTGGTGGGTTGCCAGCAGAGCCCGGCAACACGGAGCTTAGCGACGCTTCCTCGCTGCTTCCACCTTTAAGTTACCGGTGTGAGTGTCGGTATGAAACTCAGGGTACCGAGCGAAGTGGCTCAGTGCGTAGCGCGCTGACTTCGCAATCGGGAGGTCAGGGTTCGATTGTCGGGTTGGCCATCCTGACCAGGGTTTTCGTGGTTTTCCTCGGTCATAAGGCGAAGGCTGGGATGTTTCAAAGAATCCACGATCACCTTTCACCATTCTATCACCTCCTAATTTATTATTATTATTATTATTAATAATAATAATAATAATAATAATAATAATAATAATAATTTGCCACGAGCAAGTAGAAACCATTGATCATATTGTCTCAGCTTGTCCAATCCTAGCAAAGACCGAATACTTGAAAAGACACGACATGGTGTGTAGGTACCTCCACTGGCAGATATGTACCGCCCTCGAAGTTCCGAACACATGCCCCAAGTAGTACGAACACTCACCGAAACCGATGACGTCTGTTGGATTGTGTACGATATTGTACGACCAACAAATTCAAACTGATCGCACGATAGCGGCAAACAAACCGGATATAGTTATCCGGGTTTTGGCGAAAAAAATCGTGTTTACTTGGCGATGTTGCTGTACCTTGCGATCAAAACGTCGTTACCACGGAGGCAGAGAAACGTCTTAAATACAAGAGTTTGGAAATCGAGATCAGTCAAATGTGGGGCGTAAATGCACAGGTCGTACCGATTGTTATCGGAGCTCTGGGATTTGTTCCGCAAAATTTGAGTAAGAACTTGTCTAAACTCCCCGGTAATTCAAAAGATTGGAAAGTGCAAGATATTGCTTTATTTGGCACAGCCCACATTTTGCGCAAAGTATTGTAGAGGCACTGACAGTCACCGGATCTGCTCGTTAGGTAGCTGGTAGCATCCTGGAGTAGATTTTATATTCAGCCGACTCATGACATCTTTAGTCGTGATGTAGTGGAAAAATAATAATAATTCACAGCGGGGACAAAGTTGCGTGGTGGTGCCAAAGTTGCCGTGGTCTACCACACGTGTTCCCTGTGTAACGCTAAATGAGAAACGGTGATTCGCCACCTACGCGCTTGGCCATTGTGGGCGTGCGGATCCCTACAAGCTGAGGGGAAAAACTGCGCGTTCATGCTGGTCGGCGTGTCACAAAATGCCTAACATGCCAAGGGTGGGCGTTGGCTAACAACAACAACAACAACAACATGAAACTCAGGGTCCGGGTGGTCGTCTACAACTCTCCATCAGAGATCGCGACAGCATACAGAAGCCGCGATGCCCCCTCATTGCATCTTGGGTATGGAGTGTATTTGAAGTAATCCTCCATTAAGATTTTGTCTTTTTTTGTCTCTTCACGTCGCAGTAAGACAATGCCTTGTATCCCTCCGGCCAGGCGTTCATGCTCTAGACATTAGTGACATTTTTTCTAAACCAAGTGTACATGCCGGAAAACGACGTGAATGAAATACGACCATTCCAGACATATATTAGAGCAAGTTTCAACATGCTTTAAAATAATATTTCATCTGTTGACAACTCCTATTAATAAATGGTGTGATGTTATGAAAATGAAACGAACAACGATAGGTCTATAACAAGTATTACAATTACAAAATGGAGAACAATTGTGAACACGACGAAACGACTAATAGATCAATCACGATGAAATGCTTACAATTATTATCACTTCAGCTATTGATACTAGGCCGAAAGTAAATATTTAAAAAAAATTAAATGATTTACTTTCACCTTGAAAGCTCGAGGTTAACCTGAAGGTCACCAAACGTGGTTACAAGCAGTGGAGAGAATCCCCAAAGTACTGTGGCCCCTAACAGCCGAAATTCTGCAGATCCTAATAGTAATGTTTAGTACCAATTAAGGATGTCACGCAAAGCGTCTCAAAATGCTTTCTGTTTAAACATTACGTTTCACGAACACGCTAAAGAAATTGCCGCTTTCCGCCTTAAACTCCAAAATTTCCAGGAAATAAAAGGAAAAGAAAAGCAATTTATGTAAGACTATTCCACACGTGAAATTAAGACCAATAATGTCTAATAAACCGCGACCACATTCGCCTGATCTTTACTCCAGTATGTTATTGAAAATAACATGCAAAATTCTTCATTTAGGGCGGTGTATCTAAAAAAAAACTTCATCGCTTTTTATATCCGATTTTTATTACTGCTTCTTCCTACTGGCCAATCATAAACTGTGACTTACATCGATCGCTATGTCGATGTCCAAAAAATCGCGTATGTACTATAACATAACCTCTTTGATTTTAACATAGTTTCCAGTTACTTTCAGTATTTGGCGCATTTTGGAACTCTGTGGGAGATAATTTCATTCGTGGAATAGTCATAGGTAATACCACGAGTGCTTAGGAAATTGTCGATAAATCCCCGACTCGCGAAGCGAGGAGGGGATTTATCTGAGAATTTCCAAAGCACGAGTGGTATTTAATAGACTATTCCACGAATGAAATTACGTCCAACAGAGTTCCAAACTGCTCCAGATATTGAAAATATCTGGAATATTGAAAGCTACGTTAAAATCAAAGAGGTTATGTTACAGTTTATTAGACATCAACATAGCGATCGATGTATATCTAAGATAGATGAGACACAGTTTATGATCGGCCAGTAGGGAGAAGCGATCGGAAAAATCGGATAGAAAAAGCGATCAACTTTTTGAGATACACTGCCCAGATTGGGTCATTTTGTATGTGTAGTTAAACACTATTGGTTTTAATTTCACGAGTGAAATAGTCCTATTAAATACCACTCGTGCTTTGGAAATTCTCAGATAAATCCCCTCCTCGCTTTGCTGAGTTGGGGATTTATCGACCATTTCCAAAGCGCTCGAGGTATTACCAATGAAAATCTTTTGAATAAGAATGCTGATAATCGTATTGAAATAATTTTAAAATGTCAAATTGACTTATCTTTTATCGTACCCAACGTGGACTCGACTTCTTACACCGAGAAAACAGGACGCACAATACTAACGAACGACGGAGCGCATAGAATGAGTACAAAATGAGGAAAAGTTATCATATTGGGTGTGCGCAACGCAAACTTTCCTTTTTTAATGCCATGATATTCAAAATGGTTTAGTTAAAGCTTCGCTACCCATCTCCAAGTTGGAAGTGAGACACCGGCCTTCAAGATTCAGTTAAATCAACCTTCAGCCTTCCATTCCCAGGTGAAAAAAATAGAAAGAAAGAAGAAAAAGAAAAGAAGAAAAACAGCTCTCTCGAAAACAGATCGAACAGCGTATGCTTACGAACGCCTGGCAATCTTAGACCATATCATGTTTTTTTATTGAAAAAAATTATAATAACCAATAAATGATGTGTGATAAAAACTGTTTAGTTTACTAGTTATGTTATAATAGTGGTTCATTTTGTAACTACAATTTTCTCTCAATGTTTCCAATTGATTGATTCATTGGTTCATTATTGTTTCCAGGCACGACAGCGAAATTAATTCCGTGCGTGTTATGCATCTAATTTTTCAGGTGTTAGCTTTAATCTTCCCCTAGGATCTTCAGATTTATCGCCCACCTACACAGCGGCACGTGGGGCAGCAACCGAGCCGGAACAAATTCTAAGCGCCCGACTGGTATCCCATGGTCATTTAGTGCGTGTGTATATGTATAGGGGTGAGGAAGAGACAAGGATGAGAAAGGAAATATCGCACACGGTCCGTGGCCAATTTTTTAGGATTCTGTTCCCACATTCGTCAGGAATTGATTCGACAAATCACAGTAAATTACCCATCAGAGCACCCGGTCGCAAGAATTCTGCTCCAGGCAGTGCCTGAATACGACCTAGCTATTCAGCTATAGTCGGAAAATTCACCACCGCCGTAAACTGAACCCTAGGAGGACCAGTCGG
This sequence comes from Acheta domesticus, assembly GCA_031308135.1. NCBI lineage: Eukaryota > Metazoa > Arthropoda > Insecta > Orthoptera > Gryllidae > Acheta > Acheta domesticus. The sequence goes on along the minus strand of JAHLJT010008446.1, from coordinate 284,414,332 downwards.
CGAAAGTCGCCGCAGCGGCAACTATGGTAACAACCATGAGTTATCTCAGCCTGTATAGTTTCGTTTTAATAAAAACTAATAATTTTGAAATCCTGACCTTAAAAATTATCTCTTGCGGTTAAGAAACTTTGGGACAGGAACTGGAAAATGTTGCCTTCTGAATTACATGCAGTCAGGAAGAATATCGAAGAATTCCCCATCACGTCTATTAGACTTAACACATCAGGTGGTTATAACGAGACTGCGCTTAGATCATTTTAAGCTTAGCCATAACTACCTGATGAAGAAGACTACTCCTGATCTTTGCCCAAATTGCAACCTCCCAATATCGACTAAGCACCTCATTGTTGATTGCCATGCAATGACGACTGACAGATACCTCTCATCATTAATAGAGATCTTCATTCCATCTTCAACTCCTACTCCGACCACATGAAGATTATTCAACTTCTTACGAAATTTAATCTGATAAATTGTATTTAAAAATTAATTGCTTTATGTTCCATGTAATTGTATGTATGTGTTTGTAGATACTGTTTTTTCGTCACTGTGGTCTCCAATGACGTAGCTGCTTCTAGGGCGACCCAAAATAATAATTTAAAAAAGATAATTTTGAAAATACTGCAGGTCGTTTTATAGCAGTAAATGGCAACATTTTTGGAAACGTCCGATTAAAAGCAAGATAACCGAGCTGGAACAACTCGTGCTCCACAGTCCGCCGGCACATCCGCTTGCAGAGCGGTTTCTTGCCTTCGAGCGGCCGGCAATGTCAGGGCCGTCGCTCGGGAGTGAAGGGGGCACTTAGTTGCGCCAGTGAATGGAGCTGGCACTTCTCACGCCCGCCGTGCAGCGGCGCGCCACGCGGTGATTCAGAGGCGCGCGCTGGAGCCACGGTGGAAGATATATAAGGTGTGTTCACTCCTAGTTTAAAACTGAAGCTTATTGAATTGAATTGCCTTATTTTACGTGGCGAGACTCAGGCCATGAGGAGGCCTGCTCTGCCGTGTGACCACGCGAATTTCGCTACGCTCCTTTCACCAACGAGAGGAGAAAGAAGGTATTCCACGGGCGACGAAACAGGCGATTTTGAATTTTGCTCAGAGGCGTCATTTAGGCTTGAGGATCTTTACCTGTAAATCTACTAACATGGGGCAGCGGCTTTACTTCTCCGAAGGAAGACGTACGAAGGATTTTTTCGACTCCAAAAATCCATGGCTTCGACCCGCGTTTGGACCGCGACCCGCGACCCGGGTTTGGACCCGCGAACTTGGGTATACCAGTGCGATACGCTAACCGTTTCCACCATCGCCGCCACGAAGCTTATGTGAAGCTAGTTTTCACAGTTGTCGCATATAAGCGCTGCGATCTTTGGGTCTCATTGGGCAAGGTCGTGATTGGTCGTAATCCATTCGCCAGCTGATTTCTAGTTTCAAGTGAGTGATTTGTCGCTTCGCGGTTGAATTGCTAAAGTCTAGAGCGAACAGTTACGAAAACGAGTAGGAATTTTTTTGTAAAACTGTGTAATAGTCACAGTTTAAGGTGTCATCTTAATATGTATATCTTACACCGTGACCCAAACCGATCGTGCGCACCATAAGGAAAATGGAGGATGTTGATTGAATGATTGATTCGTGATTTCGGGCGCGTCAACTACAGAGGTCATTAGTCCCGTTAGTGCAGTGCGTGGTTTTTCTTCGGGAGGTGGTGGTGATCCTTTCCCCACCGGATGGTGGGAACCGGCGCCGACCTACCGTCGACTAGCGGGGTTTCCCCTCAACCAGATATCTCCCACCCGCGGGGCACCGTCCCAGCCGCGAAAAGGTCTAAGCTGCCGATTGGTCTCCCGGCATGTATGGTAGTGTAGTGCATGTTAATGTAAGTGTGTGTAAGGGGACAGGATAGAACAAGAGAGAGGAAGGAAAGATCGCGGGCGGTCCGTGGCTCGTTTGTTAGGCTACTGCTCCGTCAGTCGCCAGGTGTCGATCGGAGAAACCACGGAAAACTACCGATCACAGCTGCCGACCGCTAGAATTCTCCTCCAGACAGCGACGGAATTCGACCTAGCTGACAAGCTAGTATCGAAGAAAACCCTGACGCCGTCGGAACTCGAACCTAGGACCCCCCGGTCAGAGGAACTGCAGTGACATAAAGTTGACGCATCTCTCCCGGTAAAACTGTGAAATAGTCACAGTTTAAGATGTCATCTTAATATGTATATCTTACACCGCGACCCAAAACCCATCGTGCGCACCGTACGGACAAGCGAGGAACTGGCCTCAAACTGGCTTCAGCAAAGCCTCAAAGGCGGCTAGTTGACACCCCTATATATCTTGCACCGTGGCTGGAGCCGACCGCCCCGACGCCTCTTCCCAGAAGCCCGCACCCGGACGCGGCGGCGCGAAGGCGCTCTCCTCCTGCGCTGACGCAACGGGGGAAAACGCTCAAGGAAACGGAGGCTCCGCCGGTCACCGCGTACCGTTTCGGTCGTGCTGCGTGCAGTAACTGTGGACATGCTGCACTGGCAGTGTGGGAATTGGTCATTTTCTACGCTGGGGCATTCAAATCTCCGGGTGAGAGGGGGAAGGGATCGACGAAAGTGGAACGACACTATACTGCGATTTTCGTCACTTTGTCCCTGACAAATCAGCTGTTCACGGTTTCATCCAATCGGAAGCTTGAACGTCACCATAGTGACGTCACTGTCGCGAAATATAAGTAGAGACCGGAAAAATGTGTAGAATGAAACATCAAAATATGTACATAATATGTAATGAAAACAGTGTGAATATGTAATAAATCTGTAAAATCGGACATAATATGTAATATTAAAATACTCTAATTATAAAACTCATTTACATAATACGAACTTACATTTATAAAAAAATTCCTATACAAATTTTAAAAGCAATGCAAACATATTAAAAATCATTTGGAATACAAAAATTGATTCCCACCTGCACCATACAACTTTCCTATCAGTAGTACCTTCACCAATTGTTATTCAGGAATGTAGTTTACAGCCAGACTAGACGCAATAGAAGCCATCGTACGAACTGGCGAAATCTATGACCAGCAAACAATCACTGCGGCATGGAGTATTGTCATCGAAGTGTTAATCGCTGGCGATCTCCGCATTTTCTTGGAAATTGAAGTTAAAGGTCACCAAACGCGGCGTCAATGATACTTTTCACTCCTAGAGGTGAGAATGATCTGCCGCTGACGCGCACATCCCGCCAGTATAATTGAAGCAGGTGCCCAGGACTGTGAGAATATTCGACCGCGTCTTCACGAAGCGTACCTAGAGTAGAGTACGCAGTAGCACGCAGTAAAAATGTAGGAAAAAGTGCTGAATTTTTTGAAAATACTTCTTGTCATAAAATATATACGAAAATTGATAAAATAGCGAAATATGTAAAATATGTAATATACTACCAAATATGTAAAAATATGTAACGAAAAAATCTGATATTATGTTAAGACGGCGACAATTCGTCAAGATTAAAATTTTGATAACGGTAAGTAAAAAGACAAAAAATATATAATTACATGAAAATCCGGTCTCTAAATATAAGCTCCTGACTGGATGGCAGCGAAACAGCTGATTCCTGTCAGGGACAAAGTTACGACAATCGCAGTATACATTCGTTTCCGTATCCTGTTTTAGGTTAGGTTTCTTTCCCTTTCCAATTTCCTTTGCTTGATTCCTTGATTCGAACAATTTTAATATAAATTGTAAATGATGCCTCTACATTTGGGATATTTGCATCCTTGGTAGGAACAATTACCCACTTTTCCACTTCCACAGTCACACTAGAGGGAGGAGGGACCGTCTCCTCTGACATTTCGCAACCTGTGGACAATGCGGTGGGTTTCTGTCGAAAAGGCAGGTGCAGTTTCTCATACAGAAATTGTACAGAAACCTCAAGACCCCAAAGTAAAAATGTAAATGCCGGAAGTCGTGTTTCTACGGCAGGGATTCTGCAGGCACTCAAATGGGCGAACTGCGCCGTCGGACATTCATTCGCGATATTTGTGTACTTGCATTCAGAGTTGCTTTATAATACTTTTCTTCAAAAGAATTACTGGAACATGGGAAAAAAATTAGAAACGCCGTCATCGTCGCTGTAAGCATGATCGTGGTTGCAAAGGCTTTAGAGAGTGCGCAGGAAAAAGCTTCCAAAGGAAGAAGTCTTGGCCGCAGAACTTAGATTCAGTAACCTCACATTTGGAAGAAGCAGTGAAATATAGTTCCCAGAAAAGACGAGAACTCGAATCCGCCATGCTAAAATACAAAATCTCACGTCTCGCACCAAACCTACCACTAAGTCGACAAGGATGGACGATTTCCTACGTAAACAAAGCTGTTAGGGAACGAGCTGCCGCTAAAGGCGCTAGAGTCCAACTTTACGTTTTCTGTATAAAAAAATCCATCATGTTCAAATGTTTTCATGCGTAAATTGTTCAGTCTGGACTTCACGCTTTCTGTACGTCCCAATCTGTACGAAAACTTTAACGTACAAAAGAGCTTTAAAGGCGGCATTTAAGTCTTCCTAATGAATCGATAGTCCAATATTTATAACTCAGCCTCTCAAGGCCAGTCTTCAAGATGGAATATGTCACGGTATTTCGCGTCTTTCTCAGTCTTGCCGCTAGAAATCGCATGATCACGAGCGTATCAAGCAGTGCTTGAGTTCATGCAACATCTAACGGCAGGACCGCTAAAGACGCGAAATGCCGTTTGATATTCCATCGTGGCCATAGGGGCTTGAAAGGCAAAGTTATAAAAATCGCACTATAAGTAGCTTCGTATGAGCCCAATCCCGAGGCTAAGTAGGAGTACAAGAGTCCGCGAGACTATGCTGCAATAGATCAGCACGAAATAGCAAAACGGACCAAATGCCGAACACGAGCAAGGGAATTGCAACAATCAATACCACCGCGTCGTATGGCTGTTTTGCATCACCTGTTTTTATGTTATGTTTCAGATTAGCCATAGATATTCGCGAGGACAGGGATAGTTACAAATCAGGGAAGAGTAGCAGCATCGCATCACGCGGCTTAGGAGAACAGGGGTCCAAAGCAAGGCTCAGTGTAGACTACAATTTCCCCAGATGTTTTGGTCGCAAAAATCTTTCCAAAATTCCAAAATTAAAACAGATGACCCAACAGTTTTATTAATTTTTCCTACTCCAAATAATAAAAGTTGCGTATCAAATATTTCACTAGATATCCTGAGGTTATTTTATGACACATGTTAAATGTTTCGAATTCTTAATCTCACGTCGCGTCCACGAGGCCGGGAAAGCAAACTAGCTGTTGTCTAGCCCTCGAGTACGATAGGGGCGATCTTTAATCCTTTCGCGCTCTTCACATGCACTCCGAAAACTTTGATTCCTAGAGCGAAGAAACTCACACAACCAGCTATTACAGATAATTATTCTTAATTGTTAATGTGTTGGCTTTAATGAAGAGAAGTTTAGGAATTGCGTAACGTTTACGTGAGGGTATGTGAACATTACGTAAGACCCAAAACTCCAGCAAATGCTCCCATGTCTAGCCGAAAGAAGTCTTCCCGTGAAGAACTAACGAAGAGAGAAAAGTCGTATTATAGAATATTGGTTAAAAGTTATGTTGTAAGTGTGTGCCTTGTCTTAAAAATATTTTATTTCATTTGATTTATTTTGCGTTACTGGAGAAGATTATATACTCGTATAGAGTACACTATTTATAATTGTCACCAAAAAACCAGAGAAGGAGTGTGAGTGCACAATTCCTTCGCATGTCATTGTAAAAGGTACCGCGGGATAAGACGGTAAAAAGTTCCCCTCAACCAAATGACCTATGAATAATTACACTGTAATTCTAACATAAAAATAATATTTTTGAAAGATTCTTACCCCCCATCCCACCACCCACACCCCTCTACAGCCAAAAACGTGACTTTTTAATTTCAATTTGTTTTCTTCAACTTAACACTATTCGGCACCGGAACGGCACTAGCAATTTCGAATGCTGCCAATTTCGATCACATACCTTCACATCCTTTGAAATTATCAGAATATTCCACGCAACGATGCGTTTATTAGAAGCCTGCGTATGACGTATTCTGTCATTTTCTTTTGTACGAGTAACATTTAGTGCTATTAAATTAATTTGTTGTTTATTTGATCTCTTTATACGACTTCGGCTTATTCATCTGGTACAATTCGTTAGATTATTCTTGGTTAAGGAGTAAGTGAATAGGCTGTGACACAAACACTAAAGAAAAAAAAAGAGTTGTATACCGTAATTAAAAGTAATAAGCGAACGAAAAGGTTTACATTGTCGACAAGACGGCTTCCAAAAGTAGTCACACAATTATATATCATCCAAACTAAAATGTGAACATAACTCTTGAAAGGTGGAATGGCTGGTACGAGTACAAATAACCGTTGTGAACGCGGCAAAGGTCACTAGCAGTGAAAGTGAACGTGACAGCTTCTCCAACGATTTGAATTAATTAGCTGTCGTGAATAAGTTGATCCCACGCCTTATGACGCGCGAAGTTCGGGTCAATAGCTGGCACGTCGTTCACATGGAGACGTCAGCAGTGCCTCCCTCTCCTCTCACCCCCGCTGTGAAACATAAAGAAACAGGCCGAGGTGGCTCAGGGCAGCAACTGATGCCATGGCAGTGCCCCTGACCGGGAGGTCCTAGGTTCGGGTCCCGACGTCGACAGGATTTTCGACACTAGCTTGTCAGCTAGGTCAAATTCAGTCGCTATCTGGGGGAGAATACTAGCGGCCGGCTGCTCTGATCGGTTGTTTTCCGCGGTTTCTCCGATCAACACCAGGCCGCAGCAGTATGCCGCAGCAGTACCCTAAAAAACGGGCCACGGACCGCGAACTATCTTTCCTTCCTCTCCCTTGTCCTATCTTTACCCTACAAGAGATCCTAGGTGTCGAGTCCCGACGAGGCAGGATTTTTAACACTAAACAGCTTGGTCGAATTCTGTCTGGGGAAGAATGCTAGCGGGCGCTTGCTCTGATAGGAGGTTTTCCGTGGTTTCTCCGATCAACACCAGGCGAATGCCGGAGCAGCACCCTAACAAACGGGCCATGGACCGCACGCGATCCTTTCCCCCTTACACTTACACTCACACTCACATGCACTACACTACCACACATGTCACAAGACCAGCAGGGAGTTTAGACATTGTCCCGGCTGTGGCGGTACCACGCTGATGAGTCGAGACCGGATTTTTATGTAATTACATATTTTTTGTCTTTCTGCTTACCGTGCTGAACATAGTAACCTTGGTGAATCATAGCCCTCCTAACACAATATCGAATTTTTTCGTTACATATTTTTACATATTTCGTACTATATTACATATTTTACATATTTTGCTGTTTTCACAACATATTTTCTTATTTTGTCAATTTTCTTCAATTTAATTCTATATTCTTTTTATAAAAAGATGTTGTTTTTTAAATTAAGCATTTTTCTTACATTATTGGGGAAATTTACGTGTCCAAAATATCATTGACACCGCATTTTGTGATCAGGAACCACAATTTCCGAGAAAAAATTGCGATCACCTTCGTGTAATACTTCGATGAAGATGCTACAGCGTATGTTTCCGGGTCGTAGATCTCGCCAGTTTGTGCGATGGCTTCTATTGCGATTAGTCTGGCTGCTAAACTACGGTCCTGAATTACAATAGATTAAGCTTTTACTACTGACGAGAATGTTGTGTGATGTAAAGTGAGCAGTTTTTACAAATGTAATTTTTTCTACGTAATTGGTTTTTAATTAGAGAATTTTAAAATTACATATTATATCAAATTTTACATATTTATTACATATTCTCACTGCTTTCATTACACATTTATGTACATATTTTGACGTGTAATACTAAATATTTATCCGGTCTCTACTGATGAGAAATACCTGGCAGGGGAAAATACCCGCACTCCGACGTATTTATTTATTTATTTGTCAAAAAACAGTAAAAACTGTATATGGCGTGGGTCGGCGCATTATCTCGCCATCCAGCGGGGGAAGGTCACTGCCGTTTCCTGCCCTTAAAGCCACTTCATTTACGGGACTAATAATCTTAGCACTGGACCCGACCGGAATCACCAAGCAATCAATCATTACTTCCGAAAAAAATGTTCTTGAGACGCCAGCCGACAGCAGACAACTGATTATCTTCAATCTGTACTTCGGGGCCCCGACCTCACATTCCTCTCCCAATAGGCATACTCGAAGCCGACGATTGCTGCTCGTGTGCGCAGAAGTGAGAGCACGGGCGACGCGCGAGTGGGTAGCGAGGAGGCCTCGGACTCTACCTTGGACCGCCCAAATTTATTTTCTCTTGTGTAGTCACGCAGTCCATATGTCTATGTCCATGGTGGCAATGAAAATGCCTTTTTGTTCCGTCGTTCTGCAACTGTCGTTTCAAGGGCGTTAAACCGCTACAAGCCGTGAAATGTCAGCCGGTAACAAAAACGCATTCCTGGCTTTGTTCACTAATAGTTCATGGAAAATGTACGCTAAGACTCATGGTGATGGTGAGAATCTTTTACTGTTTACAGGAAATGGAGTATATACTATAATTTGCTTGTAATATGATGTGATTTGTAAATGATGTCTTTTACAATCCTTATGATTGTGGGTTTCGTCCACATATTTCGATGGCAAATGCTAAACAGTTTAGTATTTGTCCCCGGACAGAAAAATGAATTTTTACCCCTCTCCAAATGACAAGTGAAATGTAATCGGCGTGACGTAATAAAATATTGATAGCTATTGATGAATAGAGACGGATGCCACTTTCGGGGCGCCCCAGGAAGAGATGCTGAACGAATTTTTAATGAAATTTATTTCATTAAAAATCCTGAATTTTCTGATGTTTAAGAAAGGGGTGAAGATATGACAAGGAAAAGGAAGGAAAGATCGCGTGCGGTTCGTGGCCGGTTTGTCAGGAACTGCTCCGGCATTCGCAAGGTGGTGATCTGTGAAACCACGGACAAGTACCGATCAGAGCAGCTGGTCGCTAATATTCTTCTCGAGACAGCAGCTGAACGTATCCCAGCTGTCTAGCTAGTGTCGAAAATACCGATACCGTCGAGATTCGAACCCTTCAACGTCCAGGACAGACGCACTGTACTGACATCAAGATCAAAGGTGACCCTGAGTCACCTTTGGCAGCGAACTTTTTGTGGCTGGAAGTAATTTTTGGTAAGATTTTTATTATATGAAAGGTGTTTTCATTCTTTATGACAAGTCTGCACTTTTGACCTTTTCGGTATTTTAGAGAAGAGAGGGAGCTGGTGACTGCTACGTCGGGCGACACCCAATTGTCCGTATTTTAGAATGGCAATGTTCCTTATGGAAATCTTACCAACCTTGAAAAATAATTTACTAAAAACTTACAATGTTGCCTGTGAACAAGGCGACAGCCTGTGACGATAGAAACGATACAATGCGATGACATGCAGTTGTGAGCAAGATATCGCAATCATTTTCTTTTGTCTGCACGGCAGTAGAGACATAAGTCTAATTATTGATTACGGCAATAAGACTATGAAGAAATATAACTGTTAAGTAATAATTCTCAAGAAATAACTAAATTTTAAATTAAAAAAAGTATTAAGACGTTATTAAACGAGTGGCACGTGTAAAGTAAATATTAAGATTGGACATGTGGTATACGGTTTAGCCTTTATAAATGAACATAACTACTAACACAATTAACTTCAGTACACTCACAGCTAAAGAGTGGGTTTTAATGTGCGTAGTTGGTGAGACCACAAATGAAATTATGTCGATTGAGAGGCCTAAAGTTCTGGTCTCAAAAACGGCAGATTTTCGACGTCAGTTAATAGTGGATGCCACTGCCTGGATTGAAATTCCAGAGATTGGTATTCTGATCGATCAAACGTCATGTTTGAACACCACACGTAATGCTTCCGTCTTCATCGCTTAGCGTACACTGCACTTTGAACTCGCCTAAATCAATTTTCTTCAATTAATAACAGTAAAGTGAAAGTGGTTGCCATCAGCGAGACACAATGAAATCCTCCCCTCTGAACAATTGACACAGTTGATTACCACGCCAAAGAAGAACAGTAGTGACAATAGTTGTGTAATTTACACGTCAGGTACGATTTAGTGAGAGTTCATAAAATTAAGAGTATTGCTGGAAACACACAAATAGACGGATGGACGGCAATGCATAATTGTTATAATTGTTCCTGATGTTGCCAAACGTTGAGAGAGGTACCAGACAGTCACTAGCATTTCACTTCAACAGTAATGTCATGGAACAATATTGCAATCATGAAAATTCTGCGTAATATATTGCTGTATTATTACACGGGAAGAAAATGTCTTAATATTTTGTGACTGTGATGTGTAATTTTGCTAATTTTGAATGCTTTTTCGTTTCGGAATTCCAAATAATTTATTTACCTACGTATCTAAAGTTATTTGAGATTGATGGTTTTCGCATGTCATTTCCGATTCGTAATGAATACTATTCCTTGAAATATAAAGGTCTCGAAAGTTGTATCTGCCTCACCATCCATTTTTGTTTCCACGGAATTAATTATTATCGTCTAAAACACTTTGGTAACCTTCATGACAATGAATACAAGACAAAACCGAGAAGACAAACTAGTGGAAGTACAAAGACACATACTGTCTCAAACACATATCAATTATCTGTAACTTTTGCAATTTTCGAAAATTTGAGAGAGTTCAACAGAAATCGCACCTCTGCCATTTTCATAAACGTCCTTTCGTCAATATGAGAAAAAATAATGAAAACATTTGAAGCAATTTATCAGAACATTTTAAAAGTGTTCTTGAAGCTCCATGTTAAGTACTCCTAACAACCAAAATATCCGTTTAAAATTGAAGGAGCCGCGACCCGCGCTTCGATCGCTCACGTAATATCACTCTTGGTGAACATCCTGCCTACATAGTCCCTATGGGAGTTTCGAAAACTTATAAATATAAGTTTTCGAAACTCCCATAGGGAAGCCGTGAAGCAATTTTTCCATTTCAAGGACTCACAGAACGTGGATTCTGACTAATATATTACATGAAGTTATTTACTACACGTAGGTTCAAGAAGTGTCCATTTTTTTCGGTAACAAGGACCAATAAAATGTTTCTATCGAAAAATCGTTGTTTTTTCCTGCAGCATTACAACAGTTTCTCTATTCTACGTAAATAGTATACGAGAAAGTAAAAACAAAAACGACACAAGATTATCTAATTTAAAAGTGTTCTTTGACAGTTTGCACTCACAAAGGCGTCAATAGGCAAAAAAATCACTAGAAATCTCAAGATCATTTCGCACGTGTACTTGACCATCGTTCCCACGATTTTCCAGCTAGAGTAAGAGGACATAGTCATTGATAACAGCGCAAGCCTCCGTAGTAATTTTGAACTCTATGTGATCTCCTAGTAATGTAGTGATATGTCATTTTCACAACATGAGGGTCAACCAGGCAATCGCGCATCGCCATTCATTCGTCCAATGCTCTCTCTTCTGCAACAGTCGTTAAGTGCTGTTATGCATGTTCACATTCTTACTTCCTTTTATTTCTGTACACATCCTGTTTTGTAAAGGATCAAAAAACTTTTGAGCACCATCACACAGTACCATCTGACTATAATAGTAGTGATCGTTTCCATTCACGGCTCTAGTTGCGCTGATAAGAATATTCCGTATAAAACCTTGTACTAACCGTGACAAGTTCGTGATATGCAACGCGAGGCGGGCAAGAGACACTCGTCACCAACTTTGACAACACTGTCCGTCTTCACTGTAGTTATACTGCGATTTTCGTAACTTTGCCTCTGGCAGGAATCAGCTGTTGACAGTTTCATCCAATCGGGATCTTGAACGTCACCATAGTGAAGTCACTGAAGCGAAATATAAGCTCCCAATTGGATGGCAGCGAAATAGCTGATTCCTGTCAGGGGCAAAGATCCAAAAATCGCGGTATAGTGCCGACTAGTGATGCGACATCGATAACAAAATATTGACGTTGCCAATCATTGATGTTCAAAATTAAAACATCGATATTAACAATACATCAACCAAAAATCATCTGTGTTTTAAGACTCGTTTTGAAATCTCTAACATTAAACATTAAACTCGTGCTCAACAAAATTTAATTTGAAAGTGGGCGTGTATTTATGACTAAAATTTAACAGAAAAAGTTAAAAATTCCCCTCATGTGCGAAGTACGAGTAAAGACGAAAATACCAGGGCATCAGGATTATCTCGGGCAAGAGATAGTCTGCCCGATGAAGGTTGTACAAACCGCGTTCATTTGGATCAGAGGGTGATAACTTCAGTTATTTCATTTTTAAATTTTTTAAAAATTATCATTATGGGCATTTTTATTTAGGAACAAAATATCGAATTCGTAATACATCAAGCACAAAACATCGATGTTAAAAAACATCAGCTTCAGTACATCACTGTATAAAATTTCGATGTTTTGAAAAACATCGACATCGATGTCGCATCCCGTTTGTTATATGTAATGCGAAGCGGACTACTGGCACTGTCATCAACCTTGACAACTCACGTCTTATACGCGGTACAGAGCGATTCCTATAATGGACCGCTTTGACAGTTACTGCGTGGCCACTGCTGACAATATAACTGCAAATTACGTCCAGGCACTCGTTTTGTCAGTGCGTTTGTTTACAGATCACTCATTCGTAAACGGTTTATCACTATCTCACGCAATGTCTTCGCCCTACATGACGTTCATTCGTTTCCCGACCTGTGAAAGTGGCCCCTCCTTGGAGTAACTCTTCGAGATTATACTGCGATTTTTCTAAGAGCGACCCTCAAGGCCACTCAAATCCCATCTTCGCGATGGAATATGTCACGGCATTTCACGTCTTTTCTCGGTCTTGCCGGTAGACGTCGCATGATCGCAAGCACTGCTTCATACGGTCGCGATCGTGCGAAATCTAGCGGAACGACTGAGAAAGACACGAAATGCCGTGACATATTCCATCGCGAAGATGGGATTTGAGTGGCCTTGAGGGTCGCTCTTAGAAAAATCGCAGTATTAGTGGCGACGGTTCGTCGTCGCTCGTCGTTTGCCGTCGGCCACGTGTCGCCCGACGTCGCCGCGAGCGCTGCCAAAGCTGTGAGGGGGAGGGCGGAGGGGGGGGGCGCTGGAAGCACACCAAAGGATCGATGCCAGGGGGGCGTGGCGGCCGCACGTGACGCTGACAAGACGCGCGCTCACCACAACAAAGCGCGCGCGCGCGAATTGCCTGCGTCACCCGCGCGCCGCTCGCCATTCTGCAACTCCCACCCGCGCGCCGCTGGCTAAACGAAGCAGAACGGCACACTCCAACCTCGGAGCACGTAGATATACTCGAAAACGGAAAACTTGGAAAACTCAATAAAACATTAAAATATATATTATATAATACAGGGTGTCCCACCAACTGTGGACCACCCCCATAACTTCTAAAGGGTTCAGGATATCGAAATGCAGTTTTCAATTAACAATGCGGAATGATGGGGCAAGTAACATGTCATAGAGAAATTGTCTATGAAAATTTTTAGTTTTCGAGAAATTTAATCATCTTTAATTTTTTAAATGGAACTATATATTTTTTTCAGCAGCAATGTATAAATCATGAAAAGAGGAATAAAATGATGTATCATATGTTAGTATTTTGATGGTAATTTGAGTATAAAATTAGACTTTCTGACACGTGATTTTTAAGCAAACGGTCTTTTCTTGTAGCAACATTCGCATCAGTAGCCGTTGGTAAGATGGCCTTCGCGGCGTCGAGCCTGTTTCGTGGAGACAAGGTGTGTGAGAGGGGCGGCTGTGGGGATTGAGGCGTAACTACAGCAATTCATGGTCTTGACACGAAGATCATATGAAAAAACAGCAACATTAACGATCAGAATGAGAGATTTTTGCCATTTGTTCATCTGAATTGAACTTTTCTTCTATTGAAATTCCAAAGCAACGATAATCAAAAAGAACAAAATAAAAATAATCTGTAGCGGAAGGACGATAATAATAAAGGTTCTTTTCAAACTTACAAGAATCGAGCTCAGTGTGTTTGCAGAAACAAACCCTTATTTTAAAACATGGAAAGGGAATGAATGATTAAAGATTTTTATTGTAATATCTCGATTAATTCATTAAATAATTGATAGGTAGACATTTTCAATTATTATTTACTGTTAATAAACTTCTTATTGAAACACGTACAAAAAGAAAAAAGCAAGAATTTTTTAAATATTCTTGACAGGCTCTCAGTGTAAATTTAATAAACTTTAACACAAATGCACATCTGCAGTCACAACTGCTAATACTGATTTAGGAGTTTCTCACTTCATAACGCCACGTGCTGCCTCAAACTTGAAAATCCATGGCAGAAGACGGAAGTGTAATGTTTTCTTTTCCATTTGTGAACAGGAGAGGTACGGTTGCGCAGTGGACGAATAATCATCTTAATTAAAAATTAAATTTACCAACGAAGAGACGGTGGTTGCATTCTTGTCAAATTTGAAAATTATATTTATTATTAAAGAAGACAAGTTACATGCAAATAAATCAATGGAAAAAAATCTCTTATTCTTATCGTTAAAATTAGTGTTTCTTAATGTGACCTTTGTGACAACACCCTGGATTGCTTTAGTTAGACCTCTTATCCGTCATTGCCACCCCTCTCAGTCTCCTCTCTCTGCAAGTCTTGACGCCGTGAAGGTCACTTTTCCCGAAGGCGAGAGTTGCAAGGGCTGTTTCACGAAATATTGTCCGTTTAATTCAAACTCACATATCAGAAAATCTAATTTTATACGCAAATCACTATCAAAATACTAGCATATGATACATCATTT
>JAHLJT010008446.1:284366833-284399336 GCA_031308135.1 Acheta domesticus | reverse complement strand
AGGAATCAAATCCAATATCCATCATTTAATTCTTTCAAATATAGTGTTTTTAATTCTGCCATTCTTTGACTATGAACAATACTTGCATACTACAAAAAGACTTTTAAATGGTATTTATTACATTTCCTTCATTAAAATATATATATATATATATATATATATATATATATATATTCATTATATATATTGGCATATTTTTTAAATCTCTGGCGATTTCCTGCCGATTTTATATGCTTTCAAGTATTCCTTGAAGTGACATTTTGAAAAATATCTATGTAAAGGATAGTTCCTCGGATAACAACAATGAATAGAATACCCCTTGGAATACCAGACTTTGCGGAAATATCCAACATTCCAGTATCGTTTTCTATATGTGACCTTCCTGATGGTCTCTTTTCGGTGCTTCGAGTAAGTTTTATTACAGAAGATTAAATTATAATAACGGAAAAAATGTTTAAGTAATGCTTAAAGAAACAGAAAGTATGTAAGGAAGAGAATAGCAATACAAACAATAGCTATGTACGCTTATTATTGTGAAACCGGAGAGCACAACACAGAAACATTTGAGAAAACGAAGTGGACGTGCCCTTCAACGAATTTCGCACTGTGCGTAAAACGTTCACAAGTGGCTAAAACAAACTGTGTCAGGACAACTGACAACACGAGGATAAATAAAGGCAAGCAGAAATAGAAGTAAGAATTTATAAAACGTATTCTCACTTATCCTGAAGAGACATGGGAAACAACAGCAAGAACGGAACAGATGATAAACAGCCGAAATAAAAACGTCTCGGAGGAAGATTGTACCATCTAAGGAATGTCTAATTTGTTAGGAAACAATACAAAATGTAGGCAGTTTTGGAATAGTCCCTCGTCAGAAAAAAGTTAGCGGTGCTACAACAGAAGGTAGCTTTTCGTACTATCCGTAACGCTTACACAATATTATCACACCAGATGAACCCGAAAAAGTATAGAAAGAGTAGCCAAGCTGCAATATCTTTGTTGCGGATGGGCTTCGAACTTAGGAGCTCTGCGAGCAGTCTTATTCATTACACCATCAAGCCCAGCCCACGTGAACGAGCGCTCACAAAGAAATTTGAATGTTTGCAATTTTCAAAATTCCAGAGGTATTAATTGAAAATAGAAACTATGCCATATTATTACGCTGACTAACGTGCTTTGGACAAAAATATTAAAGAAAAGATACAGAGCAGTTTTTGAGAAAATCTTATTTTTGTACATTTTAATTTCCAAAGTAACACTCAAAAGTTCCCGAAAACTACTGAAATTTTCAAAACGTTGTATGCGATTTAAAAACCTAATTTCGAAGGGCAAATTTCAGAAAGAAAATAGTAAGGCAGAAATGTAAAAATATCTATTTTCAGCAATGTAAGTAGACGGACGGCATCGAAAAAAATTTTAATTTTCGAAAATGCAGATGTTTCTAACCTGCACCATTTTTTTTATAAAAAATGGTGCGTACTTAGTTCTCTTTATTCGAGTAGACATTTCAAGAAGACATTTGGAATCATTTTTGGAAAAATTCCGAAAATATCATATAGGGGAACCATTTAAAATAGCTTCAACAATTAAAATATGTTTCACATTCTACAAGTCGCGACATCAACCAAATCAATCGAGGATATACGATCGATCGTGTATTTTGGTGGAATCGATATACGATCGTATATCGATTCCACCGATAATCGATATACGATAGTATATTTTGGTGCTAATCCTGAGTTCGGTTTAGATGTTTGTGTTTTTCACAAAAGACGTTTTAAGAAAAAAAATTAATATCACTCTCACTTTTGAGATACCGGGGCCCCGCAATAAGAATTTTTCTGTCGAAAAATCGTTCTATTTTACTGCAGATTTATAATATACTCTGCAATACGTATGTTGTGTGCGAAAACGTAAAAATCGGTAGACGATGGGTTTCGCTCTCCACTGTTTTACCCTGTGGATTGCGGCCTGCGCCGGTCGTCTACACCCGGACGACTAGAACGGAACAGGGAAAACCGTCACGTAATGACCTCAGCGGGAGTGGTCATTACGGGCGTTTTTCACACGAGAGGTACGCGTTCTTGGGACGTGTTCATCAGAATACCCTACTTCTTCCTGTACTGCGATTTTTCAAACTTTGCCCCTCAAGGCCAGTCTTCACGATGGAATAAGTGACGGTATTTAGCAACGTTCTCAGTTGTGCCGCCAGGTATTGCATGATCGCGACCGTATCAAGTAGTGCTTGCGATCATGCGACTTCTAGCGGTACAACGGAGAAAGACGAGAAATGCCGTGTGATATTCCATCGCGGCCATAGGGGCAGGGTTAGAAAAATCGCACTATACGATGGCTTGGAGTCACGTTGGCGGGTGCCGGCCGTGGGAACTAATTTTTTGACTGACAAAATGGATCAAAGGTTGGGAAATGGTAATTTGGAGCGGACGAACGAAATTAAACTTTATAGCGAATTCACAAATGCGCTTTCTTAGGGCGCACTAGCGACGCACTTCGGAGAAAAAACGTTTTAGAATACTCGCACGAACGCCCAGCAGTAACACCAAGTTCCGCTTAATTTCGTATTTCCTAAGCTGAACTCTCCTTTGTGGGAATAAGCTCTGAGTGATGGAATGTCATGAGTAGAGACCGGATTTTTATGTAATTACATATTTTTTGTCCTTCTACTTACCGTTCTCAAAATTGTAATCTTGGCGAATCATAGCCCTTCTAACACAATATCCAATTTTTTCGTTACATATTTTTACATATTTAGTACTATATTACATATTTTACATATTTGCTGTTTTTATAGTATATTTTCTTATTTTATCAATTTTCTTCAATTGAATTTCATATTTGTTTACGAAAAGATGTATTTTTTTAAAAAAAATCAGTCTTTTCCTACATTATTGGGGAATTCTACGTGTCTAAAATATCATATCACACAGCGTATTGTGATCTGTGACCTTAATTTCCGAGAAACAAAATTGCGATCACCGACATGTAACATTTCGATGAAGATGCTACAGTGTATATTTGCTGATAGCAGATCTCACCAGTTTGTGCGATGGCTTCTATTATGAATGGCCTGGCTGCTAAACCATTATCTTGTATTACAATAGATTAAGCTTTTACTACTGACGAGAAAATTGTATGATGTAAAGTAGGCAGTTTTTCTAAAAGTAATTTCTTGCCATGTAAATGTGTTTTATAATTTGAGAATTTGAATATTACATATTATATGCTATTTTACATATTTATTACATATTATTACTATTTTCATTACATATTTATGTACATATTTTGACGTTTAATACTACATATTTTTCCGGTCTTTAGTCATGAGTTACCTGATTTGGAATGTTATATATTTCGAAAGGCGAGATCCGGGTTTGAGGGTGTATGACTCGACCTGATCGCTTCATCTGAAATTCGCGAGCGATAATAGAAGCCTCCGCAGTAGGTCCACAAGAGTTGGTATAGTTATACAATTTTCAATTTTTTCACCAATTGTTGCAGTCCATGACGCAAAACATGTGATACGAAACATTCGTCTCTTCTATAGTAATTTGACTGGAAAATGATGGGAACTTTCGATAAGAGCTGAAGGTAATTGCAGAGAAGCATACTATTCGCACAAGTTTTCTTGACGTCTGAGCTCCCTAGACCTCGACCAGCACGAACTGGTCCAAAACCTTGGTCTCCCTTGTTCGACAGATTCTCAGGGGTGCCTATCTCTGCTTTCGAAGAACTTCAGTTCTCGGATTTGCGCTACTAGTTACCGTGTAGCGAGTTTTCTTTGCTAAGTTTTAAGACGATCTTTACATACATCTTGGTTCCACGATTCATGTTTTTCGATTTTAGTTTATTTGTAATGTTATTTGGAAACTGATCTCGCTTGAAGCATGTATAGCGCGCGAAAGTCTCTCTGCAGTGGCACCTTGTTGGTCAGAGTGCTTGGAACAGAAATTAAGTTGGTAGCTCGCGCTTGAAACGTGAGTTGCTTACTCAGAACAATCATAATAGCTCCTGGAAGTATTGTTTCCTTCACTTATTTCCCACTGATCTGGTTGCTACCAACATAAATGCTATTTCTAATAAGAGGCCCTGATTCAACTGTGAGGAGACTTTCCTGGCGCACTGTATTTCTATGTATCTGAATAATAATAATAATAATAATAATAATAATAATAATAATAATAATAATAATAATAATAATTGCTGTTGTTATTAGCCATTAACATTCCATGTGTGCAAGGGCCTCCTGCTAGGCAGGATAGCTTACAGTGAAAAAAGCTTCTCGAGCAGCCACTTCGAGAAGAGTATTTGCAGTATTCGAAGAATCTGCATTTTCATCCACTAATTATTTTCACTCATGGTTACTTTTTATCATTTGTTTTTAGTATATTTCTATCAGTTGCAGGTGCTATTATGTTAATAGGCAAAAAATTGCAATAATCATTGTATTAGAATCGCCACAGTTGGCACTGCGTGATGCAGACAGAAACTTCCTCTCCCCACAATTCGCGCTCTACGGCGTAACGAAAACTTGGGGTACAACGTCATTAAAACGAGGTTCACTTAATGGAGTAAGTACAATAGTGTCTTTTAATAAATTGATACATTTTGCGTATTTCGTCGACAAAGTGAATTTCCATCGACAATTAGACGTAAAAATTCGAAAGATACACAATTTCATAACATGTATTTCAACATAATAAATTATTTGAACTTTATTCAATTAGCGTGACTAGAATGAAATACATTTGCTAAACTGCAAAAATAATAAAATAAGAATTTATTTTGATAATATACATCAACATGTCTTTGTTTCTATTGTACAGAGCGTCAAGTTTGTTACTGCGCCTAAAGATCAGAAACCGTCTATATGAATATGTAAAATAGCACCGGAAGTTGAGATGTTTATTCATTGAAAATTGAAATGCGACAAGTACAACATTCATTATGTGTAAATCATGTGTTTCTCAATTAAACACGAGATAGTGGTCTCATGTGATAACAGCAAAGCAGCAGTATGAACTTTTGCGGACTGAGTATGGCATGCTTTTAAAATCATTCAAGCCATTCTAGAAAAGATAATAATTATGCTTCATAATACTTTTTTACAGAAATTTTTGTATTCATGCTATAATAAAGTGAAATAACGATGTCTAAATTTAAGAAGTATATAAAAAGTTGCGACTTTTCAGATGAGAACAAAAATCGTTGCAAAATCTCCAATACAAGCTAATAAAAATGTGACCAATTTCTATCATTTCAACAAATTTCCAGTTAATTTCTTTGATTTACTGGTAGAACATGATCTATTAAGTGACATGATAATCTCTAAACGGCTAAATGCCGAGATGTTTTGTTTACATTTATCCATCGATATGTGTTATGATTAAAATAATATACTTCAGATTCCTTTCTTATACTTTATTGAGAATTACTCCTCAAGCACATACATGAAGATGACCATAATAAATTGCTACTGATTGCAAGTTCCGCAGGACTAAATAAAATAATTCAGAACATCTTTTGAGTTCTCTAAGTAACAGTCTCGGATCTAACGAAGTAATTTCCTTCAACCCTCATTGTCACTTGAAAGAAATTAAGATAATTGTAATTGATAATAGGGCGTAGGTTAAACAGATTGCTCCTTCTTTAATCAAAGACACTGAATACTACACTCTACAAAAATCAGCCTTATAGTGCACACGGACCTTATTAGTAGATAAGCAAGGCTTTGTCTCATTCATGTTATAGCTTCATAAAGCGCTTGAAACTTTTAGACTACCTAAACCAGTAATTACTTTACATCGCATGAAACTCCGGCATCGCAAGAGTATGGGATTTCGTAATTGCGTACACCGGCGTTCCCTTATCTATGCACCGCCTGGTCTTTAAGGTTTAGAACATCTAAAACGATAACTCATCAAACGAGTTGATTCCGGGCATACTAAAAGCCGATGAAACCACAGTAGACACGCACACTACACGACACAACATGAAACCACAGTAAACAAAAACACTTCAGTCAGAGGCGTATTTGGGTAGAGCAGGTATGGCACGAGCCATGGGCGCCACTCACAAGGGGCGCTATTTAGAGTGTACACGCGAAAACAAATAACAACCACCCTAATTTGGAGTAACATGATAGGGGCGCAAATTCTATGCTTGCCATGGGCGCCTGATTGCCTAGCTACGCCTCTGACTTCAGTTCACTTCCTGCGTCGTTTCCGCCATAGCACCCGCGAGATTTCGAGGTCGTCTCGACCGCTCGATTGTCCGAGGCGGGAAGCTTGAAGCTCGCGAAGGCACAGTCACATCCGGCACGGCGCAACACGGTAATGCGTTTGTAAGAAACGTGTTACGTGTTGGCTGTACATGCAAGAACAACATCCGCAGGTAAAGAAATAAGCGCGAGTGGTGATTGTCAAAAGGCAGGCCACATCTCAGTCACCATCACTGCGCTAAAATTTCGTAATTCTAACGATTATCGCTCTCATTAATATTAAGATTTCCCAATAACGCACACATAAATCTCAACGACGCAATAGCATAAGGAATAAGCGCATCAAACAGGCAATATTTTATCCTACGAGATTCATTTACGTCCCAGTTCAAGAAACTAATTACTTTTGTTGTTGCTGGTTCAAGCAGTTCAATAGTTAATTACGTAGATTCTAAGCAAAACCCAATTAACATTTACGCAAGGTTTTCTGTTGACATTGGCAAGAATGAACATAATTGGCATGAGGATAAGTCATATAATTGGTCACACTAATTCAAATCCACAGAACTTTTGGGAAAATGTCATAAAACTGTTTAGAAATTCAAAGAATCCTCAAAAATATAAAACGATTAGTACATTAATTCAGTTTAATTATTCACATTTTCATTTTCTTCTCAAAATGTGTTTCAGATCAAAATTAAGATTCAAATGAAATCTGAGCAAATAAGTAATTCAATCGCCAATTTTTATCATGCGCCGATGAGAGTTCACTAGTTACGAAAAAATGAAATATTTTACTAACTTTGTCAAATACATCATTCGTTTCATACTACATCGCTGACGATGATGTTTCTGAACAACGTGGGAGTTGACAATGGGGATGCGACATCGCAAAAAAATCTATTTTCAAAATTAAAACATCGATATTAGTTACACATCGCCCGAAACACCCTGATATTTTTAAACATTGATGTTTATAAAACTATTTAATAACCACTAACATTACTGATTGCACGGGGAGAGTGTTGATTTGAGAGGCCATGTGTTTTAATTTAATTATTTATTATGATTTAACTGGCAAGATTAAATTAAAATTTATTATATTTAAAAACAAAAATAATACATTTCATTAAGTGAGAGCGTAGCTTTCCGCGGCCGGAGTCAGTACTTACAAAACGTTCGATGTTTTGAAAACATAGACATGGATGTCGCATCGATACCTGATTGCGCATGAAACGTTATTGTTTCATCCCAAAGCGAGATTCTGCTAGAATATAGAATTTCCTCTTTTTCGAGCCTTATTTCCTCTTGACTTCTTTGATATGGAAGAAAATGTTCAATTTACTGATAAGTGAAAATATTGATTTTTAAATTATATTTTCAATTTAAATAAAAACATGGGCAACACAAATAAACCGAAATACGCGAAAAATGAATAAAGCGAAAAATGTGTTAAATCGCATCCCTAAATGACAATGCTCGAAATTACGAATGGCAACTTGGTACATTGCAACAAATGGTGAAGCACTTCAGTCACTGTCTACAAATCCGTTCAAACATACAACACTTCGCGACTAATGAAACAAGAGTGTTAGGTCCAAAGAGAATGTGTTCCGGTAACAGAAAAAAAAAGTGTGAATCGTCAACTGCGCTACTCGCCGATTAAACAAAATTTTTGTTCTGATGAACAGACGAAACAAACATTACTTGAAAATTGGCTGGTAATCAATCTATCTCGAGTAAAATTAAAAGTTTTTTCCAAAACATTCTTTGCTCGCAAATCATTTATCTTCTATGCCAATTTTCAAAATTGCAAAACATGAAATTTATGTTCACTGTTGTATGATTTTCCTCTGATGAAAAATTACATTTTTACTCACAGAGCAACAGTAGACGAACAGATAGTGAATTTGAACTTCACTGTGCACAACTATTTGTTGATAAGCTCATAATAACAAATACATTTTCTCAACCACCAGTTACTCATGGATAAATTATTTTCGCTCCTAGCATGAGATGCAATGAACATTATTATCCTACTATTACTCTGCATTACTATCTACATCGTACATTACTATCCCACTATTAAGAGTAATAGTAGGAAGAAGATAAAACGCTATTTCACACGATGGAATCACGATTATCACATAGACCATAATCTCACCTAACGTATTTAGCGAACGTGAGAGCCGAAACACTATTCCAAACTTCCCGGGTTCCACTCGGTGGCACCACCAAAATATACACCAGCGCCACAAATCGGCGTTGAGCAGCGGAAACGTCTGTAAAACAAGTGCGTGTCACCGGAGTTGTCAGCGGTGGCAGCAGCAGCAACAACTAATCCGAACTCGACCCGAAACGCGTTCTTCGTCCACATTCAGACTGTCCTCCTACATCTCAGTTTCAATGGTCTGTCAGAAGCCGCCAACGCAGGGCGGGAACACGCATTGCTCGCCACTGACGCAGTGCACGCCGAGCGCGTGCGCCGATGACAACGCGCACGACGGCTGACACACCATGGCACGAGCGGGAGCCACACGCACAACCGAAGACACTTGTCCCATCGGACGGCAACGAGGGGGCGCTACCACTACAGCGACTGGTCGCAGGTTTTACCTGGCGTGTAGGCGGTGAGTGGTTCCACGTTGGGGGCAGGTGCCGACGACAGGGGCGGCGGGCAGCCGTGGTGTTGCGGAGCGGGAGGCGTTGGCGACTGCGCGTTAGGGGCGGCGGGATCCGGTCGATGCGTCCGTCGTCCCTCCTCGACGCGCGGGGTCGCGCAGCACGGCTAGCTCGTCCCGGCACACAACGCGGCTCTTTCTACTCGCGCTCCGGGCTACTCGCCGCGCGCACTTTCACGATCAGCGTCACACTGTCGGGCCACAGCCACCGCAGCGCGGCGAGCGGGAAGGCGGGCGGTGGCGGCGGCGGCGGCGGCGGCGGCGGGCGAGCAGGCACGATGCCGACCTCCCCGCTCCCCGACACCCCTCCCGGCCCTTCTCCTCCCTTCCCCTCTTCTTCCGATCCCGATGCAGCGCCGCCGCCGTCGCCCGCTTCCTCCGCGCGTGCTGCTGCCGCCAGCCAACGCGCCCCCTCTCGCTACCCCTCCCTCCTCCAGCCCGCTCCCCCCACCCGCGCCGCGGCTTCCTGCGCCCCTCCCCGCGGGCGGTGGCGGCGGTGGCGGCAGTGGCGGCGCGGGCGCCCAGTGCGCAGGTCACGGCGCGGGCGGCTTGAAGGCGCGTTCGTCCACGGACAAAAAACGACACAGAATCGCGACCGTCATCTGTTTCTTGCGTCATCTGTTTCTCGAATCAGCCGCAAGTCAGTCGTACACAAAGATTAGGCTGGGAATAACGTAGAGTGTGGATTTTCCTAATCGTTCTTTGTGTCAGCAAAAGAAAGAGGAGGAATATTCATGGAATGAGTTTGGTGGATATCTCACAGCCTAGGAAATCCAGTTTTTCTGAATGTCAACTTTAGAATGTGCATCTTCAGTAGATAATAACATAACGAAAGTGATCTAACAACACGAATAAAAAGAAACGGTAATGCTTTGCCTTTGGGGAATCGAACAAATGGGTCCACTAATTAGGATTGAATCGGGATTGAAAAATTAAAACGAAGAGATTTCTGAAACACATGTTTATGGTAACATTTTTTTTAAAAAAATTCGTTCCATTATTCAAAAAGATATGTGTGTAACATTCTTTTCGCCACAACACACATTGCTTTTTCTGTCACATCACCGTAATCTGACGTCTCATTTCTCATTTTAGAAAAGGTTTTCAGTGCTCTCTTCTTTGTTCAAAATAATCAGTCGTATTAACTTAGAATAGTTGAAAATTAATGAATAATCACACAGTAGCTTTCCTATCTCTACGTGGGAACGTTTGTGTGATCTGCTTGTAGCTTCTAATTCACTACTTTCGAAATGAAACTATGAAACAAATTGAAAGTAAAATTTTCACCTTTCATTAAAAAATAAACTTAATATAGAAATAAGAGAATTCTCAAAACCAGTTTCATGAGGCGATCATCAAAACCGGTGATTTAGGTCCCTGGCCCGAAACTCAAAATTGCAGATGGCAGCATTTTTCTTGGGGAGATGAAAATCATTAATATCACATAGCCATTCACCACCCTAAATCATTAATAGAGACGAATTTTTATGTAATTACATATTTTTTGTCTTTCTACTGATCGTTCTCAAAATTGTAATCTTTGCGAATCATAGCCCTCCTAACACGATATCGAACTTTTTCGTTACATCTTTTTACATATTTAGTACTAGTATTGCATATTTTTACATATTTTGCTGTTTTCACAATATATTTTTCTTATTTTGATAAATTTTCTTCTATTTATTCCATATTTTTTATGAATATGTATTTTTTTTAAATCAGCTTTTTCCTTCTTATTGGGGAAATCTAAGGTGGCAAAGCATCATTGACACCGTGTTTTGTTTATGTGCAACATTAATTTACGGAAAAATTTTGCGATCATTGATCGTGTACACTTCAATGACAGATGCTGCGTGTATGTTTGCTGGTTGTAGATCCCGCAGTTTTGTTCGATGGCTTCTATTGTGATTAGTTTGGCTGGTTAAACTACGGTTTAGCAGCGAATAGCTACGGTTTAGCAGCCAATTTACAATAGATTAAGCTTTTACTACTGACGAGAAAATTGTATGATATAAAGTGAGCACTTTTCTAAATGTAATTTCTTGCTATGTAAATGTTTTTTCATTAGAGAATTATTATAATATTATGATATTATGATTATAATGATTATAATATTACATATAATATCCGATTTTACATATTCATTTATTACATATTCTTACTATTTTCATTACATATTTATGTACATATTTTGATGTTTTATACTACATATTTTTCCGATCATGTAATCAGTACCTCTACAGGGCGGAAGGCAATGGAGTACCACTACTGTGATCATCTAACAGGAAAGGGAGGCCTTTAAGGCAATTTAGACTCTGCCCTCGTCCATGCTCATCTGTAGCGTGGCACTCATCATTATTATTACTCATATATCAGATCACTAACAGCAAAGACTAGTGTGGTACACACTCATCTGAATTTATAATATACACATTTTAAAATAAGCTTTCGTATTGAACACTTTAAAATAACTTTGATGAATTCTCCAAATATTCATCAATATATGCAACGAAATAATCTTATCGTACCTGCGGAATCTTATTCCTTTTCGTTCCTTGAATAATAGATATAAGCATTTTCTTAGAGGTTCTCTAAGGTTCTAATTTTAAAAATATATTTCTAGCATATTTACAGTAGTTTTTGAAACATATATTATTTCGTCAAAATATAGTTTATAAATTAAGGGATGATGGTCCAAATGCAAAAGAAAATTTTTCTGTAAAATTTGGTATATTTAATGTTGTCTCAATTGAAATTAGAATCAGTACGCCAAACTGTATCCCAATGGAATACATACATGCTGTGAGCAAAGCGCTCTATCAGATGAACGCCCCGCGAGACACTAAATTGAAGGACTCATATTCATGATGGGCACGATGAGACCCTCTTTCCCACCGCAATTGCGGCTGATGCGGAAGCCTTAAGTCAACCCCAGCTGTGAGATGAAGTGAATCAAGGCTGGTTAACTTGCTGAGCACGAATATATCACGAGAAACAATCTGTGCTCTCAAAGTATTCCAATAAACATAAATAAACATAACGTATCGTAAAACATAATAAATTAAAAATAAAATAACATAATATATAAACAATATAATAATTAGAGCCCAGAAGTTCAGGCATTTATTTTACCAAAATAGGGAGGCAAAATGGCATTTACTTTGATTAAAGAAAAGGTGCAAAAAGGCATGTAAGCAATGAAAAATCTCCATTTAAAGGAATAATTGGAAAAAAATATTCAAAACTTTATTATAACTCTAGCTTTACATAAGCAATTACATGAAAAAAATCGTTTCTTTGTAAACTTGATAGAAAATAACCACCCCAAAATAACCAACCACCAATGTTGATCTACATGTCTGTCCAGTCTGTCTACCAGTCTGTCTGCAACTCTGCCATTTGTCTTCTGCCTGTCTGCCTGTCTGTGTGTCCGTCTGCCTGTCTGTGTCTGCCTGTCTCTGTGTCTGTCTGCCTGTCTCTGTGTATGTGTCTGTCTGCCTGTCTCTGTGTCTGGCTGCCTGTCTCTGTGTCTGGCTGCCTGTCTCTGTGTATGTGTCTGTCTGCCTGTCTCTGTGTCTGGCTGCCTGTCTCTGTGTCTGTCTTCCTGTCTCTGTATCTCTCTGCCTGTCTCTGTGTCTGTCTGGCAATCTCTGTGTCTGTGTGCCTATCTCTGTGTCTTCTTGCGCCTCTCTGTCTTCCAGCATGTCTGTCTGCCGGTATTCCTGTCTGCCGGATGTCTGTCTACCGAAATGAGTGTCTGCTGGAATGAGTGTCAGCCGGAATGAGTGTCAGCCGGAATGACTACCGGAATGGCTGTCGGCATGTCTCTCTGCCGGCATGTCTATCTGTCGGCATGTCTATCTGTCGGCATATCTGTCAGTCGGCACGTCTGTCAGTCGGCATGTCTATCAGTGGGCATATCTGTCAGTGGGCAAGTCTGTCAGTCAGGACAACTATCTACATGACTGCGTGCCTATCTGTAACTCTCTGCCTATCTGTGTCTGCCTGTCTGCCTGTCAGTCGGCATGTCTGTCTGTCGGCATGTCTGTCGGCATGTCTGTATGCATGTCTGTCTGTCGGCATGTCTATTTGTCGGCATGTCTGTATGCATGTCTGTCTGTCGGCATGTCTGCTTGTCGGCATGTCTGTATGCATGTCTGTCTGTCGGCATGTCTGTTTGTCGGCATGTCTGTATGCATGTCTGTCTGTCGGCATGTCTGTCGGTGTATGTCTGTCTACATGCGTGTCAGCATGTCCTGTCAAAAAACTGCGACTTCGTCAGCCACAAATTTCTCATTAAAATTTGGACAAGAAAACCTTTGACCTCAATTTTCACTCACCCAAGAGGCACTTTAAAATATAATAATGCCAAATGCCAGTACAAGGGGAGACATTAAAATCACACTGATATTTCTCTTCATGAGCAGAACTGGTAATTGTCCTCGGGCGTACACATAATTGAGAAAAATTTGACCTCTCAGTTACATGTGGACAAAGCCGTCGCCAAGACTGACGCGTAGAGTTTCAGAGTGTTTCAACCGGAAAAGAATCTCAACTGCAAATAAACGTTTGTGAGAGCATTTATTGCGAATAATCATTCCATTCTAAAATGTTTTTGAGCTTCGTTCTGAGATGACTCCATAAATAATGTTGGATGAATAGGTCCACAAACAATTTTCATATTATTTATTTATTTATTTGGTAAAAAAACCTGTAAAAGCTGTATATGACGTACGGGAAAGAGATTATCTGCGCACATTTTATTGAGGCCCGGAATTTAAAAAAAAGCAACATTTAAAAAACTAGAAACAAGAATTTAGAAAATAATTATTATTTTAGAAAAATAAAAAAAATGAAAAATGTTTCTTTCCGAGTTATAGAAAATCAATTTCAACGGTAAATGAACTGCTGATTTAATTTTTCTGCATTGCTAACAAAAACGAACATCAGTTCTACTCCTACCACTACAAGCAAAAGGAGTGCTCAACAAAACGTGCGCACAGTGAAGCTACAGTTATTTTAGCATATCATATTTTACTACAGTTATTTTAGCACATCGGATCAATTGTTAACTTTTCCCTGCCGGTAGTCCCTACTATCCCCTACATATTGCACATGAATAAGCTTTGATCGTTCCATGCATGCAGTGTTTTCAGTGGCTTGATGTATTTGATGGCGGTACCGATGTTAGTCATAACTGGAAGGACGGATCTTAATGAAATGTCATTTTGTTTCACTTAAGAACAATGTTGTTTAGTATAGAAATTAATTTTAAGTATGATGACAAAAGGAAATTGTGTATTTTTATATCTTTTTGCATTTTTTCGTCGATTTCGCCTGATAAGTCATTTTTACCTTTTTCCGTCGTTTTTAATGCATTTCTTGCTGATTTAATCGATTTGAATATCATTTTAATGATATTTACTGCAAATAATATTTACCAGATGCAAAAATTTTCTCAACAGAATTCGTTAGTAGCCTATTCTATTTCTTCGCTAAGAAATTGTAAAGTCAGCCGTTGTATATATTGTAAGGTTCCTGTGACGCCTATCAGTGCTACTGACTGTTCGGCAGACTTCGGGATAACTAAAGACAGATTTTCTGTTAAAGGACAGTCCAAACCTAAAGTTTTTCCAGCTCAGTGCACTTGAACGAATAGAAGAAGCCTCGATTACAGCAGTAACTAACCAGCTTGAGTTGTTCATCTCAAGTGGTTTTGATCACATTTTTACATAATTTTTCTCTGCTTTTAGGACATTTTAAAAACATTTCATGAGCATTTTATTGATCATTTTTGGTACTGCTTTAGGTCATCAAAATCCGCCCCCTAGTTATGTTAATGTTAATGCACATGTTAATGCGATTTAAATCGCGCCCCTTGTACGAATTTTTAAAGTCGTTGGGACAAAAGGACATAGAAGACGGTAAAAACAATGTGTGGTGGGTAGGGAACATGTGATTTGCGAAGAAAGCCTGTATTGTAATATTGGGCGATACTAAAATGCGAGATACTCTGTAAAGGATTTCCTTGCACAATGACTGTCTTAAAAGTATCAGCAATGGCAAAAAATCTCATAAGCACATGAAAATATCCGCTTCACCACTTCATAGAAAACTAATACTTCACGCGAACAAATTCCTGATCAGATACTTCTCAAACAGGTCTTGTACTAATGAGTTTTAGCTTGCTCACTCAGCTGGAGAGTACAATGTATTTTTTGTATTGTTATTTTAATACAAAAGCAAGAAAAGATGACCCAAAACCTTGATTCTGTAAATATGGCACACACACACAATAATCGCATAATTTTCTTTTCATAATGATCGCATTACATCTAAAGGATTATTCTTAAAATGAATATACATTTTTAATTTGAAATTAAATATTTTATTTCGGATTTATTATTTCAATAATATTTATGAGGGATCATAAGTGAAATAGTCCCTCCCCGTCTGAAATATTTTCTATAACATCCTCTTGCACCCGCCATTATCACTCAGGCCGCAGCGCTGAAAATTAGTGGTCAAGCTGAAGTGAAATTCAAACTCCAATTCCTTTTATTGTCGTCGCTAAGTGGTGCCACTTATGAAATTGAGGTAGCCAGGTTCTTTGCTACGCAACTCTATGCCACGCAACTTTGTCACGCACACGTCTATGATGAACGACCTTGATTTGTCGGTAATGAACAGAGGTCGAATTTCGAACTTACAAATGATCTGAAATGTCTCTTTAATGAAGAAAAAGATGAGAAAAGTACTCAATTAAAACAAATATATACCATTTTTAAGAAAACGATTTTTTTTATTGAATTTATATACATGGACAATGCCCATTATCCTGTCTGGTCACTGTACATGTTGAGAATCACCATCGTAGAATTGCACACACGTATATTACTATTGCGGTTATGATGGGAAGGTTGGGGTGAAACACACTTGACCAAGCTGTAGATGATTATGTGATGAAAACGATGATGAATATGATGGGAAGAGCGGGTGTGTGTGATACCAGGGTTGTTGTATACAGTGCTACAATGACATTTGCCTGGAAGGGATCACGGAAACAAGATAAGTCGGCCTATTAATTCGATATCTGCAGACATTTAAAAATTCACGTACATAAAGTATATTTCTGGGACAATCTCGGGATCGAACGCCCGACCTCATTATCACCATAACACTCGACCGTTAGGAGACGCCTTTATACTCACAGTTACCGGTGTTGGTGTTGTTGTAGTACTGTACTTTCTACTTGTCTGGTTGATAGCACCCTGGATACTGATCGTATTCAAGAACCTAGGAATCATAGAGATACCTACGCGGAAGCGGGGAGCAGAGCTCCGTAGCGCTGACTTTAGCAAGTGGAACGCTATACTTGCATTACGACCTATACTGACGGATGAAACGTTTGGGTTGGCTGTTGGGCGGAGCCTCAATGGTTTCTGGGTGACGGTAGGCGCTGGGCATATTGAGTATGAACTATCTCAGTTCCCGCCGACCTACGTTGATGATGGAAAGTAGGTACTCGTAGCCTCACGTGCACCACTGAAGGCACGATTGGGTCTCGGGTGTTGTTCGCCGCGCTTAGAATACTCGACTAGAATGAAATAAGGGATGATAGACGTTAACCATGCTCGAGATTTCCAAAGTATTTATTTTATCGTACAGAAAAGGAAAGCTATGCGAGAGGTTGTGCGATTGACAACACCGCACTATGTACTCGCCAGTTGTCAGTATCAAAGAAAATTCCCGACAACTTGACAACAGAATCCAAACCAAATTTGAATACCGATACAAATACTCGTTGAACGCATTTGCTTTCGCTTGTTTGGCGTACAGTCGTGCGCGTTCGTTTGGGTTTCGAATTTCCTTATTTTCTTCGTCATTCCCTCCTACGTTTGCGGATTTGTAAAACCCTGACCAATTATTCCTTCCTGTGTCTAAAATATTTTTTAAAAATAATTCATGTGCAATTTTCATATCTTTTTATAATTCCTTGTAGTAATTTTTAAAAGTTATCATGTCAGCGATGCTGCGGTCTCCTATTAAATGCTAGTCTAAACTTTCTCATTAAACGCCGCATCGCTCCGTTAAAATATTCGAGATCAGGACTATAGATGTTATGTGTCGACTGAATATAAAATCTACTCCAAGTTGCAACCAGCTACCTAAGGAGCAGATCTAGGAATTGTCGGTGCCTCTAGAATACTTTGTGCAAAATGTGAGCTGTTCTAAAAAAAAAAGCAATTTCTTACACTTCCCAGTCCTTTGAATGACCTGGGAGTTTATCCAAGATCTTACACTCATTTTGCGGAACAAATCCCACAGCTTCGATGACTCTCGGCACGACCTGTGCTTTTACGCCCCACTTTCGGCTGATCTCGATTTTCAAACTCTTGTATCTATGACGTTTCTATGTCTCCTTGGTTACGACGTTTTAATTGCAAGGCACAGAATCAACCAGGCACATCTACAAGCAGACACGAATTTTTCTCCAAATCCCCGATCACCATATCCGATTTGTTTGACGCTATAGTGCGATCCGTTTGAATTTGTTAGTCGTACAATATTGTGCACAGTTCAACAGATGTCACCAGTTTTCACTCCTCCAAATATCTGCCAGTGAAGGTAACTACACACCCTGTCGCGTCTTTGAAGTACTCGGTCTTTGCTAGAATTGGAAAAGATGAGACGATATGATCAATGGTTTCTACTTGTTCCTGACAAATGCAGCATTTATCATCTTGGGAAATTTTGAGAACAGCTTTATCATAATATCGTTCTCAACAACTGAACTTGAGCAGCTATTAGAACTGCTTCCGATTCTGCCTTCATTCTCCCCCTTTTAACCCACATAAATGATTGATCTTTATTGATATAAACCTTGTCCATTCTTTTTAAATACTGTCCATGGAGTGGTTTGTTTCTCCACGATTTCTTTAACATTTTTTGTCTCTCACATTTCATGTTTAGTAGCATCAGACTGCCTGTGTCTGTGTGTTCTGCGTATCTTGCATAGTTTTCTTTGTAATGCTTCTTGTTATAATGGCTCTATTTCCTACTCTTCGGTCAGATTTCATGACCTGCCTCGTTAGAGTCATCTTGATCAGGGCCGTTTTAAAATCTTGGGGGCCCTTGGACCTTGGTTAATTTGGGATCGCCTTATTTTTTACTTTCACCGATCTTCCCCCTAATTTTGATGCTGAAATATACAGAAAATCCTATCAATTTTCATTGTGCTTTATAATTTTCTTTTTAATATTTTGAAAGTGTTTCTTGGTTTTTCAATCTAACATTATTCAAACATAAATTTAAACATATATGTACAAGTATGTAAGAATCTCTCCGTTATGCCAATTTTTTGCTGTAGATTTATTATGCATCACTTTTTTATATGGTTTTTATTTTATTTTTTGAAAAATTAAGTATTAAATAATTTTTTAAGAACTGTCGGGTCCCTTGACCATCGGGGGCCTCGGGGTCGGGACCTCCGGGCCCGTGCGTTAACACGCCACTGATCTCGATGACTGACTACAAACTTTCCCATTCCGAGTATTGCATGGTTGTTATTATTATTATTATTATTATTGGTTTGTTTTTTATTTTTGTATAATTGTTGTTGTTCCTCCTGCTGCCGACGCTGTAGACAAATTGTCTTTTTCAAAAAAGTAAGAATCTATACCGCTTTAAGGGACAATACATTCCTGAAAAATTACGGCGCCTTCATTATTGCAATATATGCCACAGTAGTCTATTTTTCGTAATAAAATAATTTTGTGTCTTTATCATCACCACTAATGGCAGCAATACCAACTAAGCTAAGCAATACTACCAATACAAAGCTACCAACTAAGCAATACTATCTCTGTACAAGATGGAAATAAAAATTATTATTATTATTATTAAGATCATGAAATGGACGTAAGTGCAACGTGTCCAAACAATAGTGCTTGTTGGAAAGCTCTGGAGTGCGGTCACCGTACTTTTGAATTCTAGTTCGTTCTTCTTTTGTAAGAATTCTATTACCGGCAATTCTCTCAATGCAGAATTAATACAAAACCTGAAGAGCGCAATAGAAATCAAAGCCAGAACCATGAGGGCGGGAGGTGAGCATACCTGACATGAACACTACGCATAAAATTATGCATGTAATGTTTGAATATAGAGATTCATCAAATGGAATTACATTCCAGTCATTCGATGGAGCAGCAATTCACAGTTCGTTGAAGCACCAACCGTTACTGGTATTCACTATAGCAGATGTGGGAATTTCAATATAATCGAGTTACCTACTATTTATTTGTAATATATCTTGGACGAGACCAGCGACTTTGGTTCCCTATAAAAGGTTGAATTGGCTTGAATGGTCTTAGTTATTGCAACCTACTTTTTGGCTTCTAGGTCAAGACCATCGGTCTCTTCCTTAAGGAAGCCAACCCGCAGCAATTCTTCGATTAAAATTTCTCTCCAGTTGGTGAGTTTGGAGAGGAGGCACTGTTATCCAATCGGGAGCGCCAATTATTGCAATTGTAATTGAAGCTTCCGATTGGATAATAGTGCCCCCTCTCCTGACTCATCATGTATACAGAATTTTTAATCGTAAAATCATCTCGGGTGTAGGTTCCATCCAACTTCACTGCGATGTCCCAGGAATGTTGTCCGTCGAGTGACTATCCATGCTATCTTGTTCAACGTTCCTGTTGAATGTTCCTTACGTACTAAAGAACCAGGTGCTTCCTGACTTCGGCATACACTCCCTATGCACATCTGAGAGCCACTTCTATCCTGTACTTTGGATATACTCTACAAGTTCGTATTTATTGGTCTCTCAACCGTCCAGTCCATGTGCAGAATACGCCTTCCCGATCTGCAAGAGAGATAGTCATTCTTTGCTTCCATTCTTTCGCTGAGTTTTGATAACCAACCACGTAAGCGGGTCATCTTGATGATTGACCTCGTACTTTTCCATTCCGAGTATTACATTCTGTAAGGAGGTTACAATATGAGTTCTCTCCCTCCTTGGCGTTAATAATTATTAATTATTATTTTATGTTATTTACTATTATTATTATTATTATTATTATTATTATTATTATTGATGTTTGACGCTCAAAGAATAGTCATACAACATTTCTTCTGCAAGTAGCTATTAGGTCGCAACGGTTGTTGGTAATTACGGAACGAGAAACATATTCCCATGTACTCATTGTTAAAAAACTAACAATTGTGTCCAGGAGTTAAAATCTAAATTATTATTTTTAAATATTACTAACAATTATCATTTATTAACTATTTACTATTCTTGATTATTTATTTATTAACTCACAACAGGACAAAGTTCCAACAACAGCAGGTATTACTAATTGAAATTAACAAAAATACAAAACAACAGAGAAAACTAGTGGTGCTTCCAACGCACATACTTTCTCGCTCTGCTTCTATACGGTCCTTATTGCTATTCCACTACTCCATAAACCAGCAAAAGTGTACTATACCAGCACACCATTTCAGTACCCAGACCCGACAAACGAAACTCATATTCAACGAACCGGCATTTATACCACTACGTAACACCAACACCACCTCTGTCGAACAGAGCCATGAAAGAATAGAACCGACCGAAATGCTCATAATTTTACTTAAATCGGTTCATACAGATATATACTAGACAACTGGTCATTTGACATGTCATACTCTTCAGAAATCGAATAACAGAATTGAAAAATTGTTTACAAAACGCAGTTAGGGAAAACACAGACAAGTCCTGTCTATTTATCTACATTGAATCTATTCGTGAGTAGAAGTACTTCAAATGATTTTCTATAAAGTATCTACACTCTTCAATGTTTTTTTCCTGCAACATCACATTCATCAAATTAAAATTCCCCTCGGGGGATCGAACTCGGTACCTTCCTTATTGAAGAGCTCAACCCGAAGGTGCATTAACCAACCGCGCTACGAAACCGACTTGCAGGACAACTGCTTATATTTCAGTCAAAACGTACTTGTATCAGTTCTATCATTACGATGCCGGTAATTGTCAACATTCGAAAAACTTGTCTTTCAAAAAACATGACCAAGAAAGGCAGCGGTGAACTGTTTACTCCACATAATTTATCGGATGATCGGCATTTGGAACTACTGCGAGAAAGTATGTGCCATTCTATAGCACCACTAGTTTATTTATACATTTACCTTCCCTTCTTACACACGTGCAGAAAATTTAAAGAAAAAATTCGGAGCGGTTTTTGAGATACATTTTTTTTGTAAATTTGAATCGCAATTTACGCAAAAACTATTCGTTTTTCCAAAAAATAGTACATGACCTTATTTGAAGTGCTTATTTTGTACAACCAACTTTGTCTGAGGCGAAAATCTCTATCTTCAATTTTGCCGTTTTAAACAGTTTTTTGCAATTTTCGAAAAATAGGGCCTATCAACGAAAATGATGCCTACGTCACTCCCTGCAACGTTCTTTGCACTATTCAACAACAAAATATAATAAAAAAATTTGGAGCCATTTTTTTTAATTCATAAAATCTCAAAATGGGCTTCATGTAAAGTATCTTCAAATACTAAGATATCGGTTTCAAATTCAAGAGGCCTTGAGACGAGTCAAAACCATCGAGGAATATCAATTTTGAAGAAAATCGACCGAACGGTTTAGGCGCTAGCGTTGACCACAGGCGGACAGACGGACGGAATGCCGTCAATCGATTTTGAAGTATGAAGAAGCAACAAATCATGGATTTTGACTACACCACGAGATAGAGGATTTTTTTCTTAATTTAGCAACAGATTTTATCCACTTTTCTGTCACCAGACCCCCTGCTATAAGAGATTTTCTGGCGAAAATTCTCCGTTTTCCGCCGCACGATTACATAACTTCCTCTTCTTACGAAGAATTCGTAAGGCGAGAAAGTAAAACATTAGTGAAGCATATTTAAACAAAAACGAGAATAATGCACAAATGAAAGTACAAATGAAGAAATAGCGTTTCAAACACAAAAATCATACACGATTAATAAAACACAACTTAACAAAGAAAAACATAAACATGAGAGTAAGCAATAATAATTTATTTCATCTCTATTCAATATTTTCCCAAATGTTATTCAAATATTTCTTGTATTCGGAAAATAAATACTGAAGTGTAATTCGTAATAATTTATTACTGTTATTATTATTATTATTATTATTATTATTATTATTATTATTATTTTCCCATTACATCACGACTAAAGATATTATGAGTCGGCTGAATATACAATCTACTCCAGGTTGCAACCAGCTACCTAAGGAGCAGATCCGGTGACTATCAGTGCCTCTACAATACTTTACGCAGAATGTGGGCTGTTCCAAATAAAGCTATTTCTTGCACTTCCCAGTCTTTTGTATTACCAAGGAGTTTAGACAGGCTCTTACTCAAATTTTGCGGAACAAATCCCAGAGCTCCGATAACTACCGGGACGACCTGTGCTTTTACGCCCCAAATTCGGCTGATCTCGATTTCCAAACTTTTGTATTTAAGACGTTTCTCTGCCTCCTTGGTAACGACGGAGCAGCATTTGATAGCAAGGTACAGCAACATCGATAAATAAACACGATTTTTTCGCCAAATCCCGGATAACTATATCCGGTTTGTTTGCCGCTATCGTGCGATCAGTTTGAATTTGTTGGTCGTACAAGATAGTACACAATCCAACAGACGTCACCGGTTTTGGTGAGTGTTCGTACCACTTGGGGCATGTGTTTGGAACTTTGAGGGCGATACAGATCTGCCAGTGGAGGTAGCTACACACCCTGTCATGTCTTTTCAGGTATTCGGTCTTTGCTAGGATTGGACAAGCTGAGACAATATGATCAATGGTTTCTACTTGCTCCTGGCAAATGCGGCATTTATCATCTCGGGAAATTTTGAGAACCGCTTTATCATAATGTTGTGTTCTCAACGCCTTATCTTGGGCAGCTATTACAAGTGCTTCCGATTCTGGCTTCATTCTTCCCCTTTTAAGCCACATAAATGATTGATCTTTATTGATCTGCACCTTGTCCATTCTTTTTAGGTATTGTCCGTGGAGTGGTTTGTCTCTCCACGATTTCTTTAACATTTTTTGTGTCTCACACTTCATGTTTAGCAGCATCAGAAATTCAGTGTCTGTGTTATTCGATGTGTCTTGCCTAGTTTTCTTCGCAATGCTTCTTGCTACAATAACAATGCCTCTGTTTCCCATTCTTCGGTCAGATTTCATGACCTGCCTCATGAGAGGGTCATCTTGATGGCTGACTACATACTTCCCCAACCCAACTATTGCATTGTGCCAGGAGGCTTCAATTTGTCTGAGGCCTCTTCCTCCTTCCTTACGTGACACAAAGTCTATGTATATCAGCTCGAGGGTGGGAAACATGATGCATTGTTAGCAGTTTTCTGTTTTTTCGATCCATAGTGCGAATTTCTTGCTCAGTCCAGTCCACTAGTCCAAAACTGTATTCGGCTACAGGTACCGCCAAACTACCTATTGCACTGGCTCAAGATCTTGAATCTTGCACGGGTTTTACCTGGCTCAAGATCTTGAATCACAGTATGCGTATCAATTTCAATGTTCTCAGACGTTGTGAGTTTCCCTCTGTTTACGTTGATTTTTGCACACTTGTCAAGACCAAACTTCATGCAGATGTCATTGCTAAAGTCATTCACGACAGGCAGCATTTGGGAGAGAATCGCTTCATTCTTAGCAAACACTTTCAGATCATCCATGTAAAATAAATGTGATACTGGCCTTTCATCACCATGGAGCTTAAAACCAAAGTCAGCTTGCGACAACTGTCTCGATAGTGGGATTAAACTAATGCAAAACAGCAGAGGGGATAGTGAATCTCCTTGAATAATACCTCTGTTAATCTGAATACTTCTGGTTTCTACCGCTTCCTTTCCGCTGTGTATTAGTAACCTGGTACTCCACGACTTCATACTAGCCTTGCAAAATTCAATAAGTCTAGGATGAAATCGATAGATCTCCAGGGTCTTCAAAATCCAATCGTGTGGTACACTATCGAATGCCTTTTGGTAGTCAATCCAAGCCATGCTCAAATTACGTTTGCGTTTCTTTACATCATTCAAGATGACTTTATTCAGTAGCAAGATTTCCTTACAGCCATAAGAGCCTTTACGACATCTTTTTTGTTCAGTTGGCATTAGATGATTCTTATCTAGATATCTGTACATTTTGTCAGCTATGGCTGCAGTGATAACTTTGTACAGTACTGGCGGACAAGTAATTGGCCTGTAGTTCTTCGCCAAAGAGCTGTCTCCCGCTTTGGGTAGCAAATACGCGATGCCGCGTGTGAGCCATTCCGGGAGTTCCTTTGGGTTTTCTAAAATTTTATTAACAGCCTTTGCTAGATGAGAATGTATTGCTGTTAATTTCTTAATCCAATAATTCTGGATCTTATCAATCCCGGGGGACTTCCAGTATCCCATGTTCTTAATTGCTTGGAAGAGGTCCTCTTTCGAGAATTGGTGAACATCTTCCACTGTTTCTACAAGTTCATCGGCAGCATCAACTTCTGATTGAATCCAAGATGCGTCTTTGTTGTAGGATCTGCTCTCCTCCCAGATTCTTGCCCAGAATGCTTCGACGTCATCTTTTGAAGGAGTAACAGCTTTGCCATTCGGTTTTTGAGTCAGATTGCGATAGAATCTCTTCGCGTCTGTTTCAAACAACCGGTTCTGTTCACGGAAATCTATTCTACGTTTGTAGCGCCTAATTCTTTGAGCCCATGCTTGAATTTTCTCTTTTAGCTTCTCACCTACCATTAGCCTGCGGGTGTCATTTTCAATTTGGTATTTTTGTTCAACATTGAATATTTTTCGTTGAACTTTAGAGGTGTGCGTTTATTTAGAAGATGCCTCAGCTGAGAGTGATATTTCGCGCCGTGTGTCGGCTATCCGTTTCATAATTCTGTTCATCCGTGTCATTCAGAGCTGTTTACTCTGTTTTGCTGTCGACCGTCGGTATTCTTGGCTGGCCCCGAAATTATCTGAGATACTAGATATCCGGTTGCATATATGATGTGATTGATTTCAGTAATATCTAGATCTCTGCCTGGGGTCCCGACCACCTCATTTAAGACAGAGTTCACTGTTTCTATCACTCTTTTAGCTTTGGCATTTTCGTATATTCTCCTCAACGGTTCGAGAGATTCAAACGGAAGTTGACTAACTCTTTCTATCTCGCGCCGAAGGATATTTCGCATTATGTCCTTATCGTGTAATTCATTGCTAGATGAATTTTCACCACTGACGTGTGTTTCACTGGAAAGAGATGAACCCTCCGCGGGATCATCATTTTCAAGTTCTACTTGTTCGTCATGTGGATTGTTCGAGCGAAGTACATACTCCGCATTTCTCTCAATGTCAGCAAGTTGTTCTGCTGTGAATTTTCCACTGCCGAGTATGTATCGTCGTTGACTGGCAAGCTTCTTTGTGTCTACGGTAGGTCTCATATCTGGGTTCCGCTCTCTCTATATCTTGAAGACTTCTATTTCTGAGCCCCCATTTTTCGCTTTTGTATAGTAAAAGCACCACATCACCTCCTTTAATTCATTCCGGGTCCATCTCTGACGATGGCTTCGAGCTACTGCCGGCTCTGGGTCCCTGGGACTAGCATCCGTGGGATGGCCAGACGTCGACAAGGTGACATTAGCTCGGTTTCTGAGCAGGTATGGGACATTGGTAGAACAAGGCACGTTAAGGTTCATTACATTGCTTGTTCTATCCATTTTGCTCATTGGTTTGAATTGAAGATTCGCAGGACGCAAGTTCGAGTTCACAGACCACACTTAACCCTCGGGTTGTTTCCTGCCATCCGTTACTGCGACCCACAGTGGCCTCGGGGCATCCCCCCGCAGGGCCCAGCAAGGGGTCCGATCGCCAGTCGGCATTACTAAACCCTACGGGATTTTCACTGACTGCTGAAGGCAGCCTCCTTCGCTGGCTAATGCAAGGTTCGGGCCTCCACTCTAATCAGTGGCCTGGTGTGCCAACCCAATTTCTCTCCTGTACCCTCTATGGCCCGACAACAGGAAGTCCAAAGGTTCATGACCCTTCCCTCTTTACTTACTTCCCACTCTCCTCAAAATGCAGTACTTCTTCGTCTGACCCCTCACCTTCAACCTATTCAGCAAGGGAGGCCCTACCGGAAGCTAGGCTGCCACTGACCTAGCTTTAAGGCTCATGGGGGTACTCAAGCTCCACCACCAACTGCAAGGTCATGTACTCCCTAGGTGGAGTTATATTATTATTATTATTATCATTATTATTATTATCATTTTATTTTTCCCTCTATTTCACGACTAAAGATGTTATGAGTCGCCTGAATATAAAATCTACTCCAGGTTGCAACCAGCTACCTAACGAGCAGATCTAGGGACTGTCGGTGCCAATACTTTGAGCAAAATGTGCGCTCTTCCAAATAAAGCAATTTATTGCACTTCCCAGTCGGTTGAATGACCGTGGAGTTTATCCAAGTTGTTACACACATCTTTCGGAACAATTTCCAGAGCTTCAAGGAGTTCGGCACGACCTGTGCTTTTACGCCCGACTTTCGGCTGATTTTGATTTCCTAACTCTTGCATCTATGACGTTTCTCTGCCTCCTTGGTTATGACATTTTGATCACAAGGCACAGCAACATCTACAAGTAGACACGATTTTTTCTCCAAATCCCGAATAACAATATCCGGTTTGATTGCTGCCATCATGCGATCTGTTTGAATTTGTTGGTCGGACAATATTGTATAGAGTCCAACCGATGTCACCGGTTTTGGTGAGTGTTCTTACCACTTGGGGCATGTGTTTGGAACTTCGATGGCGGTACAGATCTGCCAGTGGAGGCAACTACACACCCTGTCGTGTCTTTTCAAGTTGTTGTTATTGTTATTGTTATTATTATTGTTATTCCATTACATCACGACTAAAGATCTTATGAGTCGGCTGAATATAAAATCTACTCCAGGTTGCAACCAGCTACCTAAGGAGCAGATTCGGTGACTATCAGTGCCTCTACAATACTTTACGCAAAATGTGGGCTGTTCCAAATAAAGCAATTTCTTGCACTTCCCAGTCTTTTGAATTACCTGGGAGTTTAGACAAGTTCTTACTCAAATTTTGCGGAACAAATCCCAGAGCTCCGATAACTATCGGGACGACCTGTGCTTTTACGCCCCACATTCGGCTGATCTCGATTTCCAAACTCTTGTATTTAAGACGTTTCTCTGCCTCCTTGGTAACGACGTTTTGATCGCAAGGTACAGCAACATCGATAAGTAAACACGATTTTTTCGCCAAATCCCGGATAACTATATCCGGTTTGTTTGCCGCTATCGTGCGATCAGTTTGAATTTGTTGGTCGTACAATATCGTACACAATCCAACAGACGTCACCGGTTTCGGTGAGTGTTCGTACCACTTGGGGCATGTGTTTGGAACTTCGAGGGCGGTACAGATCTGCCAGTGGAGGTAGCTACACACCCTGTCATGTCTTTTAAGGTATTCGGTCTTTGCTAGGATTGGACAAGCTGAGACAATATGATCAATGGTTTCTACTTGCTCCAGGCAAATGCGGCATTTGTCATCTTGGGAAATTTTGAGAACCGCTTTATCATAATGTCGTGTTCTCAAGGCCTGATCTTGGGCAGCTATTACAAGTGCTTCCGATTCTGGCTTCATCCTTCCCCTTTTAAGCCACATAAATGATTGATCTTTATTGATCTGCACCTTGTCCATTCTTTTTAGGTATTGACCGTGGAGTGGTTTGTCTCTCCACGATTTCTTTAACATTTTTTGTGTCTCACACTTCATGTTTAGCAGCATCAGAAGTTCAGTGTCTGTGTTATTCGACGTGTCTTGCCTAGTTTTCTTCGCAATGTTTCTTGCTACACTAACAATACCTCTGTTTCCCATTCTTCGGTCAGATTTCATGACCTGCCTCATTAGAGGGTCGTCTTGATGGCTGACTACATACTTACCCAACCCGACTATTGCGTTGTGCCAGGAGGCCTCAATTTGTCTGAGGCCTCTTCCTCCTTCCTTACGTGCCACATAAAGTCTATGTATATCAGCTCGAGGGTGGGAAACATGATGCATTGTCAGCAGTTTTCTGGTTTTTCGATCCATGGGTGCGAATTTCTTGCTCAGTCCAGTCCAGTAGTCCAAAACTGTATTCGGCTACAGGTACCGCCAAACTACCTATTGCAGATATTTTATTCCTGGAATTCAGAGCGGACTGCAGGACCAGTCTCACTCTTCTATAATACTCCCTACGAATTCTCTCTTTCATTCTGTCATTCGAGATGGTTTCACATTCTTCAATGCCCAGATATTTGTAAGTTTTACCTGGCTCAAGATCTTGAATCACAGTGTGCGTATCAATTTCAATGTTCTCAGACGTTGTGAGTTTCCCTCTTTTTAAATTGATTTTTGCACACTTGTCAAGACCAAACTTCATGCAGATGTCATTGCTAAAGTCATTCACGACAGACAGCATTTGGGAGAGAATCGCTTCATTCTTGGCAAACACTTTCAGATCATCCATGTAAAACAAATGTGATACTGGCCTTTCATCACCATGGAGCTTAAAACCAAAGTCAGCTTGCGACAACTGTCTCGATAGTGGGATCAAACTAATGCAAAACAGCAGAGGGGATAGTGAATCTCCTTGAAAAATACCCCTGTTAATCTGAATACTTCTGGTTTCTACTGCTTCCTTTCCGCTGTGGATTAGTAACCTGGTACTCCACGACTTCATACTAGCCTTGCAAAACTCAACAAGTCTAGGATGAAATCGATAGATCTCCAGGGTCTTCAAAATCCAATCGTGTGGTACACTATCAAAGGCCTTTTGGTAGTCAATCCAAGCCATGCTCAAATTACGTTTGCGTTTCTTTACATCATTCAAGATGACTTTATTCAGTAGCAAGATTTCCTTACACCCATAAGA
Organism: Acheta domesticus; assembly: GCA_031308135.1. Lineage (NCBI taxonomy): Eukaryota > Metazoa > Arthropoda > Insecta > Orthoptera > Gryllidae > Acheta > Acheta domesticus. The sequence goes on along the minus strand of JAHLJT010008446.1, from coordinate 284,370,415 downwards.
GCCTTTACGACATCCTTTTTGTTCAGCTGGCATTAGATGATTCTTATCTAGATGTCTATACATTTTGTCAGCTATAGCTGAAGTTATAACTTTGTACAGTACTGGCAGACAAGTAATTGGCCTGTAGTTCTTCGCCAAAGAGCTGTCTCCCGCTTTGGGTAGCAAATACGTGATGCCGCGTGTGAGCCATTCCGGGATTTCCTTTGGGTTTTCAAAAATTTTATTAACAGCCTTTGCTAGATGAGAATGTATTGCTGTTAATTTCTTAATCCAATAAATCTGGATCTTATCAATCCCGGGGGACTTCCAGTTTCCCATGTTCTTAATTGCTTGGAAGAGGTCCTCTTCCGAGAATTGGTGAACATCTTCCACTGTTTCTACAAGTTCATCGGCAGCATCAACTTCAGATTGAAGCCAAGATGCGTCTTTGTTGTAGGATCTGCTCTCTTCCCAGATTCCTGCCCAAAATGCTTCGACGTCATCTTTTGAAGGAGTAACAGCTTTGCCATTCGGTTTTTGAGTCAGATTGCGATAGAATCTCTTCGCGTCTGTTTCAAACAACCGGTTCTGTACACGGAAATCTATTCTACGTTTGTACCTTCTTATTCGTTGAGCCCATGCTTGAATTTTCTCTTTTAGCTTCTCAACTACCATTAGCCTGCTGGTGTCATTTTCAATTTGGTATTTTTGTTCAACATTGAATATTTTTCGTTGAACTTTAGAGGTGTGCGTTGATTTAGAAGATGCCTCAGCTAAGAATGATATTTCACGCCGGGTGTCGGCTATCCGTTTCATAATTCTGTTCATCCGTGTCATTCAGAGCTGTTTACTCTGTTTTGCTGTCGACCGTCGGTATTCTTGGCTGGCCCCGAAATTATCTGAGATACTAGATATCCAGTTGCATATATGATGTGATTGATTTCAGTAATATCTAGATCTCTGCCTGGGGTCTCCACCACCTCATTTAAGACAGAATTAACTGTTTCTATCACTCTTTTAGCTTTGGCATTTTCGTATATTCTCCTCAACGGTTCGCGAGATTCAAACGGAAGTTGACTAACTCTTTCTATCTCGCGCCGAAGGAGATTTCGCATCATGTCCTTATCGTGTAATTCATTGCCAGATGAGTTTTCACCACTGACGTGTGTTTCACTGGAAAGCGATGAACCTTCCACGGGATCATCATTTTCAAGTTCTACATGTTCGTCATGTGGATTGTTCGAGCGAAGTACATATTCCGCATTTCTCTCAATGTCAGCAAGTTGATCTGCTGTGAATTTTCCACTGCTGAGTATGTATCGTCGTTGACTGGCAAGCTTCTTTGAGTCTAGGGTAGGTCTCATATCTGGGTTCCGCTCTCTCCATACCTTGAAAACTTCTATTTCAGAGCCCCCATTTTTCGCTTTTGCGTAGTAAAAGCACCACATCACCTCCTTTAATTCATCCCGGGTCCATCTCTGACGATGGCTTCGAGCTACTGCCGGCTCTGGGTCCCTGGGACTAGCATCCGTGGGATGGCCAGACGTCGACAAGGTGACATTAGCTCGGTTTCTGAGCAGGTATGGGACATTGGTAGAACAAGGCACGTTAAGATTCATTACATTGCTTGTTCTATCCATTTTGCTCATTGGTTTGAATTGAAGATTCGCAGGACGCAAGTTCGAGTTCACAGATCACACTTAACCCTCGGGTTGTTTCCTGCCATCCGTTACTGCGACCCACAGTGGCCTCGGGGCATCCCCCCGCAGGGCCCAGCAAGGGGTCCCTCCGATCGCCAGTCGGCATTACTACACCCTACGGGATTTTCACTGACTGCTGAAGGCAGCCTCCTTCGCTGGCTAATGCAAGGTTCGGGCCTCCACTCTAATCAGTGGCCTGGTGTGCCAAACCAGTTTCTCTCCTGTACCCTCTATGGGCCGACAACAGGAAGTCCAAAGGTTCATGACCCTTCCCTCTCTACTTACTTCCCACTCTCCTCAAAATGGAGTACTTCTTCGTCTGACCCCTCACCTTCAACCCATTCAGCAAGGGAGGCCCCACCGGTAGCTAGGCTACCACTGACATAGCTTTAAGGCTCATGGGGGTACTCAAGCTCCACCACCAACTGCAAGGTCGTGTACTCCCTAGGTGGAGTTATTGTTATTATTATTATTATTATTATTATTATTATGGATGTTATTTTACCTCCCTGTCTTACGGGTGGCTCATGGACAGCGCGCTAGTTTTCCGTGAGTCGGTCACGGGTCGACTCCCGGCCGGGGCAAAAATTAAACTAGAATTCTAATACAAATCCTCCCAGTTTCTACAGCCGTGTAACCAAAGAAGAGGCTCAGGCCAGCCAAGCAAGTAAACAAGCAAGGTACAGTGATGGAAATATGTCATGTTCGCCACGTGTCTTCCTTATCCCGTGGAGTGGATAACAAATCAAACAGGGTCCAGGCCTGCGAACACCGATAGTAGCTTTCATAAAACGAATTACTTTCAATCCTAAAATGACAAATACACGCATATGTTTCATTTCCCTTCAGATATAAAAAAAATTATACGATTTTGTGAATGTATGCCTCGACCAATGGCAAGATCCTAACATTTGATCAAAAGTGAGTTTTTGGTTTTTTGTTCGTTTTATCATTCATTCCTGAGAGTGCTTTACTGTACTCACAGACATTAGAGAGATTTTGCACGCCATAGCGGACAGCACTATCCATTTTTCTCCTCATGCGCGGTTCAAGTTTCGCGTTACTTTTGTGCATCTGCGCATGCGTAGAAGATCGATAATGCTGTCCGCTACTGCGTGCAAAAACTCTATTGATGGAATGCGGGGATTCAGAAGACGGTGACCTCATATCAACAGAATGCAGCGCTTCCTACTTCATCGACAAACTGAAAGTAATCAAGCAACACCTTTCCCTATATCAGCGTCCGTCGCGCTGCCAACGCATTTGGCGACAGTCGAGCCACATCGCGACGGGCTGGGCCGCGAGGTGTGGGGGAGGGGGGAAGTCGGCAAGTGCAAGGTCAAGGCCTCTCTGTCGCCTGCCTGAGCTCGCCCCCTTTGTCTCTGCCTGCCCACGCACGAAATTCATGGCCACTGCCAGGTGGGGAAGATCTTGTTCATTCTGATCACTGCATCAGCGTTCCCATGTAGTTGTAGGAAGATGCCGAAAACAATTTTAAGTTTTTCCAACTTTCGAAAAATTTAGTGATTTTAACGACAATATTAGACCCGCACTAGTCTTTTAAGCGCTGCTTACTCTGTCGGATAACAGAGGTTAATTTAAAAAAATCAAGTAATTTTTGAGAAAATTGTTTTTTGTTGTTATTGAGGTAGCATCAACTACTAGGTCATTAACGACCACTATTGGATTTAACGTAATGGGATGAGGATGAAACGATTACGGTGATGATAGGGGGTGAAACACATACAAACATGACCGAGGCGGGACTCGAACTCGGCACTACTGTCCCAGATCACTACGGCACTACTGTCTTAGCAATTTCGGCCACGGCCAACAGAAAAATGTTGAATGTCTCAAAGTGAATGTTTCGAAATGTTGAAAATATTTTGAGACCTCCATCTAA